>JABCJZ010000133.1:0-371054 GCA_013184445.1 Fusarium sp. NRRL 53497
TCTCTGTTATTATTGGAAGAGCCTTCCTCGATGCCACCAAGACTCTCACAACTCACCTCAACCGGCTGATACGCACTCCTCATCCCCTTGGGATGCCACTTTCTCCGCCACGGATTATGCACCTAAGTTCGCCTCGTCGAACACTCCAGTGCTATATCAACAGCACCCCTATTAGAGCAAACGCCGATACGGGAGCGGAGATGAATCTTGCCTCCCCTGAATTTGTCGCCCGCACCGGTTTCCGATTTGAGCCCCTAGATCACCGACACCAGGTCGTTCAGCTTGCGGATGGGTCGATAGCTCCCATCAGTGGCTGTTTCCGCGGAAAGTTCGACCCTTCCGAGAAGCCATCACCCGAAACAATACGGCCGAGGGCTTATATTAAGACACTTCACGTTCTGGACGGTCTCACGACAGATGTCTCACTTGGTTGACACCTTCTCTTTGAAACATATGCTTTTATTGAGCAAGCCAACGCCTTTGTCGAGGTCGAATGCCCAGATCTGCACGCTGATCTCAACCTCATCGCCTGGCTCGAGAGGTAGCGCAGTGGGCCAAGTTCACACCCAGTTTCACGCGCCTCTTGTGAGTTCTCCCCACTTTCTACCTTCGTTTTGCAGTCTTTGCAGACGATCTGACCTCAGAATCTTTTTTCATAATAGGGCAAGATCTCGATTCCGAGGGAAGTTTTTCTTATCTAGCGATTCTGGCTATATCTCAGCTACATCTGATCTCGCGACCCAGAACGACTTGTGCCAGTTAAATATGTTTTCAGATAATACCAGAACAGCTCTCCAAGCCTACAATCCTCTATTTGCAACCAATATAATATCCTGTTCTCCACCTTTAAGGAAGCAATTTCCAATAGCCATACCCTTGTCTTAAAACGGTTGCTGACTTGGAACTGATAATAATCCGCGCCAAAGATAGCCTCGTCGTCATAGTGGTGGGTCATATGCAGATTCATACTGGCCAAAGGTTTAGCGGGATGCTTCACTGTCAGCACTTGTCACCGATTAGTATAAGCCCAATGGTTGATAGCGAGCAGATCATCCAGTCAGAATGATTGTAAAGAGACATTTTATCTGCCATACCACTTAAGTCTCAGGTCTCACTGTCGTACAAGGACATTGTGTTTCCCGCTTGTTTTTGCTGAGATATCGCTCATTTTTCCACTGTCAAAATCTCAATTGTCGCAGCTGTACGCCAAGATGGCCAACTCAGCCCTCGAGATAGCTTCGCGACCAGCGATCGCAGCACCACTAATTCTGCTTGTCTCCTCCATCATATACTACTTCTTCATCAGACCATCAAATCTGCCCGACCTTCCAATCATCGGTGCTCGTAAGGGCGATTGGTTTCCCCTCTTGCAAGCAAAAATACGGAATTCTCTCAACTTGAAAGTGGCGGTAAACTCAGCATACATCGAGTACAAGGAGCAAGCCGCTATTCTCCCCCTGATTGACGGCGGAAATTTCGTCTATTTACCGCGCTCAGATACGAAATTCGCCAGCGAGCAGCCCGTCGATGTTCTCAGCCTGCACGAATCTGCGCAACAGGATTTGCAAACAGACTACACGACCATGGATCCATCGCTCACCCATGATGCTATTCATTTTCAATTGGTCGGCAGTACTCTGACCAAAGAGATAGGAAATCTCATTCCAGACCTCGCCGACGAGATTGACCATTGTGTCAGCAAGCATTGGGGCAATAGCACAGACTGGACTGATGTTTGTGTCCTGGAGACAGCGCAGACAATCCTCAGTGGTATCACGAATCGTGCATTTGTCGGATTTCCACTGTGTCGAAATGAGGAGATGCTGAAGCTGGGCGTGGCGTTTGCGCAGGATATTCCGATTTCCGCGTTGATGTTCAAATGCTTCCCACAGTTCATGAAGCCTCTCGTTGCGCCACTGGTAGCCCGAAACAACAGGATTCACACTCGAGAATTTGAGAAGATTGTTGAACCAGAGATTAAGGCCCGCCTGGAAGAGTACGACATGCTAGATCATTCCAACAAGTCTGAGCGAAACGACTTTTTGCAGTGGTCCATTGAGCAAGCTAAGGAAATTGGCAACCCAAAGAATTGGCAGCCCAGTGCCCTTGCTCAACGTATTCTGCTTCTCAACTTTGCTTCCATTCATACAACTACTTTCGCTGTTACTCATGCTCTTCTCGATATTGCATCTTCATCACCTGATCTTATCCTCGAGCTACGCGAAGAGGCAGAGAGCGTGCTTCGACAACACGACAACAGGTGGAACAAGCGAGCAGTTGCACAGCTGGAAAAGATTGACTCAGCGATTCGCGAAAGCCAACGCAAGAATTCAATCGTTAGCGTCGGTGTTTCTCGAACCGTCGTCGCAGAAAACGGTATAACATTTCCTTCAGGAACGCATGTCCCAAAAGGCCTCAGAATAGCTGTTCCGGCATACCCGGTTTTCCAGGACAGTAACATTTACCCTGAACCGAAAACGTATCAGCCACTTCGCTTCTACGAGGCGCGACAGAAGGATGCGGATGAATATGTCAAGAGTGTACGTAACGCTTTGCCGACTGCTACTCAAGACTTCTTGGCGTGGGGATTGGGTCGGAATGCCTGTCCGGGAAGGTTCTTTGCGAGCAATGAGATCAAGATGTTGATTGCTTACATGTTGCTCAATTATGATATTGAGCATCTGTCTGAACGGCCAAGAAATACCTGGATTGCTCAGAACAGGATACCTCCTATGAAGGCGACGCTGAGGATAAGGAGGCGGCCGTAGGTGGGTGCGGGGTGCCAGGCCATTGGTAGCACAAATGATAATTACATTTGCTCGGCTTTCGACAAGAATACGAAAACGAGAAGGATTTGCGTGTTTGCTTACATCCATCCACGTGACCTCGCGTTGTTTTCCTGACCTGATGTGATTGTTTGATCTTCCTTTCTCGTACGCGTCTCCGTGGCCTCGGAGTATCGCCTTGAATTGTTCTTCAACCATGGCCAAAAGTACAAAAGCCTGTCAATTCGTTTGGGAGAGGTCGCCCCATGGAGTTTGGGAGCGAGAAATCGACGAATGCGAGACATTTTATCGGCTGTACACGAAAGAAGACGATGGCTGCTATCCCATCACTGCGTGCGCGTCGTTTCAAGTCAAGTCTTCGGTTGACGACGAAAACAGCCGCGTTGAGAAGGCTCTGCAAAACGCCTGGATCTTTCTACGATACAAGCACCCAACACTGGGCTCTCATATCCAATGCGACGATCAGACTGATACGTGGAAGAGATTATACACGCCTTTTCAGAGCAATGAGGATGTTGACTACTGGTTGAGCTCAACCTTTAAGATCACCCACACCAATAAAAGCGCATTAGAATGGCTTAAAGATGATGCACCAGTCTTTGCGCTTCCTACCGTTTATCTCATCAAGTCTAGCGCGGATGCGTCTCACCAGACCCTGTTTCTTCGATGCCCTCACGACATCACCGATGGCGTCGGCATCGTTCACCTTATCAATGAACTGTTCAATCTTTTCGCACAATCTACCGACTTTCAATACCCATTGCCCGATGAGAATCTCGCCACGAGACTCTCGCCATGCCTGCGTGTCGCTGCAGTTATTCCTGACCCATTGCCAGAATCACAAATACAACGTTTTCGGGAGATTCAGGTCGAGAATGGAAAAACCTATAGTCATCCTGGCCTCCTGAGTCTACCTCCGAGTTCTTCCCCAGCCACCCAGTCCGAGTTCAAAACGAAGCGCATCGCTATTGCAATTCCGAAGACAATTTCCAGTCAAATACTCACTGGTTGTAAGGCCATTGCTTCGGGCGTTAGTGTAACTCACGTCTTCGTCTCGGCATTGGCCATGGCTCTCAGTGAGCTCCAGCCTCGAAAGCAGGAGTCTTATGTTGTGCGCTATGTGGATCGACCCATGCTCAATGTTCGTCCATTCTGCCGTCAGCCGTACAATAGCTCCGCTCATGCAAGTGCCTCGTATCACGCTGTCTGTGCTCAGGCCGTGGCAATAGACTTGGAAGTGCCAAGTATGGCAGACGACAAAGAGGTCGGCCCAAGTCCTCTACCTCGATTAGTTACCCAAGTTCGAAACTTTTATAACCAGATTAAGCCAACCGTGTCGGGAGAGCTCCATGAGCAGGTTCTCCTGGCGCCCTTGACTTTTGAATCCCTGTCTCCCCCACCTGGCGCAGATCCTTGGTCTGCCTCAGACCCGCCATTCTGCCCTGTTTCTCTCTCCTCAATTGGCAACTTAGCTTCAATTGTGACGGCGTCCAATGACATCCTTGACATTTCCAATGTCTGGGTCGCAAGTCAATCGATTGGCGCTGGCGTTGCCGTATTCCTCGGAAGTTGGGATGGCAAGATTGAGCTTTCCAGTGTTTTCAATACTCAATATCATAGAGAGGACTATGTGCGAGAGTTCCTGGAGAGTATTCTGAAGCACGTGTACAAAGGCCTTGACATGGATAGGGAGCAGCCTTAATTTCGCTTTGAATGATGAGATAATCTAGAAATATTCACCTACGAATGATATTCATATGCAAATAGAAAACATATTAGAGAATTGACTGTACTTTCCCCGGACTACTTACCATCGGCACGAAATAGTTATGAACGTGGCTCTTGCCCCAGTGACAGAAAACCTCAGCGGTTTGACACAGCCATAGAGAAATACGTCACCAATGATTTCTCAGTACTATTACTCCAGTATATTGTCTCATTCCTGTTATCGACAAGTGAGCACTAGCCCCGCATCAATTAGACATCCTCCTGCCTTCCTTGGCTTCGAATACATGAATTAGTGGTTTATTCTCGAATTGGAGATACTGGGCGCGCTGATCGCCTACCGATTGGTTGGCCACCCAATTGCACTAACCCCAATCGTGAAAGCGATCGTATTCTCTCAACCGAGTATGCGATCGCTAGAGACATGTGATGATCATAAGTTGGCATTGTGATGTAGAGGAGGGGAAAGCTGTCGTGTCTAGGTATAAAAAAGATTGCGCTGGCCATATAGTCATATCGTCAAACTTCATCGGTACGCCAATTTCCCCATACTCGACCATGAAGACTTACCTGATCTCCGTTCTCTTCGCCTTTGTAACCCAACTCGGCTCCTCGGCCGCCAGCTTTGACGACAACATCAACTATGGAAGCCCATCGCGTCGACATACTCAGTTCGGCATCGACGTTCCCCAAGTCCAGCGGCGTTCTTGGAAACGCGGAAATGTCGCCTTCAAACCTGACGAGCTAAAGTTCACTCATGGTATTGCATCAGGCGATCCGTGGCCAAACAGTGTCATTCTGTGGACTCGCATTGCTCCAAGTAACACATCTACGGAAAACATCGCGCCGATTGACGGCACTGAACCGCTGTACAGCCATGAGACCAAGAAGTTCATAGAAAAGGATCCGAACCCGATATGTTTGCGTTGGGAAGTCTTTGAATATGGCAAGAATGACTCGAAGTCGGTTGTGAGCAATGGAACGGCTTATACTACAGCGGACATCGACTACACTGTCAAGGTATGTTTGGTAGCTTGGAGAAACCGGAGAAATACTCACTGGTTATAGGTTGAGGCCAAGAATCTCGAGCCATTGACTACATACAGCTACCAGTTCACTGTCTGTGATTCGAACAACACCAGTCCCCTCGGCAGAACCAAGACCGCACCTCGAGAAGACGACGATGTCTCGGAGATCAACCTGGCTGTCTTCTCATGCAGCGCATACTGTAAGAGGTAACCTGCTCTTCACAAAAGCTCTTTCTGACAATTTACAGTTCCTGGATACTTCAATGTCTACGGCAATGCGGCTCGCAAGGATAATCATGACTGGGTTGTTCATCTTGGCGATTACATCTACGAATATGGCACATACACCCTCTTTAAAGAGCGCGGCTCCATTCCTAAAACTCCGACTTATACTTTGTATGACTATCGCGCGCGTCATGGCCAGGTAAAATGTTCTCAGCTCGCCTCACCTTTCAGTCACGTCTAACCTGATCCAGCACCGGACTGACCCCGACCTTCAACTGTTGGCCCAAAATTCGGCTTGGATAACCACTTGGGATGATCACGGTGGGTTCCTCCTGCGCAAAGCTAAGGGGCGAACATGCTAATCCTGAACAGAGGTCGCCGACAACGCTTACCGAGACGGCTATGTGGACTTTTTTGACTCTGGAAACACGTTCCGTGGAAAGGGCCCCAAGATAGCCACAGATGCACGCAAAGCTAACGCAGTCCGCGCGTATTTTGAGTGGATGCCTATTAGACAAACCGATATGGACGATGGGTTACGCGTATGGAGATCATTTCAGCTCGGCAAGCTGATGGATCTTGTGATACTGGATACCCGACTGTATGACCGAAGCAAAGGCACTGACTGTGAGTACCTCTTGAGATATTCCAAATCGCGAATAGAGTTCTGATCGGACCTAGATGTCAACAACAAATACATTGCCAAGATCAGCGATGACCCAAGCAGGACGCTCATGGGAGCTCGACAAGAGAACTGGTTCTATCGTTCACTATCTGAATCGAATGACCGCAACGCGACCTGGAGAGTTATTGGCAACCAGATAGTGTTCTCCCACATCAAAGGTGACGCAGCAGGTGGAGGTGATACCTGGGATGTGAGTTTCTATGGTTGACTTCACGAAGAGCCCATGCCTGACTATCCATGCTCTAGGGTTATATCGCCAACCGTAACAGAACTTTGAATCATCTGTACAAGAACAAGATTCACAACAACATCTTCTTGTCAGGTGACAGTCATATGAACTGGGTATGTAAACATCATGCTGATGGATACGGTCACGACACTAATGGTTGGTAGGTGTCCGATTTAGCTTGGCTGGGTACCAAGGATTACAACCCCAAAACCGGAAAAGGTGCCATTGGAGCCGAGTTTGCTGGTACTGCTGTTACTTCCTGGGGAACCTCAGGCGTAAAATCCATCGAGCCTAGCGCCGGTGGTATCTCTCGCAAGGCTATTTCCGAGAATAAAGAGCTGTTCTGGCAAGAAGCCTACTATCGTGGCTATTTCCAGTTATCTGTTACCCGAGAAAAGGTATCAGCACAATTCTTTGGTAAGTCAAAACACTCTGATCATTATCTAGCATGAACTGACAACCAACAAGGCTCTCCGTCGATCGCGACGCATAACTCTTGGGAGATTCCGCTGGCCAACTTTACAGTCTTTGCTGGAGATAATCACATCCATCGGCCTAAGAATGGCAGCCAGGTTGAGTCTGGTGCACTCAAATCGGGGGAGGTGAAGCATACCAACCTGACGCTGAACACCGAGACGGGAGTTTGGGAAGTTCGAGGTTTTGAGAAGATGTACCTGAACCCAAAGCCTGATTTCCTAGGTTCAATTTAGGCATCGTGGGCCTCGGGGGATGCCAAGTCATTATCAGTGATCACTTTGACAACTCTAAGATCTCCAAAAGACAGTCAATATTCTATATACACAAAAGACATTTCTACAACCCCATATTTGTCATTATCACTTCCACGGGCAATCACTTGACAGTTCGTAAACCTCAGTATAAAAGATGATGCTATCAGGCTATGTATGTACCCAACATTGTTTTGGTGTGCCGACCAGATACTTGCGACCGCCACGGCGCCTGCATATCTATGGTGATTGGGCTGTGCATTTTCCGATTCCCATTTTGGATGTATCAAGGCAGACACCTCCTCCAACCCCTGCCAACACAACGCAAATACATCATTGGTGACATTGGCTCAGCCCTCCCTTTTGTGGGGTATTTTGCTGCCTGCTTTTTCAGCTGATCGAACATGGCGGTCAGACTTTTCCCTTCAAAATCATGATTCCCTGAGGAAGGATCCTACTGTATTCTCATCAAAATTGGTTCCTACATGTCGCAAGAATGTCAACTACAAAAAGGAGCTTTCCCGATCGAACAGCCACTCTGGACCCTGAGGATTACAAGGTTGCTTGGATCGCTCCACTCGAGATCGAAGCTAAGGCTGCTATCTATCTACTGGATGAAAGACACCGCGGCCGATTTCCCGTAGGTCGCGGGGATGACTATGTTTTTTAAGCCGGTGTCATGGGTGGCCATAACATCGTTATAGCTACTCTGCCAGCTGGGCAAGAATACGGCACTGGCTCTGCAGCTGCACTAGCGAGCCAACTAAAGAGATTCTTCCTAAATCTCTGGTTTGGGCTGCTTGTTGGAGTGGCAGCGGGACTTCCTGATCTCTCTCTCGGGCGTGATATTCGGCTCGGCGACGTCCTTGTTGGTCTTCCTGATGGCGATAGTGCGGGCTTGATTGCCTATGACCTGGGCAAGGAAACTGAGGACGGCTTTCAATTACTTCGATAAGGTCATAGTCTCGCGATGACTAAACCTATTGTTCGATCAGCGATAGGCAACATCAAGCTTGAAGCGCCAAACGATGGTGATGTCTTCTTGCCATTTTACGAGAAGATAGCTGGCTGCGAGCATGCCACGGGCACATTTGCCGATCCCGGGCAAGACAATGACATTCTATATGATGACGACGAGGAGGAACCCATCCAGCGTTCTCAACGACCAGCCCACCAACGTACTCGAGTTTGGTACGGACCAATAGGGTCAGGAGACAAGCTATTGAAGAACGCAAAGAAGCGCAATGAACTCAGGGGTAGGTATGGGCTCATCGGTTTGGAAATGGAAGCGGCTGGAACGATGAATAGAATTCCAGTCGAGGTCGTTCGAGGAGCTTGCGATTACGGCGATCGACAAAAGAACAAAGATTGGCAGCCATATGCCGCAGCAATGGCTGCTTCGTATGCTAGAGCATTACTTGACGTAATACAGCCTGCATTACCTTCTGGCTCTGGCTCTGGACCAGAAAGAAAGAGGGCAAAGGTGACAGTTGGTGAGTGAGAATAGCCCTGTTTCAATGGTGATGGCAGAACTGGACGCTGACAATACGATACTAGAGGCCTCTGAGACGTGCTACTACATTCCCCTTGCCGAAAATGCACGCTTCACGGGACGGACAGCCATTATTCAGGCGTTAGAAGAGAAGCTTTTCGGCCAGGACGAGGTCCAGAGACTGGCTCTTGTCGGACTTGGTGGGGTCGGCAAGACACAAATAGCCCTGCACTTCGCCTATCAGATCAAACAGAGACACCCAGAATGTTCGATCTTCTGGGTGCCCACTTTAAGTGATGAAAGTGCAGAAGGTGCTTATGTGCAAATTGCTAAGCAACTTGGGTTACAGAAGAAGAATGAGGATGACGATGTCAAGTCATTAGTTTGCCGGTATCTAAGCTCGGAGATGGCTGGGAATTGGCTCTTTATTATCGATAATGCCGATGACCAGGAACTTATCCATAGATCCGACGACAAACCAGGGTTGGATGATGTTTTCCCCCAGAGTCCATATGGTCGTATCCTATTGACGACGCGGTCTCGACATGTTGCTTCAGACTTCGCTGGTTCGGAAGTGATCGATATCGAGAAAATGGACAAAGAAGAAGCAATCAACCTGCTCCAGAGTTCCCTGATCCAAAAAGAGTTGACTGAAAACAAGGAGTTAGTTCTGGAACTCCTTTCCCAGCTTGCCTTCCTGCCTCTAGCCATCACCCAGGCGGCTGCATATCTCAATCGAAACAAAGCACCTCTACAAACATACTTGAGGCTTTTGAAAGAGGCCGAGGCGGGTGTTAGAATGGTTCTTGGAAAAGAATTCCGAGACAACACTCGATACAAAGGCTCGCGAAATGCTGTGGGAACAACATGGATCGTGTCATTCGAACAGATGCAGAAGTCAGACCCACTCGCCGTCGACTTATTGCCCTTCATATCTTGCATTGAGCCCAAGGCGATTCCGCAATCAATCCTACCTAATGCAGAGCCTGATAAATTGGAATGGGCTATCGGCACTCTTTGCAGCTACTCATTTCTAGCCCGCAGAGGAGAAAGTAATGTCTTTGACATGCACAGTCTTGTATACACGGCAACGCGCGGTTGGCTTAAGAAGCAAGGCCGCGAAAATGAAAGTTTTAACAATGCTATATGCCACCTTGCACAGATGTTCCCTCAAGCATGCGATGTTCACTTTGGCTCGAGAAGAGAGTATCTGCCACATGCGATGCGGCTAATGAATCGAAAATGCGAAGATAAAGCACCTGAAATCTATTGCCTTCTTTATAAGATCGGGTTGGCCTTCACGATTGATGGACGATTCAAAGAAGCATCAACATGCTTCGAGGAGGTGTGCTGGTGGAGGCAGGGCCTTTTACCTGAAACAGACCCTATACGACTCAAGTCAGAGAATTCACTTGGAGGCTCGTACGTTTATGTCAATCGATTAAACGAAGCTGTCAAGATACTACGCCACGTGGTCAAGATTCAGGCACAGATACTTGCTGAGGATGACCACATACGATTAACATCAGAGCACAATCTTGGAAGCGCATATCTCCGCAATGGGCAAACAAAACGTGCAGTTGAGATAATCCAGAATGTGGTTACGGTGCAGGAACGTCTAGGTGGGAAGGATCCTCGTCGATTGGTATCAAAGCATGGGCTTGCAGCAGCATATCTACAGGACGGACGAACTAAGGAAGCAATCAAGATATCAGAGCATCTGGTCATAATTGGAAACGAGATTGTGGATGAGAAGGACATTCTTCGGCTAACATCAGAGCTCGTGTTGGCAAAAGCATATCTGGCAGATAAACGACTTGCGGATGCGATCAAAACATTACACCATGTCACAAGAATACAAAGGGAGATTCTGGATAAGACAGACCATTTTCGGCTAGAATCAGAGCACACATTAGCAAGGGCATATCTCCTTAACCATCAAATCAAGGAGGCGATTGAGATGTTGGAGTATGTCACAGAAATAAAAAGGGAGACTTTGGATGAGACGGAACATTCTCGGCTGGTATCAGAGTACGAACTAGGAGTCGCATATTTTTATGACGGAAGGATCAGTGACGCAATTGGGATATTGGAGCATGTTGTTGCGAATAGAGCCGAGACATTACCAGAGGATGACCCTAGCCGAAGGATATCAGAAGGCATGTTACAGAAGTGCTATGAAGCCTTAGGGGATGCTGCTGGTGGCAGCAGAGCCTGAAATATTTGTCTTCGATGAGCAACTAATAATTAGATTGAGTCTATTAGAAATGCCATACTGTCAAGTGCTTAGTTCCATCTATCTATCTATCTATACTCTATACATGTATACTCAGGCTTCCTCTTCTTCTATTCTATAGCTTAGCCAGAACACCATTAGGCTGTAGGAGTGAAAGATAGTCCTTTGTAATTTCGTTAACGTTTTTGCACCTAGATTTTATCAGCATGCGGCACATTAATACAAGTGCAATCATATCTTACCCTGCCAGAGCCATAGCTGTCTTGAACTCGTCATAAAGCAGCTTCAGTGCCAGCTCAACACCGTCTTGACCATTGTACTAAATGATAGTTAGTGATGAACAGGTCTGCAAATATCCCAGAGCTTGGTGTAACTCACAGCCAAACCCCAGATGGCCGGGCGACCAGCGAAACAGAAATCCGCACCGAGCGCAAGAGCCTTGAAAATATCGGTACCGCGGCGGATTCCTCCGTCAACAGCGATGGGGATGTGACCCTTAGCAATAGGGACAACCTCGCGAAGCACATCGAGTGATGCAGGTACGCTGTCCAGTTGTCGGCCACCGTGGTTGGAAACAACTATACCATCAAGGCCACATTTAATGGCCATCTCGGCATCTTCTGCGGTGTAAACTTGGTGTTCAGTTAGCGAAGTTCGTGAAGATTCAGGGTCATGGGTCGGACAGAATAGACTTACTTCCTTTACCCCAAATCTCCATTTTAGTATGTTTGCGGAAAAAAGGCATCAGATCCGGCCACTCAAGAGCGCAATCTACAGAACATTTTAGCACTCTTGTTGTTCCGAAGCCACCCAGGGATGCTGCAGCACTCACCATAAGCCATTGAGTCGTCACCATCCTCCAAGCGGGTAACGTCGACACCGGGAAACAGGTTAGGGTACTCCATGCCCTTCGGAACACCAAACTTATTTCGAAACTCGTTCAGACGGCGTCCCAGGTATGGTACATCGAGAGTGACGAAAAGTGCCTTGAACCCTGCCTCTGCAGATGCGAGTCAGAGACTTGTTTCAAACGCAATGTTATCTTCTGTCAGGAAAAGTTCACTTACTCTCCGCTCGCTTGATTAGTTTTATCATTGCCTCCTTGTTCTTAAGCAAGCTCATTTGCATGCAGTAAGGGTTCCCTTTGCCATGCGAGATAACTTGTTCCAGATCCATTGTTGCGTAATTGCTAAGGCCCATAGGCACTTGGAAAGTTGCGGTTGCCTTGGAGGTACCGACCTCACCATCAGGATGGGCCATTTGTTGCATCGCAGTGGGCGAGAATCCGAAGGGGAATGAGACTCTGGTGCCAAAGATAGACGTGCTCGTATCGAGTTTGGAGATGTCCCGTAGGACCCTTGGGCGGATTCTGTATCGATCGTAGGCAGTCTCGTTCTCATGCAGGCTTCGCATCCGTTAGCAGGCAATTGAAAGCAACTGAACTCTGGTCAGGGCACGTACGTGATCAAGTCCATGGCACCCTCATTGTAGTATTCTGAGCACAACGTTAGCACTGCCAATTGGTCGTGACAAACGTAGATGCCTACCTCTGGTCGACTTAACAAGCTTTTCAGAGCCGAGGCGCTGCAAGTCCTTGAGAGAATGCACCTGTTCATCGTATGTTCTCCCGCGGTTGGCCATGGTGTGTAGGTGTTGAGGTTGATTTGGGTCTTGGTCTGGTTTCAAGAAAGGATGAAGAATACAAGAGAATAAGCAAGCAATAGCTTTATTTTGCAAGGCCCAGGGCAGAAGTCTATACCAGTCCGAGAGGCTGAAGTACTCGGCCGGTATCGCAAGCCAATTACTATTATCGCAATGTAACCATGGAAAAGACGGACATGGTGATGATGCTCCACCATTATCATCATCGCCGCCGGTATCCGCCAACATGCACTAGAGTCTAGACTCCTTCTATGGCCCACTCCTTTCGCTGTCAGCTGCCTTTCGTGGAACGACACACAATTGGCTTGCTGACTGACTGCCTTGTAATTACCCACATCTCGTCCGGGGTTACTTTCCCAACACACAGACTACCCTACAGCAACAGTCTCTGGGGTAGCTCACTTTAGCCAGACCTGACATTCTGGGACAGATGGTATGAAGTCGGAGCCCGACAAGAAATCAATAAACAGCTTAACAAATATTATCAAATCTGGCATACAAATCAGGTCTCCTCGGAGCGATTACGAAGTACATAAGTTGAAATTATGTGGTTGCTGCAACCAAAATAATGGACAACGTTTTCATGCTCTCCATCGACGTCAACCCAGTTACGGAGCATAGAATATGCCATCTTCCTACCGATAGGGCTGAAGGATTGTTTTTTATCCCTTTCTCCTGTCATTTGATTAATTTATTCTATATTATAATTAACAAGGACATAATAAAATCGACTTAAGTTCAAATAGAAGTAGTTATAGAGGTTTAGACCACGACTATTTTAATGTGGAAAGTCTGCCATACGACGAGCAGTTAACCTGCGGGGAGACAGATCGAAAGATAATACGATATTTTAATATATTATAACTGCTTTGTCGATTTGTATGACCAATTTAATCTGGACCTCAAAACCGCTATAGGTCGCCCTTCCTAAGCTCACCTCGGGACTTCCAAATCTCATACTCGAAGTCGGGTTGGAACTCGGTGTACAGAGTCTCCTGCATCCATGAATAAGCAACACTGCCAGGGAATTATCCGGGAAGAAAATATCACTCACTGGATCAGCGTTGACTTTTGCCGTAAACTCGGCTGCCTCGTCGCTAATAATGTTCTTAGGGAGCCCTGTAGATTCCGCCTTGATCTGGACCTCACACGTTCTCTCCATGCAAGTAAAAAGGTAGGCGGCCTCATCAACTGTGCCCCCTGTAGTCAAAAGGCCATGATTTTGCAAAATGATGACGCGGCCTTTGGGCCCGAGAGCGTCCACGATTTTCTGGCCCTCGTCCTCGCCGATTACTACACCTCCAAAGTCGTGATATACGGCCTGGGTGCCGTAGAAGTTGCATGAGTCTTGATTGATGATATCGAGAGGTCGACCAAAGGTAGACCAGGCTTTTCCGTTGGGTGAGTGCATATGACAAGCGGCATGAATGTCTGGACGAGCTCGGTGGATGGCGCTATGGATGATAAACCCCGCGGCGTTAATAGCTACCTTGTTGCCTCCGATCACTTGTCCTTGCTCATTGATATGAACCATATCACTGGCTTTGAGCATTCCAAAGTGGACGCCCATGCTATTGATAAACTATGTTAGACTCATCACTGATAATTCCCACCCATTGTCGGTGGTACTTTGACTTACGGGTTAATCCAGAAAGTCTCGGGGTCAACGGGGTCTCGCACGCTGATGTGTCCGCTGGTACCCTCAGTGAAACCCTTGCGGGCGAAGACCCTGAAGGCGCCAGCCATGTGCTCGAGTTGCCATTGCCGCTTCTTGTATGGGTCGTCAATTTGAGGCAAGCCGGGGAACGTATAACCTCCAGTCGCAACTGCTAGGTTATTGGGAGTGGCGGCGTTATTGACCTGAGCCTGAGACTCGGTGGAGGACTTTGCAGCTGCCTCAGAAGGAGTCCTGGCGGCGGCGGCGGGCTTCTGAATGGTCTGGGTTACCGTAGTTGACATGTTGCATTGGCGATGTGATAAAGCGATAAAACAATAAAAGATAAGAAAGATTAAACTAAAACGGAATTTCGTTTGATCGTCCTGGTACTGTTACTTGCTTTCCACTCGACACTTATTTACGGATTTATATGTCGGGTTCGCCACTTTTTACAAGAGATACAAAATTGTGTAATACACAAGTAATGCAAGTAATTGTTGCTGAGATCAATGTTCTTTTGACTCGGCTCTGTTGACAAATTGTCCAATCAATAAGCCTGCTGATCATACCCATAACTCGCCAGCTGAACACTACCCATCCTTGCACATGACGCTCCACTTGACTCAGTCTGACTTTCCCTGTTCCCAGAATCGTAGGTCACAGCGAGAAGTGGAGAGAATACATCGCCCATTCCCAGTCCTTGAACCCAATCAACGGTCACTTCCAAACGACACTAATCACCTGAAGCTTATCAGGCGCCATTGAGGGCCAATCCAATTGTCATGTAATCACTTTGACTCAGTCCCGGCCAGATCGACATTTGGTCTTGCTTGAGCTTCTGCCCCGTCCCGCTTGAATATCTGCGCTTTCAACTGCCCAACTCAACTCAACTCAACTCGTCGTCCGCTTCATCCCAATTTCACCATTTCGATATCAGGCTTTTTCAATGTCGCCGCCCGATTTGGTCCCTGGTCGCCCTATCCACCAACCAAGGAAGCGGACAAAAACCTTTACTGGTTGCTGGACCTGTCGGGCCCGCAAAATTAAATGTGATGAGGGCAAACCGACTTGTCGACAGTGCCGCGACAAGCAAGTGACCTGCAACGGCTATGCCAGTAGACTCCAGTGGCTCACGCCTGAGATCGCTGATCTGGAAGGTCGCATACTCAGCGTCTGTAGCGATGCGCCTGGCCCACAGGCACTGAGACGCGAGATCCCTCCTGGTATGTAGAATCCTTTCCTTGACTGTCTTGTACTCGTGGAACCTTGCTTGTAGACTGTGCTTACGAATGAAAAGAACCACCCAAAAACATTCTCTCATGGGGCCGCATAGAAGAGATCTTACGTTATATCGACACCGTTGAGATTCCGCCGCACGCAAGCCCAGATGGCACCGGTGCCGCGGTACTTCATAACTTTGGAGTATTCAACTATCAATTGAACGTCCCCTCTCAGTCCATCATTACCCCAAAAGGTTCGTGTGGCGATGATGTTCCTTCACTATCATGCCAAGCACAAGATGGTGATGATGATATGGGCTTGCAACCCGCATCAGCTCCATACTTTGAATCCCTCCCTTCCCCTACGTCCCTGGAAGAAGCTGCTGTTGCTTGGGATCTATGCAATCTTTACTATAACGAGGCTCCCTTGCAACTAGATCAACCTCGTCCAAGTCCGTCTGCATCAGGAGACGCCAATCTATCACCATTGGCCCTTACCCATCAGCCATATAACATATCGGATACGTTGAAAGGCACTTTGGACTTGGATTTTGATACCCAAGCCTCCCTCGCAAACGAAAATGCCGACGAAACCATTATACATACGTCTTGGCTCATGAATCCTCATGAAACCCTTCGTAGTCTAGAACCGTTCATTGTCCCCGTCCAGGAGCGGTACTTAATGGAACACTACAAAAACCGTGTGGTCAATCTGTTTTGTGTTGCCGACAACCGCAAGAGCCCCTGGAAAACCATTCACCTCCCACTTGTTTTGCAGTGCGTAGGTGAGCTTAGCTTCGGTGGCAGTACCACGAGGATTCGGAATGCCTTGCGATATGCACTCTATTCTGTGAGCGCGTTCTATCTATCCAATGAGCACAAAAGCGCACTGCGTGAGGACGAGGCAAGCAAGTGGTTCAACACAGCGTCTCAATATCGATGCGATGCCATTGGATTACTTATGAGCGCGGTCGAGAGTGATCTTTACAGCAGCCACCGACCACATTACAAGGAATTCTTGGCTACCATGTTATCTATGATCACAATTAATGTGGGGATACTGCACCTCCTTTTTACCCCTTCTCTATTAGCCTTGTAAAATTAATATTTTTCGCATTAGGTCATGTCGGGAGATACGAGCACATGTGCTATGCATCTCAATGGAGCTGAGCAGCTCATCAGACACATGAGTACACACAAATCAAAGTTCTCTCGCAAAGCTCACGCCCTGCACCGCATCTATCTCTACCTCCGCGTCATATACGAATCAACTGCTCCAAGGTCGAAAAGCCGCCCCAACAACCGGCTGCCATCTCTCGGATCCTTCGGCACGGAGGGGCCGCACCCAGCGCTGGCTTCATCGGAAGATCTTGGCTTCCCCAAGGATGTTGCTGAAGAACAAGGTCCATCAGATGAGACAGGAACATATGAGCGCATCTACGGCATCCCCCGTGCGCTCTTGTTGATGCTAAAGCAAGTCGTCCAGGTCATTGACATGGTTGACGATGAGCGCGAAAATGGCAACCTAGACCTTTCCGAATCTTTGACAGATACGTGTGAAAGTCTGGAGAGTAAGATCCTCGACTGGCGTCTTATAGATCAAAGTCAAAATGGCAATGACAGTATAAACGCCAGAATTATCCATCACCAAACCAAAGCTTTTCACAACGCTCTTATCGTGTACTTTTCGCAGCACGTCCGCTTACTCGGCCACCGCTACCAGCGACAGTACGTAACAGAGATCCTCGAGAGCATTGAGGCAATAGAGAAGATCAAAGCAGAGACAAACATTCTTGCAGCTCCCTTGTTCTGGCCAGCCTTTATCGGAGCCACAGAAGCGTTTGAGCCTGTGATGCAGGACAGGTTCAGAAAATGGTACGACGCTGCTTCGTTATATGGGCTGGCTGCTGTGAGGACTGGTATTGAGGTGATTCATAAGGTCTGGGAACAGGGTCCTTTGAATGGTCGGCGCCTACAAAGTTCGTGGAGAATTATTGTCAATGAGGGCCAGCATATACTCATGTTGACCTAGGTTCAGTGTCGGAGAAGGACAAGATAGTCTCGTCTGCTACATAGAAGGCCTACGTCGGGCAGTGGGCCTACCTACCTCTATACTGACTCTACTATGATCTCGCGACATATTGAAACAAAACAACATATTTTTAATGCCGATGGCTATTCTCAACCTTATTTTATTATGCTCAAGAGCGACGGGAATATGCTGGATATTATAGCCCCCTTCTTCTATCCGTCGCCTGCTCCTGAAACCAAATTTACCCGTCTTCATGATTCTTCGATACTCTACCGATCGAAAACCTTTCCTTGATGATAACAGTTACTTAGAGCGAACAAGTGTGGAACGGCAACAACGTACATAATCCAGTGAGGGCCGAGCGTCGTTTTGATCAATTTCTGGGAACGGCCAATTAGCAATCATGCCGGTATAAACCCTGACAGTAAATTACTCACCATGACGGTGATATAATCGTCTCCAACCTCTTCTAGTAGGCTATCCTTCTTCCCGAAACCGATGCCATGCTCGCCCGTGCAAGTGCCATCCATTTCCAAAGCACGGCGGACCATGTTCTTGACGAGCTTTTCAGCCTTTGCTCTTTCTTCTGGCTTCGCTGCGTCGTAGTAGATGTTCTCATGGAAGTTGCTGTCACCAACGTGACCTTCAACAGTGGCCTTGAGACCGATATCCTCAGCATCCTTTTTGCTGGCATGCACAATCTCGGTTAAGCGACTCAATGGGACAGCGACATCAGTATTCCCTATACACCTCGCGTCAGTCATATCAGTTGTCGTCTCGTCAGTAATACTTACAAAGCTGTTCGGTACCCTCCCGCAGTGACAGCAGTGAGTATAGAGACTCTTTACGAGCAGACCAGAGTGTAGCTTGTTCCTCTGGGTCAGTAGCCCACTCAAAAGCTTGTGGTTCGTACTCCTTGACGATACTCTCGACAGTCGCAATGCTATCCTTGATCATGCCAGGTGTCCCCGAAAACTTGAAAAATAGCGTTGGCACCTCCTCCCAGACTCGAGGCAGCGTACCTCCAACATCGTTGACAACACGCATTTGTACCTCGTCCATTAGTTCCAACGCTGCCACAGGTATGCCCTTGCGAATGACAGCTGTGGCGGCGGAGACGGCTTGCTGCAAGCTAGGAAAAGGAACCACTGCTACTGAGTACTGCTGCGGCACTGCGGCGAGCTTGATTGTCACCTCGGTGACTATGCCGAGGCTGCCCTCGGAGCCGACGATGATACCGTTAAAGTTATATCCAGCGCTACATTTACGTAGGCGTCGACGAGTCTTAATGACACTGCCGTCGGCAAGCACCATAGTCACATTGAGTACCCAGTCCCTCATGGTACCGTACCGTACCGTATCGGACGGCGTTGGTGCCTGAGCAATTGGTACCAACCATGCCGCCAAACTTGGCGCTAGGGGCTACGGCCTTTGTCAGAGAGATACGCCTTTCCACTCAAACCCGGGTCTTACCTGGATCAATGGGAAAAAAGAGGCCGTTGCCATCACCGGCGAGCTCTTCATTGAAGTCGGTCCAGCATAGACCAGGCTGCACGGTAGCATCCATATCCTTGGGACTGTAGCGGAGGCACTTGTCCATGTATGTGAAGTTGATACTAATACCTCCAAAAGGAGCACCAGTGTGGCCCTCGACGCTGCTACCACCACTGAAGGGGACGATGGGCACTTTGCGCCGGTGGTAGACGCGAGCGATGGCTTGAACCTGCTCAGTGCTACGAGGGTAAGCAACGGCGACTGGAAGGACATCCACGTTGACAGAGGACCATTCTGACTAGCCATGTGCTTTGAGATCTGCTGGGTCTGTGGAGATTATATCCTTGGTGTCATTAAGGTCATGATGAATCTCATTAAGAGCCTAGCGAGATCAAAAGTCAGTATTGAGTGTATTGCAATGTGAGAGGTGATTTATTCAACCATCTTGTGTATTTACCGTTTCCATTTCTTTGATCGTAGCATATTGGACCTTGGGCAATCGGAGCTTGTCTAAGATAGGCTGTTGGTGAAATGTACTGTGAGCGTCCAAGTGCAGAGGAGATGCCTTCCTGCTGGCGTAAGCGAAGCCTGTGGCCACGGCGATAACAATGCCCGTGACAGCTAGTAGAAGCCTTTGGGTTTCAGATGTATCTTTTCCTGCAGACTCCGGTGATATCGTCTTGGTGGAAATCCGCGCCCTGGTCCATTTCTGCGATCGTCCGATGACCCTCAGTGGCAATTGAGCCCGGAGACCAAGAACTTTGAGGCAACTGAATGACATAGAAGCAGCATAACGAATAAGGCTGGAGGGCAAAGAACCTGTAAGATAAGATGGCTCTACAACGTGCGGGTTGGCCTTGTCCACCCAATGCAGCTATGGTCGACTTTGTAGTCTACAACTTTCCTCAAGCGCCTTACTCCTCACTACACCAAGCATTTTAGCTGTCCTTCTCAATATTGCTATCAACATGGCTCAGATCAGCTAACGTCACGATCGGATTCGAGGCTGCCCCTGCTCGATTCCATGTCATTGAAAACTGCACTGTAACAGGTTTAGCTTCTGGGGATATGAACTCTGTATCTCTACTGTGAGTGGGGGCGATGGATCCAAAAATTGGGTTGGGATAAACTTCCGAAAGCGTAAATGGTAGGCTTTGTCTCGCCAATAACTCCCCGCCCCCCATGAGATAAGCTAGTCTGGCTGGGTCATGTCGGCACTCTCCCTCTCGCTGTCAGCTGCTGTTTTGGTCCAGGCGCTGATACGATACTCCTAATTGAAGGTCTCCTAAAGGCGAAGAAGAGATGCCAGATTGCGCTACGCGCTGTCCACTTTACGGAGCCGAGTCACGGTAGGAAGAGGCTTGGAGGGCCGAGTCAGACTTCACAATCTCGGAATGATGTTGGGTCTTGCCCCAGCCCTGTGCTTATCATGGTCTCTTGCGCATCACTCAGAGGACTAACCTCCATTACACTTCGATTATCGACGCAGCGAGCGCTCATTATCACGCACCAACAATATCACCAAAACTTCCGTCTAAACTTCTGTTCTACATATTCCAAAATGGCAAAGAGCAGAGTCCTCATTGTTGGTACTGGTGGCATTGGCACCATGTCCGCTTATGCCTTGGAGCAAGGCGGTCTGGCCGAGGTCACCGCTGTCATGCGATCAAACCATGATGCCGCCGTCGAAAATGGCATTGACATCGATTCTGTCCTATGGGGCCAAGTCAAGGGTTGGAGGCCAACAGAAAGTATGCCAACAGACAAACCAAACTTTCACAGAGTGTCAGCAAATTAACAGCGTTATAGTTTTTAAATTCGTGCCCGATGTATCCAAGCCTGATACTGCACCTTTCGACTACATCCTGGTTACCACCAAAAACATCCCTGATGTCTCTCCCACGGTCGCCGATATTATTGCCCCAGCTGTTACCCCAGGCAAAACTGCTATTGTTCTCTCTCAGAATGGTATCAATATTGAGAAGCCTCTGGTCGACCGTTTCCCAACCAACCCTCTGATCAGCAGCGTTGCTTATACAGGCGCGACAGAGACAGCTTTAGCCAAGGTCTACAATGACGATCCAGACTGCCAGAAGATTGGCGCATTCACTAATCCTCAAGTACCTCAGCATGTCGCCGACGCTGCAGCTAAACACTATGTCTCCATTTACAACCCCAGCGGCAAGATGGATGTTGTTTATGATGCCAATGTTTCCAAGGTCCGTTGGCGAAAGATCGCCTATAATGGAACCTTCAACCCCATCTCATCTATACTCACAATGGATACTCCCCGGATGCGCATGAGCAAACAGATTATTGATGACTTGATCGCACCACTCGTAGAGGAGATCCGGGCAATTGCCAAGGCTGATGGAGTCGACCTGCCGGAAAATGTCCTTGAGGCTATTCTGCACCAGGACCCCAATGATACCGCATTCAAGCCTAGCATGTGTCAAGATTACGAGAAGGGAAACCTAATGGAGATTGAGAACCTTGTTGGTGAACCACTACGAGAGGCTGATAGGCTTGGCGTACCTGCACCGGCCCTGCGCGTTGTGTATGGCATCATGAAGGGCCTGCAGCTGAAAGCCAAGGAGGGCAAGGGTCTATGGAAAGCAGAGTTTGCGCTTGGAAATCCATATGAGTGATAGATCAGCCTACACAACAATAAATGAGACGAACTAAAATAACCATATGGAAGTAGGCTAATAATATTCTCCATTTGTAGAAGTATGAGGTTGATGCCATCTAGGGTCGGGCCTTTATCTTGCTGGCAAGTGAAAGAATTTATAACTTGAACAATATGAGGGAACGAGACAAGATGATGAGCTTATTGCACTTATAGCCTCTTTGTAATAACATAAACGGCCGCTAACATAAACTGACTTATAGCATCGGGCCACGTTCATTAGGTCATATCCAACCGGATCATTTAGTAGCTCTTATTCTATAAGGAAATACATCTATAGTTTACAGGCGAGACGAAATCCCAGAGTTCAAGCCCTTCACTACTTCAGCAGCTGCACGCTCGCCGCTGCGAATAGCACCCTCCATATAACCCTTCCACTCGCCCGCTGTCTCTGTACCGGCAAAGTGAAGATCTCCGCAAGGCTCACGCAGACCGTCGCCGCCAAGGCTGTCTAGCACACCAGGAGGCAGCGATGTGCAAGGACAGCCCCACCCAGCCCATTCGTCATTTACCCACTCATAGGCGTTCAAGCTCTTGAATTGATCTTCAACATTTATGCCACCATATAGCTTGCCAATTTGCTCAAGCAAAGCCTTGATACGTCCCTCCTGGGGCAAAGCAGCCCAAGCACGTCCGGGCTCACCACCCATGAAGCAAGTCAGGACGTATTTGTTATCCTTGGGGCTACAGCTATCACGGATGACGCCAGCGGGACCAACAAAAGACTGCACAAGCCCACAGTATCCGCGCTCAACCCAGAAAGGGGACTTGAATTCCATCATGGCTTTGGTGTAGTAGCCGTAGATGAGAGACTCAGACCAAGCCCGCTTCACCGGGGGGAGGCTGGGGTAGAACGAGATGTTCTTGAGAGCAGGTCCAGGCACGGTTGTGATGACCTTGCGAGCAGAGTATGTCTTTCCAGCAGAGTGAACCTTGATGGATCCATTGTTCAGCTGAACAACATTCTGAACAGGACTTGATAAGCGAACAACCCCTGCAGGCAGTTCCGAAGCGAGGCCGAGAGAGAAGTGCTGCGTGCCTTGACGAATACGCAGGTACTGACCACCGTCCTTACGATCAGAACGCATCTGCAAGAGACCACCGCCAGATTTGCAGTAGTTCAGGAAGTACAAAGCTGAAATATCGCTTGGCTCAAGGCCCAGCATGGCACGAGTCCATATGGTGGCTGTAGCCAACGCCTCCTTGCAGGCACCCTTGGATTTCAGGAAAGCCTCAAATGTGACAGCATCAAGAGAGGTGTTCTGAGGCCTCCAAGTGTTGAGTGCCTGGCATTCGGCTTCGCAAAGGTCTCGGATCTCGGCGACGTTCTCTTTAACATCCTCATCGAACTAGATATCTATTGGTCAGTGATTCCTGGTTCAAAGGCGTTTTACATGTGACGCACGTTGGGGAGCTCTCCGTAAGGGAATGGCGAGCAATTTCCGTCAAAGCTTTGCAAGACAACGTTGCCATCGGTGTTTTGCACAATGGGCTCAGCACCGTAGCGTTTTGCCAGCTCATACACACGGCTCTGGTTGGTATCGTTGATCCAACCAGCGCCTACATCAATCATACCACCACCATCCTCCAACGGCTGGCTCCAGGTCTTGCCACCCACCCGGTCGCGTGACTCGAGCACGACGCAAGAAAGGCCCGACTTTCGGACTTCGTGGGCAGCCGTGAGACCGGCTAGACCGGCGCCGATGATGACGACGTCGTAGGATTCGGAAGCTTCAGGAAGCGCGGGAGGTAAGGAAGGCTCTGGAAGAGCGATGGTGGCATCGATTTCGATAAGCCAAGAGGGAACTGCCAGCTTAGGCACGGGCACCAGAGTCTGAGCAGGTCTGTGTCGACCGAAGAAGCGTTGAATGGGTTTGGAGTGCTTCCGGTTGCTCACATCGTAGTTGACGATGTAGACGTTAAGCTTGGCGATGTGCTCGATGTTGGCACCAGCCGCAATGATCAGCTTGCGCAGGTTAAAAAGACACAGATGAATCTGCGACTCATAGTCATCCGGTACAAAACCGTCCTTCGTGTTTCCAGGCTGGCCGGAAATATGAAGGACCTTGCCGGTTGACACAGTTGCTGGTCCGTAGTAGAGATCACCAGTATGAGACAAATCGACTGTCTGAACCGTCTTGGCCATTTTGGTAGAATGAGGTGGTTCAACGTTGTTGGGTGATGGCCTTGACGATACAGGCAGCAAAACAAAATAAAAGTTCAGAGAATAAGATAAAGCTGGCCAGTGTGAAGATGCTCTAGTATTGGGTGATGGAAGCGGTATCTAATAGGTCAATGGCAAAGCCAATGTCCAAGCTGCTATCAGCATTTTGGCCTTATCAGCCATGACAAAAAAGTAAACACTGGGATGAGAAGTGACTCGGCTCGGCTCCGAAATTGACTCGGCCCTTCCCCACAAGGATTGGCGTCTAACCTGAGCTACAGTATCAGCGATAATAGACCATGATGGGGTTAATTAGTGGAGCATCTCTCGCTGTGGCCTGCCTCAATGCTGTCCACATCTATCATCACCATCAATCGTTTCGTAATTGATAATCATAGCATCTGAAAATGGCAGAAATGCCATCACGGGGGATACTTCCCCAGATTGACAAGTAGAGCTGCGGGCATTGTCTTATGTGTCTGTTTGCCACTAATTCTCGGTTCCGAAAGAATGGTTGTTGTCCATCCCGAATTAACCAACCCATTTTCATCATTATTCTTGGACATCATCTATCTTCTCCTCTGATTCTAACCTCTGCTAGAAATAATCAATCGGAATAGTAATCATGTCACCAAATGCGCCCAAGCTCAAAGACTCGTCGCTCTTTGTAGGAGCCAACTACATTGACGGCAAATGGATTGAGTCCAGCTCTGGAAAGAGATTTGAGGTCCATGGTACGAGGCCCTTGAACACACCGATATGAGTCTTTGGTGGCTTTCGTTGCTACCAGGATCTGTGCTGACGACTGTATCCCCTCAAAACAGACCCAGCGACAGGTGCTCTAATCGGAACATGCCCCGAATCCGTGCCCAAGGACGTCGACCACGCCGTCAAGATTGCTGCAGCAGCTCTTCCCTCGTGGAGGTCTCGCACCGGCCGCGATCGGTCCAGGGTCCTCCGACGATGGTATGAACTCGTTCTGGAGAACAAAGAAGATTTAGCCACCCTGATTATATGGGAGAACGGAAAGGCGGCTGTTGATGCTGCTGGTGAGGTTATGTTCGCCGCAGGCTTCTTGGAATGGTTCGCAGAGGAAGCTCCTCGCGTATATGGCGATGTCATTCCTCACAGCCAGCCCAACTTCCGAACCACTGTCCTAAAGGAGCCTGTAGGGGTTGTCGGGCTTATTACCCCGTAAGTGATCTTTTGCCCTGAGCGGGCGGTGATTGAGGCAGAGAAACTGACTCAAGCAACCTCTATAGATGGAATTTCCCTGCTGCTATGATCACTCGCAAGCTAGCACCAGCCCTTGCTGCTGGATGCACAGCAGTTGTCAAGACAGCTGGGGAAACACCTTTCACCGCTAATGCTCTCCTCATCCTAGCTGAGAGGGCTGGTGTGCCAAACGGCGTAATCAACAGTATATCTGCCCTTGAAAACACCCCTGCCATCGGCCAAGCCATCTGTGCAAACAATTCCGTGCGCAAGATCTCTTTCACAGGATCTACGCGGGTCGGCAAGCTTCTTATGAACCAATCCAGCGATACTATGAAGAAGCTTAGTCTTGAGCTTGGCGGTAATGCGCCCTTTATCGTGTTTGATGATGCGGATCCTGATCTTGCTGTTGCGGGTGCAGTCGCCAGCAAATTCAAGTCGTCCGGCCAGACTTGTGTATGCAGTAACCGAATATTCGTGCAAGAGGGCATCTATGACGAGTTTATTCGTAGGCTCAAGGGTGTTGTTGCAGGCTTCCACGTCGGTTCTGGATTTGACAAGAAGACTACACATGGCCCGCTTGTCACAGCGGCTGCAGCTGACCGTGTGGAAAGCCTCGTTGACGATGCTATCAAATCTGGAGCTGTCATCGAAGCCGGCGGAAAGAGGCTTCATGACATTGGTATGATGATTCCCAATACTGATGGAATCCCAAAAGAAATCGCGCTAATTGATAACTTGGTGTAGGCCACAACTTCTTCGAACCAACAATCCTCACCAACGTAAATACAGATATGAGGCTAGTAAAGGAGGAGATCTTTGGCCCCCTGGCGCCCGTCTTCAAGTTCAAATCGGAGGAGGAAGTAGTCGACATTTCAAACAACTGCGAAGTCGGACTGGCTGCTTACGTGTTTACACAAGACCTCAACCGTGCTGCCAGAGTCACCGAAACATTGCAATTTGGCATGGTCGGAGTTAATACTGGCGTCATTTCCGACGCAGCAGCCCCGTACGTGTATTTGATTCAACGTTCCAATTGTTTCGTATTTACTGACAATACAATAGATTCGGAGGTGTCAAGCACTCTGGCTTGGGCCGCGAGGGCAGCAAGTATGGCATCGAAGACTACTTGCAACTGAAGACTGTTGTCACTGGCAATGTGAATGTCAGGCACCGTGCATTATTGTAGTTTGCTAGTCTTACAGGGTGTAATGCTAGGAAGCATGCTAGCTAGCTTACCAACTTGGTCATGCGACAAAATTCGCTCGCATTGTCTTCAAATTCTTAATGTGCCGCTATGCTCTTTAGACCCTCACCATTTAACTGACTATGGTCTGCGGTGATAGAACTCATAAACCAATTCATAGATCACAAATCAGTGTCATTCGCTAGAACCTTTGATCCAGTTGAAACTTTCACATTTACAACTGATGTATTTCTTAGCCCCATGAGTCAAAATCGGCAATGACGGGGAAAACTTTTATTCCTCCGAAGCCAATGCAAGTATTAGAACGAATAATGACAGTTATATGTTCAATCATCCGACAGAACGGACGTTTTCCTCATTAAATCCCAGCTGGTCTCACCATGGCTTACCTTTCCAGGGATCATCTACCAGCTAGACGACCTGTCCAAGATAGCGCTCAGACGAATATAGAATGTGACAGCGCATAGATTCAGGTCGAGCGTTGCAGGTTTCGGCGAGTATCATGATTTTACCGAGCCTAGCAGCGTCAATCCATCACATCGCCGCAAATATCTGCAGGAAACATTGGTGCCCATATAGTCAAGGGAGTATAAAGGTGGCGAGGAACTAGGCTATCGCTGGCCTCATACAATCTGTACAGCTTATCGAACATCACAAAGCGACAATCTCTCCAAAGAATCTCGTGTACAGCAATCGGCCAGTCAAGATGAGCTCCCGAACTGCAGTTTCAACACCCAACGCGCCCAAGGTTGGGCCATTTATGTCCCAGGCTGTTATCAGCAACGGACTAGTCTTTTCAGCCGGATCCCTAGGCCTCGATCCTGCTACCGGTCAATTCGTCCAAGGCACTGTTGCCGATCGAGCGGTAGGTTCTCTAGCGGGATAAGGATGAGGCATGCATTAACCAAACGACATTATTCTAGACTCAGGTACTTCAAAACCTTGATGCCGTTTTTAAAGCTGCCGGAACTAGCTTGTCTAAAGCTGTCAAGGTCAACATCTTTTTATCGAGTATGGATCACCTTCACCAGGTAAATGAAGCATATGCCAAGTTCTTTACTGAAGATCCTAAGCCGGTAAGGATTCTCAACACACCCCTGAATCATAGACCTTGACTAACTAAACCCCTACGTTAGGCACGGACATGTGTTGCTGGCATAGTTTTGCCTCTGGATGCGGAACTTGAGATAGAGGCTGTGGCGTCCCTAGATTAGATGATAGGACATTCACCTGATGGATTGAACTGTGTACCATCACCATTGCATCAAATAATCTGTCAGATAATGCCATCACTTTGATTTTAGGTTTGAGATTCTCGTCTTGGCGCCTGAATACCAGCGTAATAAACATCAGCCAGTTTAGCCAATCGGCATTTTTACATGTTGGAGTGCGCCAGGTCTCGCTGTGAGCTGCCATTTTTACTCAATTACCCCAGATCTAGCTTGCTTTCGCCTTAACCTGGGTTACGATACGACGTAGCTCGTTCCAATTTCTCCAAGCCAAATGATCTTTTTTGAGACATCATGTGCGTTCATCTTTCTTCTCTTATCAGGACAAGGTTGATTTAGAGCCTAGTTATGAGTTTATCATGCGCACTGATACTGTAATTGATACCATGTTAGATCTCTGCGATAAGAGTATGACGAATTCGTCCCTACGGAAGCCTGATATGAGAATACGTAAGTCCGAGACCAGTTGTCATTTTAGCTTTGTTCAGGCAACGGCTGTCGACTGCTCTTTTCGGCTTTTCTCCAAGCTATCAGTCATTCTAGTGCTATGACTCGAAGGTAGCCTGATCCACCCAACAGTAGTAGTGGAAATTCAGCCAATCTTCAACAAGTGTATTCCAAGCGTCGGGACTACGTTCCATCTTAACTGCCAAGTACACGATAAGCCTGGGGTCCTTACCCCGTATCCTCGCTACCTTTCCGGGAATGATCCGTATCGTGGGGTAGGACTGTTGTGAAGAAAGATAAGGAACAACCTAGTCTCTATACCAGGCCAGTGTCTGCCTCAAAAGAGTATTTAATTGTTCCTCTTTTACTCCTTTCTTTCCTTTTCCTAAATCACAAAGCTAAGTTCATTTGGACACCTCCTCAATCGACATCAGCACAGCTACTTCCTTCACCACTACCTCTGCCATTCCGCGATCGACATAGACATGGTTGAAGATTCCAAGTACAATATGACGCAGAAGGACAGTGGCAGCGCTGAGCTTGGCTATGTCGCCTCTCAGACCGAAGGCGTGATGGAGAATCAACAGTCGGATGCCGTTTTCGGTGAAATTAGTGAGAAGGGACCCAACTACCGCAATGTGAGTCTTGGCGCATGCGAATCTCTTGACTGAGAATCACGTTTCTTATCTCTGATAGGTCAACTGGATGGGAACAGTCGTGATTATGATGAAGATTTGCATTGGTCTTGGTATTCTCTCGATTCCATCTGGCTTTGATATCCTCGGCCTTATTCCTGGCGTCATCTGTCTTCTTGCAATCGGAGCCATGACCACCTGGTCCAGTTACATGGTTGGCGTCTTCAAGATGAACCATCCCGAGGTGTACGGTCTTGATGACACGGGAGCAATATTATTTGGTCGCATCGGCCGTTATGTTTTCGGTGGAGCCTTTTGTATCAGTAAGTCGACAGGACAGACACAAATCCTCCGATCAGGCTCGACAGAACTAACACATCACAGCCTATATCTTCGTTGCTGGATCTGGCATGCTAGGTATCTCGATTGGCTTGAACGCTGTCTCCGAACATGGTACATGTACAGCTGGCTTTGTTGCGGTTGCTGCCATCGTCGCCATCGGCCTCTCAAGTATTCGAACTCTTGGCAAGATCCAGTGGCTCGCATGGATTGGAATTATTTGTATCATCATTTCAGGTATATTCTTTACGTATCTCCTAGACCTAACATCTAACTGACGTGATTTCGAAGTCTTCATCCTCACAGTTGCCGTCGGCATTCAGGACCGTCCTTCAGCCGCCCCCAAGACTGGCCCATGGAACTCTGATTATAAGCTTTTCGGAAACCCGACATTTATAGAAGCTGCAACTGCCCTCACGACATTTGTTTTCGCTTATGCCGGAACCCCAGCCTTCTTTGGTGTTGTGGCTGAGATGCGTAATCCCAAGGAATACACCAAAGCGCTGATCGTGTGCCAGAGTATCATGACTGTCCTTTACCTTATCATTGGCATCGTGGTTTATTATTATTGTGGTTCTTTTGTTGCTTCGCCAGCGCTCGGCTCTGCAGGCCCCATGATCAAGAAGATTTGTTATGGTATCTCGCTGCCCGGTCTGCTTATTACAACGACTCTATGTCTTCACGTAAGTAAAGTGCTCAATGATGAGTATATCATACTGACTGATATTAGCTTCCTGCCAAGTACATCTTTGTCCGTGCCCTTCGCGACTCTGCCCACCTCAACTCAAACTCAAAGACGCACTGGATGGTGTGGATTGGATGTACTTTTGGTACTGGTCTAGTTGCATACATCATTGCAAGTGCGATTCCCATCTTCGGTAGCCTAGTGTCCCTTATTGGTGCCCTATGCATCACCTTCCTCGCCTTCCATCCCATGGCCTGCATGTGGCTCAATGACAATTGGTCCAAGGGCAAAGTTGATAAGCCTCTGCGATGGAAGCTTATGGTCGGTTGGTGTGCACTGGTTTTTGTTATTGGTACTTTCTTAATGATCACGGGTACATGGGGGTCTATTGTGGCAATCATTGACTCTTACAAGGTTTCAGGCGGTTCATCTGCTTGGTCATGTGTGGATAACTCCAGTTCGACCTAGATCACTATTGAACGGGCGCATAAGATATTGATCGCAAATTTTAGTAGTTTGTTTGTCAGAGTTATGTAGTTCATAGGTTGTTCTAACTTATTCGGTTTGACTTCAGTGGATGAGGGAACATAGGCATATCTTTCCTTCCATATGATGAATACATGGTACGGAGCTAGTATCATTCACTAACCGTCTTCCACTTAACGTCAGGCACGTGGCAACACCAAAAGTCCGTGACATAAACTGACATTCTCCCCGTCAAATCTTTCAGCAATCCTATCACACCCATCATGACGCATAGGTGTAATAGTATTCGGCGTATTAACGGAACCAATTTCGAGTGAAAGTGTTTGGCCCTTGTCAAAGAGATATGCTGCCAGGTATATAGGTACCACAACTTTATGCACTTGACCCGGAACAACTTCTGATTTCGGTGTAGGTGGCTGGGTAATGACGCGTTGTTTATCAAAGTCCCTAACCACTTCGTCGAGGTGTGACAGACGGAAGAAGCCTTCCACAGGCTCACCATGATTTCCCTTCAATATTACAGTACTGACATTCAGATCAATGACATGAAGGTAGATGAAAAGATCTAAATATTTTGCCGATGTAATGACCTCAAGCTCGTGGTATGGAGACCCAAGTATTTCGAACGAGTCAGCAAAGGGAGATTCGACTATGAATAAAATATTTTCCCGTAAGCCTTGGTAAGGGAATGGTTGTTTCTCACCATTGGGATGTCTTTGTGAAAGATAGTTCTAAGCCGTAAGACATTAATTTGTATCTTGGACATCCGAGGGTGGAAAGGAAGCCTCTTCTTCGCGGTAAAAGCTCTCGGTACCATAGTGTTGAAGTAGTCTGACACGGGGAACTTCAAGCATTCTATTTTCTTTCTTATCAAAAACGAAACAATCCAGAAACCTCCCCCGCAATTCGATATGCTCTGGCTCATAGTATGCACCCAAGTGGTTCCCAGTATGCCTTTCAAGCCACTTATACTCTGAAGAAATCGCGTTGAAAGCTCAAATATTTCCCGGTAGATGAGACTCTGGATCTGTCCAATTACTCGCTGTGTAAAATGGCACTTTAATGTCAGACAGTGAGCGAATCCTTTCCAACAAGGTGAAGCAGTTGAAATCTGTTGTCTTCTTACCAAGATCGGTTGGGCCTTTGCAATGGATAGGCGATTCAAAGAAGCATTAAGATGCTTAGAGGAGGTGTGCTGGTGGAGGCAGGGCCTGAAATATTTGTCTTCTATGAGTATTGAGAAATGTGCTGATTTAGCTGAATACTATTTACCGTTTCAGCTACAGAGGATGATGGTGAAAAGGGAAAACCAGTCTTTTCAAGGCTGATAGCCACAAGAGGCGAAATGATACTCTCATTGGGACTTGGCAAAATTTCATCACTCTTGGTCATATACGTCTTTAATATGGAAGCCCTGGATGCCTCCATTCTCAGGAACACTTCCGCGGATAGCCTTAGAGAATCAATATCTTTGATCCTTAATTGTGTTGTCCATTCATACGAATGCCTCTATTTACGCAGGTCTCATCTGCTGGATGCTTTGACTTTTCAGATCAAGAAGATAACCCAAGAGGGTATTCAAGGCTCTGTGCCACTCGACCGCTTTACACCAATATATACACAGCCTACTTGTGAGAATATTCAGGTGAGAAGAACGAATGACTAGAAAAGGTCAATCAAGTCGGACCTTGACTCGGTCTTGATGGAGTAAATGGTATGATTACCTGATTCGTTAGCCTTTTTAGCCATCTTAAGGTTACAGACTCGACAACCATAAACAATACCTGCAGCTACCATGTGGCTTGAAAGAGCTCTAGTGCGCAGGTTGCAACAACTATTCCAGTCAAAGGCATTTTGGTTTTCAACCCTCTGCGGGGTTAATTGGCATGGCCTGGATCAATAGCTCCATGCACGTTGATCATGGTGGTGCAAATGTGGCTTTTCAAGCCTGTATGGGAACCTATAAGAATAGAGTGGCGAAGTCGTAGGCGCTTACGAGCTAACCATGCAGGATTACTACATCACTACTGAGAGCCTCGTTGGAAACCTCGATTGTCTCAACAGTACTCATTCATTCCACCCTCAGATCTAAATATTAGTCCCATACTTGCAAGCAGCGCGGTCATTTCCATCAGCTACCATTTATACGCGTGTTTCCAAAATGCTGCAAGTAGAAACTTTGAAATGCGATTACATCAACTTCAGCGACCAGAATGTCGGCCTCAGCGCTTCTGAGCAGGTCAACAAAGACCTCACCTTCTGCGGGGCAGCAGCAGTCAGTCATCTCTGTAATGAACAAGAGCAAGGCGCAAACATCGAAGAGAACCTTCGTCAAAGCGACAAGTTCCGATTTATCCGAGAACTAGACATTATCTCGTCAATCTACTCTATCGCTCCGATCAGCAAGAAGGCGGGGATCAAATCAACCCCTCCTGTTCTCGCGTGGTCGAATCGTCTGCAAACCATCTTTTTGGGATTCTGCTGCACACGCGACATGAATGATGTGAGGTCTGATTTGGATGTCCGCTTGGCCGCACCTGATGGAATTGGGTCGCGCTTCCATTCTGGCTTTTGGAACAGAAGTGAGGAGTTTGTGCCGCTGGTTGAATGGCTTATGCAACGACATAAAGTGGTCGTCTGCGGCCATAGCTTTGGGTAAAGTCACCAAATATCCTGAATCGCATTTTATGCTGACTGTTCATGATTAAGAGGTGCACTGGCTACTATCTCATCTTACCTTGCCATGGTCAGTCACGAGCCTATTCCCAACACTTGGGAGGAGAAGCAAGGCGGCATATCAATTATCACATTTGGGTCCCCGTCATGCATGGTCACCGAGCTTCAAGGCACGACAGCGGCTTTTCGAATGGACCTGAGCGGCAACTTTCATCACGTTATCAACCCTCATGATTACGTCCCGTTTGCCCTAAACGACAGTTCAAGAAAATTCCGACAGGGCTTCGATGCGTTGAAAACGCCCTTGGGAAACATGTCGCCAACGATCCAAATGCTATGGCCAATTTTCGAGTACTTCCTCGATCTTCTCATGAAGAACACGGGTAACTTCTGCCACTTCGGTTGCCTGTATTCTATCACCGCTCAAGTGTCGGGTGCTCAAAGCTGTCTGCAGACCCTGCGAGTGAAGGATATCCCTCAAATTCCCAACGCAGGGCAAGTCGACCAGTATCACAAGATGTCGCATTATTTCCACTGTGTTAGGAATTCTATTGCCTCAAGGCTGACGCAGGATGTTTCATCCGAGATCCCTCGCGGTGTGGATTCCAAAACTGTACCCTCAGTGATCCTTCCAATGCCAGGGACAGTGACCAACTGTTCATGCGTGGTCCACAGCGACCGGCTGATCGTATCACTCAATATCGACACTCCGATCATTCAATACCTTCTGAAAGGAGCGACTTTCAAGAAGGAGACGACAGCGATTCCCCTTCGTATCCTTGGATTTCCGATCAAACCTGGAGACCACTACCAAGTAAGTGATGGCGCGAACAATACCCTTGGAGCCTGTAACTCACTGCTTTGACTAGACTTCCGTTGAATTGGAGTATCTTATTCAAGGTGAAGGTATTTTTGAAGACATCGGCAAAGCGTCTATCGCCATTCAGAAAGGTATCACACTTCACGATATCTTCGGACGTTCCACAGACATTGAAGTGAACACGGTTCGATCAATGAGCCTAGATAGGGCCAGTTTGCCAGCGACGTTCGAAAGTGTTCGGCTTGCAATGGTACGCGCACTCGTAGCGCAAATGTCGAAAGTCCAAGCTCTAAGAACCGAGGATACATCACGCGATGCTCATTCCCCAGAGCAAATCATTGCAATGGATGTTAAAATTAGACCCGTGGTGGAGTGTATCGACAGCTTAGTCGGTGGTGCTAGTCCGCATCTTGTTGTTAGTCGACTGGGGCATGCCTTTTCTATTCTCAAAACGCTATGGCCTAAGGACTTTGAGATTGAGCCGGAGTTCCAACCATCGATATCTGGAGCGTATGGAGACGATGACTCTGACACGAGCCTTCTTCACGATATCCCTGCCGATTGCCCCCGGGCTCTTAGAAAATTTCTGAGAGACATGCTACTCAGCCAGAGCAATCCAGGTATTACACGGGCTCAATTATCCGTGAAACATTGGGAGTCAACCAAACGGCCGACATTGACGAAACAATTCTCCAAGGTGCCAACTTTTGCGGGCGCTCTCGAGACCTTCAGTCACGACCTCTATCATCGTTCAACAGACCCATCGAGACGAACGGAGCAGGCAATCTCTCAATTCCAAGACGTCATGGGTGTCATCCAACTGTGTCATCTCATCATTATCACTCAACTTGACGCACCATACGAGTGGTACTGCAAATCCACCGAGGGCCATCAGATAACATCGGCAGCATTGGGCGCCCTACCGTCCTATTTCTCTGGGGCCTCAGTATTCTCCAGGGTCCTAGCTTCGTCTTTTATGGAAGGTCTGGGCGTGGGAGCAATTTCAGCTGCTGGTATGGGCGTCACTGGTGGTCTAGCCATGCTATTTACGAGCACCGTTGTAATCAACCATTTCCTCAACCGACACAAGGAGTACCTGAATCTCTCGTTTCCAGGTGTGCTGGCCACCACTCTGCAAGCACTTGAGTTGCCTGCAGCCGAGTCGGATGACATTGTTGAAAAGACTCTCCTTGATCGCGTTAAGCGAGACATACCGAGTTCATGTACTCCCAAGACGCTAGAGAAATGGAGAGTGAAGCTTGAGGAGGGTCTCAAGGATTATCCGGGAGCGAGGGCTAATCAGTGGTATATCACTCCGACCTATTTCTGGCCTCAGTGGCTATTCAGCGTTGCTCAAGTTGCCCAACTTCGGATTCAGCTCTCTGACAAAATTTGTATCGGGGTCCAGGGATCTACAGAGGCTGGCAAGAGTCAAATGCTGACAGTCCTGACGGGAGCATCCGAAGACTACTTCAAACCTGGATCGAGCAGTCTATGTAGGACTTTAGGGATACAATCATACGACTCCAGCAGCCTAGGCGCAATCTTTCTCGACAGTCCGGGCTTTGACGATCAAACGCGTGAGATCAAGTACATGGCCGATGTGTTCCAGGAGCTTTTCGCGATTGTGATCATCGTCATTCCGATGGAACGCACTCGATCCGAGGCAACCGAAAGCGCATTGCGCATAGCCATCAAGCTGCTCAGCGACCGCGAGGATACACGCCCTTTGCGTATTCTCCTCAGCCAGGCCGACGGGTTAGACCACCATCGCAATAACAAAGAGGTTTTCCGACACACCTTGAGAGATGTAAAGGAACAGTTCATGTCGAGACTCAAGCGTGATCTAGGTGAGGACTTCACCTCTTTCAGACAACAACCTTTTCACGATGGTATTGTTTGCAAATCGGAGAAGCTGGAGGATATTGTTAAGCCGTTCTCAACCCATGCACAGATGAGTTTGGATGGTATCTGTGCTTTGGCAGATTGTCCTCCCGGTACACCCTGCAAGATTGAGAGAGCGAGTCACTTTGGGAACTTGTGTGAACTAGCTGACGCGGAAGAAATTTGGGACATTGAGTCGCTGCGTGCTTGGCTTCGAGATCTTTCACCCAACAGCGTACCTATGTCGAATGGGCGTGTGCGAGAGTATTGCGATTAGCTTTAACGCAATCAGGGATTCTTGTTGCTCGATATCTATATAGTTCATTTCTATCTAACATTCTCGTACTCGTCTAAGATTGCAGGGGTCCTTGTTACCTGTTGGTTGCAGCATCTTCATTACCCACCTTCCATATTCGTTGAGTGAGAGAGGCAAACTTGGCATGTCATACGATGGACCCCGCGGTTTAAGTATTTAAAATAACGCAGAAATAACATCTCTGATAGGTTTACAACTACAACTAAGGCCTTCAACTTCGATCATCATGACAGAAACACAAGCTAATAAGATGCCAGTAGAGCAGCCTGCACCTTCAGCGAGCGCTCAGTCAGAGGAGGACACTACGAAGGGCCTTTTGCCAGGAGATCACTGGACGCAATCAACTGAGGTTCGTCCCTCCAGATGCTAGGCTTTAGACTATGGGTTTCAGTTTTTGACGACTTGTAACAGGACCATGACGATGATGATAACGACTCCGCGATATCAGACAATACTAGCTCAACTGCGTCTTTATCTTCAGATATTCTGAGGTACCGAGAGATAAACGGGAGAAGATATCATAGTGAACAAGGTGATGCTCAATATTGGTGAGCTTTCTTTCGCGCAGTCTATGACACTCTTATGGATGGGGCGTTTGTCGGCTGACCAGTACGAAGGGTTTCGAACGATAACCAATCGAATGAAGCGTTGGACATCAAGTAAGCTTCTCATCCCCTCAGCCGATCTCAATGCTCATCGCCTGCTAGCCATCATGTTTTGACGCTTATGTACCATGGGAAACTATACAAAGCGCCATTGAAGGATGATATACAGGTATGCCCAGCTTTATACCTGATCCCAAGCCATTCACTGACCATGTCACCTTCTTCAAGTCGGTTGTGGATATCGGAACCGGTACAGGTGAGACCGTCGTGATTGCATATTGCATCCGAAGCACTGATCACTGACCGCAGCTTGGTAGGAATATGGGCAGTGTAAGATCTCTACTTTCCTGACAACTGGGAAAAAATGACTCACAGGAACAGGGACTTTGCCGACGAGTTTCCCAATGCAAAAGTGGTGGGAACTGATCTCTCCCCAATTCAGCCAAGTTGGCTGCCACCAAACCTCGAATTGTACGTCAGGATCAGGAGTATACCGATATGGTGACTGACATAGAAGCACATTAGCCAAATCGACGATTGTACCCAAGAATGGACCTTCCAAGAGAACTCTCTTGACTACGTGCACATGCGCTTGCTAGTTGGCAGTATAGTTGACTGGCCAGCCCTGTTCAAACAAGCCTATAAATGCCTCAAGCCAGGTGGCTACATCGAAAGCCACGAGGGCTCACCCTGCATTGGAAGTGATGATAACTCGGTAACTCCAGATAGCGCGATGGGTCAATGGGGTAAGATTTTCCTGGAGGGAGGTCGGAAGCTTCAAAGGCCATTCTCCATTCTTGAAGACAATGTTCAAGCTCAAGCGATGAAGGAAGTGGGCTTTGTCAATATCTCGGAGGAAGAGTTGAAGGTATGTATCCAAGATAACTGCGATGATGGAAGTATCGGTCCCTAACTAGATGCCAGGTTCCTATCGGTGGATGGCCTACTGACCCCAAACTCAAGGAGGCTGGCCAGTACTTTCAGGCTGCTATTCTGCAGGACGTCGAGGGAACCCTCATGTTTATCGCAAATCTGTTGGGCTGGGCAAAAGAGGAGATCCACGTGTTTGCTGCTCGATACCGCCGCGAAATTCGGTCTAAGGAGACTCGTGGATATTTCCGGGCAAAGGTGGTCTGGGCTCGGAAACCGCTAGGGGAATAGTTCAGATATTTGGCTTCGCTTTTCGGACAGATCAAATTGTGAACGCAATCATTTTACTACAGGTTCAAGTCCATATTGATTCAATTCTTACTGCAATACCTCTCGCTGTCATCAGGCGACGACATATCAATTGTTTGCAACTGCGATCCTTTCGCCGAACCTTAGTTGTTCTTGTATAATCGTTGGCTAAATAAGTAATTTGGAATGGGCCAGATCAGTCCAACAGCTATCGTTGGGACTTCAGACACCATCCGTCACTCATTGTTGTTGAGAACCAAGGCGATATGCAGAAAACACATCAAGAGGCCAGATCAACAGCCAACAAGCTTCTACCAGCCAGGAAACAGTCTTGAGAATTCGGAGGATGGAACAAGAGGCGGTGCACCAGATAGATGATGTCAAAGAAAGCTCGAGGCTGTCGATGGAAGTTTGGCAACTTGGCATAAAGTGCTAGCGTCGGATCAAGAACGAGGATGTAATCAAGTGGTTGTTTATAGAAAAAACAAATATTTACCTTGAAAAAACGAAGTCACATTTTTATAGGCTGATCTGGCGAACACAAAAAGGTTTGCCGATTCAAACACCAGGAGTGATATGCAACTCATCCGAAGTGTAAAGTATTATTTATGCAGTTGATACTACACTTAGTGATTTCTTTATATCATTATCACAATAGCCATCATCGTCAGACAGCTGAGTGAGGATTCCACTGCAACCGCTGAGCGTTTGGTTCGTTTCCGTCAAGCCCTATTTTCCAACAATCAAGTAGTCTACGTACTCCAGATTCACAGCACTGCTAAGGGGTTGTCTGTGCGCCGCTAGTTAAGCTAGGGAACCTGTTTCTCTTATGATCCGCAAAGAAAATACAGGGGGTCTGCGACTCATCTCGGGCACTATATCTCAAGCCTTAACTATTAAGGATTAGCTTCCGAGTGCTCTGGTTAATTGTGATAAGTACCAGGGGTTTGTCATGTGCATCATCGATTGAACAAGTCTTAAAATTACAAAATTTCTTTTCAAACCTCAAATATAATTCAATTGTAGCACTCTCCCTTCGCAGCAGTTGTCAATCAACTGCATCAAACCCTGAAAATGGCTGCTGCATTCAACATTGTCCGCCAGAGCTTATTTGCAGGCAGTCCAAAGTATACTGAAAAGCAAATGCCAGATCTCAGGGGCAAAGTAAGTTATCGTCCATTGTCGATACCAGATGTCTTGCTGACACTTTTTCTTACAGGTCATTGCTATTACAGGGTCAAATACAGGTGTAGGGAAAGAAATTGCCAAGCTCGTCTATAGCAAGAACGCCAAGGTCTACATGTTCGCACGCACTGCAGCCAAAAACGAGAAGGCATGTGCAGAGATCAAAGCTGCATTCCCCGAATCCCTAGGCGAACTGATCTGTATTCCATTAGACCTTGCCGACCTCGAAAGCGTCAAAGCTGCATCTGCAGAATTTCGCGGCAAAGAAGACAAGCTTCACGTTCTCTTCAACAATGCTGGTGTTGGTTTTCCCGACTATGGCTCCAAGACCAAACAAGGCTATGAGCTCCAGCTGGGAGTTAACTGCCTAGGCAGCTTCGCTTTTACTCAGGAATTGACGCCGATACTGGTCGCTACAGCCAAGTCATCACCACCAGGCACTGTTCGTGTGGTCTGGGCGTCCTCGACTGCTGCTTTCTGGACTTCTACGAAAAGATATATCGAGAGAGTCAAGGCAGCCAGCGATCAGAGCTTGTTTCAGCAGTATGCCATTAGCAAGCTTGGCAATTACTACCATGCCACCGAATACGCAGCGCGTTACAGGAATGATGGCATTATCTCGGTGCCGCTCAACCCTGGCAATCTTGACTCTGAGCTCTGGCGAACCCAGGGTAAGTTCCTTAGTTGGATTCTCCGCAAGACTGTCTTTTATCCTCCGCGTTACGGTGGCTACGTCAATATCTATGCTGGGTTCTCTCCTGAAGTAACTCTTGAGAATTCAGGCACGTTCAGTAAGTAGACCCCTGATGTCCGTTCCAAAGCTCATGTGTAGATTGACTAACCTGGCGAACTTGTAGTTTCGCCTTGGGGAAGACTATGGCATGCACTTCCAGCTATGGTAGCTGGAACTAGGACTGAATCTGAGGGGGGAACTGGTCATGCATGGCGGTTCTGGGAGTGGAGCGAAGGGCAGATTCTGCAACACAACAATTCTACAAAGTAGCCCAATATCAACGTGCGCACCAATGGATTCTTACAATACTAAGCCTAACTTAAATTATTTACCTGTTAAGAAATATAATGTATAGTGTACTAGACTCAGCAGCAGGCAATATATACGCAAGAAAGACAAGCGTAAGATTTCCCGCTTCTCTTATCCTGCTCGTGCTGTTCCATAAAGAGTCCTTATTTCTGCTTGAGTCATAAGACGATACATGAGAATTCTTTACTCTTCGCCCGTGGCGAACTCCCCCTTCGCGATCTTGTCGCTGAGAGCCTTGTTGGGCGTAAAGTAAGTCGAGAAGTCCTCTCGCTTTTCAAGCAACAAGTCTAACAGCATGCGTCCGAAAACAATCTCGCCATGTGGGTTTAGATGCGTCCTGTCCCCTTCTCCCCAGTTGTAATATTGGGCATTCTCATTTCCGATTGCATTGACATAGTCGGTGCTTGCTTTGTTGAGTTCAAGATACTCCACACCAACGTCTCCAGCAGCGGCGATAGTCTCTGCCGCCCATTCCTTGAGGTTCTGTACAACCTCTCCACCTTGAAATGTGCGACGGGTTAGCGAGGTGATGAAGATCTAGTATGCTTTTTAGTACGGGAGGATCAGCAAGAATGAGTGGTAGGCTTACCGGCGTACCACCAGCCTCCTTGATCCTGTTGCCAATGTCTACCAGATTGGAATGGAAGTCGTTCAACGACATGACCTTCTGGTCGTTATGGCCAAATTGAATGGTGACGACTGGCTCGAAGTTGGCCTTCGCTGCGCCGATGTCCTGTAAAAGAGTATCCCAGCGGCCATTGGACTTCCAAGAGACAGTAGTAGAACCACTCACGCCTCTGTTGACACCTTTGGCTGGAGCATTAAGATATGACAGGAATCCATCGCCCCAGCCACCGTTAACCGCGACAGTCGAGTCACCAATCAAGAAGAACTGAGGTGGTTTTGCAGCCTTGGCTACCGGACTTGACTGAGCTACGCTGATAGTAGCCAGGAGCAAGGAGGTGAAGGAGACTCTCATTGCGTTTTAGTTGGGTCTGAACCTGGAGAAAGTCGAGAGGGAATACGTGGGAAGTATCAATAGACAAACAGTTGATGGATTCTATAACAGAACAGAGATAGGGTACCTTAAATACACCTTTGCATCATGCAATCGGCCATTGACACAAGACCTCCGCATTATGTAGTATATCAGGTACAACAGAGCAGGACGGTCGCCAGACAAGTTGGCCATCAGACTGGGGTAAACTTTGGCGGGGTAATTACAAAAAACGGCTCTCGGGAGAAAGATAGCACGAAGTTACAAGTGAATGGAGTAGTTGTTGATGCAACCATTCCTGGCTAATGCATCGGAGCCAGATATGCCGCAGGCTTAATCGGAAAGATCGTCGCTGATTTGACTCTCAGTCGTGGAAACTAGTATTTCCGGCGGGGGCATCCAAGGTTACCCCGGCTATAGATCATAGACACTTGTGATGGTATAAGCGACCCTTTGAGCAGTAGTGCTTGAATGAATAAGGCAGGAGAACTGCGATACTACTTGGCCGAGAAACGTGACAATTCATGAAGCAAGTTTTTATACAATTCATCTTCCTAATGTAACATCGGATACAAATGCATCAAGACCAGAGTCCATCCGTTATCTCCTCAAACAAATTAGCCGCCCAGATTACATCGTAATCAAAATGTGGTCGAGCAGGCATATTCACTTCCTCACGCTGCACGACAAGTTGCGTGTCAGGTGCTGTGAAACCATCTAAGGATTCAACATGCTCAAGCTCCATTCCTTCATCCGACAGCTTCTCATCCAGCTCAATCACCCTTGGAAGGCCCGCGACGCTTTCAGATGCACGTCGTTTGCGGGGGGTGTATAGCGTCGTGGCCGACAAATTGTGGATGGGCCCAAAGGCAAACCTCTTTGTCCCAGCATCCCGAAGGATGGATGCTGGAAGATCTGTCTCTGCGGGTGGTCTTCCAGTAATGAGGGCGTAATCGAGTGAGAGACGGAGCCGCATATACTGGCGTGTGACAAATAGTTCATCCCAGTATTCTGTAAGACTCTTGGACCGCGGAGTCAAGGATCCTTCTGCTCCGGATGATTGACGGCGACTCGGAGTCTTGGGCTCTCGTGAGCGGATGGGTAATTGTATGGGTGTTGATTGGACAATCTGAGTGATCATCCTGCTAATATCCTCAGCACCCTCGAAACGCTTACTACACAGGTGCATTGCCTGGGCGTGGTATCTCGTCAACAGTTGCTCTTCATCTGTTTCGGGGTCCTTTGGTGAGATTTTGTCATCGATTGAGCTTAGCATAAGTGGATAGGCAATGTACGCAATACTGGAAAAAAGTTAGTATCTGAAGGTCTTCAGGAACTTGGTTACCTACGCAGATATGGGAAGGTGCTGAGTGAGTCCTTCTTGCACGATAAACCCGACCAGTTTTGTTGTCTCCGTTGTCGCATGGCTTATGTCTTTGCCGATAGTCCGAAGAACCCCATCGTCGATCACGTTTATGCCCTTTTGGCGTTGCTCAATCATCATGGCTTCGTGGTTCCCTAGTGCAATCTGAGCTGCGCTAGGAAAATGTCAGAGTTAATAAAGTAGGTGAGATGATGCGACTCACTAGGCATATATGTACACTACACTCGAAATGAGGGTCGTTGATCGATGTGCATCTGTGCCACCGAGAAATGGATTCAAGGCAACATCTGCTTCTTTCTTCCAGAGCGCAAGGTTGCTTTTGGCGGCCCTGATTTGGGATAACGTTTTGTCGAAATTATCAAGAGAATATGTGATGTCAAAAGCACTGGGGCCGTAGCATATTGAAAGTGTCTCGGTCAGAATGACCGCTAGCCGACATTGAAAGTTGAGGATTTCTGCGAGATGACGCTTCGTTCTTGAGTCATAAACCTCAGAATGATCGACTTCCTCGGTGAGGTCTTCGAGAGTAATGGGTTCAAGGCTGACATTGAAGCTTGATGGTGTTATCTGCAAGGGTTTCCGAAGGCCAAGGGTCAAGACCCTGTCTCTCCAGAAGAGAGACCACCAGAGTCTCTTCTTGCTCTTTTTGCGGGATATACTGGAGCCAGGAGCTTGAAAGGTATGTGCTTGTGCTACTATGGCATTTTGGATGGCGATGGCGAGCCAAGTGCTACCTGCATGAGGTTCAAGAGCTGAGAATTGGAAGGTGAGAAAAAGTGCGGATTGTGCTTTGGTAAATGCGTCACTCTCAACTCCAAGATCGAACAACAGCTTGATAAAGTTAGTTGGCAGAGTCGGTACTGGAAGTCGAATCATTCCACATACCTTAGCCCTTCGATAGAAGATATTTCGCGCCACTTTGACATTAGAGTACCCGGCATTCTTGAGTACCACTGGAGAGACGAACTACATCGCGTTAGTTCCTTCACGGCTGTGACAGAAGACAGCTCTTACCGCAGACGCTGCAAACAACATTGCTTGGAAAACAAGAAGCGACATTGTCTTACCCTGTGTATGGCCAGTCTCTCGACTCAGATACATATCCCAGAACTCCTTCTCGTCGACTAGGGGATAGTATGGATGTAGATACAAGAAGTATTGATTGATGAATTCTTCTTGGATGGTGCGCACTGGTAGGTGGAAGCACCGATTGAGCTGAAGAAACTCAACATCTTGCTCAGGGATAACATGAATGTCTTTCAGTGTTAGGAATGGCTGCGCTGTGTACAGCACTTCAGATTGAGAGTACGGCGCTGAGGGTCTGGTCTTGGACATGGTTATTCCAGCCGAGGTCCGTAACCGGAACTGTCAGACTATGTGATTGAAAGATCAGATCAAATTTCCCAGATTTGTTGGATTTGGTGTCGATTTCAAGGTCTTGGCGATATCTTTCGTGTCAATTGACAGGGTTTACAGTGATACTCCGGTGATCCGTAGTGACTCTCGAGATGGGCTGAGGGCCAACGGATGCCGGGAAACAAGATTCCGTCCCCACATTTCAATGCCGAGAAGAGTCAAGGTACGTACAGCCATGCTAAGCACGTGAATATTCCCGGCCCCGCTTCCGGTTTCATCTCCAAAGCGAAATCTACCAAACACTTGGACTTGTAACCATGGATCTCAGACGAAACTGTCAATATGATCGTTTCTCAGAAGAAAGCAAAAGACTTGACAATCAAGATGGTTCGCCATCTGATATGGAGCACAACTTCCTCACCGCCATGGGAGGCCCGATGCCGGAGCTTCCCTCTCCAGACGAGGTTCGACGAAGGGCTCGAGGCTATTCGACAAACATATTTGCCAAGTATCACTAACTAAACAAGATCCTGGAGCGACATGAGGCTACTATTCAAAAACGGTGGACAAAAAAGGCCCGTCAGCAAAGGCCCCAATTCTACTCAAAGCCTGGCCGGCAATGGCTGCCTCCCGTCGTCCTGATTTCGAGGCCTTTCGTAAAGAAACGAGAGAAGAACGGGAGAGGGGATCCAGGTTTAAAGAACACTATATGTGGCTAGATATCAATAAGGAAGACTTGTCCCAGCCGAAACTCATGCTCATGTTATTGAATGCCACAGGTCGACGTCCGCCGCCTGCTTTCGCTGCTGCTGATAACGATGCCATGCATCTAGGCAAAGTAACAAAGGCGCCTGTTCCCATCTTCCTCAATGTTCATACTATGGTATTGCATGGTGCTACAGATACTGAGGGATATGGAGAGCTCCTTGATTGGGACTCGCATGAGGATGCATTTGACTGGATGCATACACGCAAGCAATTCTTGCCTGGAGAAGGCTTGCTCATTCTCGAAGCACAGGATCGTCTTATGGAGTTTCTCGTGGACTGTTGTCATGAAATGCTCCACGAGATCCCTGCCGACACCATCGCCAGTAACGAATATCCTATTCAGCCCGAGCCACCATTGAAGACAGACATTGATGCTTCAGGATTTGCCTCTCTAGCTGTAATGGCTTCTGAAGCGCCTTACAGACTACCACCAAGACTTGACTTCACAAGACTTACAGTATTTCTTGAAGCCAGGATGTCGGCGGCAGAAGATCACGTCTAGGCATTACGTGAGGATCCTGGCTACTTCTCGGATCAATTCCGCGAGACCCGGGACCACCGACAAGAAATGCTACCAGATACCAAAGGACAGCCGCATCCTGCAACGAGAGGACTAAGAGAAACTACCCTCTGGGCCCGCGTAGTTTTTGCTATGCTTGTAGATGCATATGCCAGCCTTGAGACTTTTACCGAACTTTATCGGCAGGTACAAAACCTAATCGAGCTAGAACAAAAGTTCAGCAAGGAGATCATCCCAACCGAGGAGCTTCCAGATGAGTATCTTGTGGCTTTGCTTCGCTTCAAATACTTCTTAGAACAGACGGCGAAGGGGCCCCTGGACAAGCTCAAAGGTGCTGTCACGGCCTCTCCTCCAATGAGGAAGTTCTTCGTTCGCGAGCCGCCTCCTGATCCTGACACAACAATAATCATAGTGCGGAGTCGCCCCAGTGTCAAGAAGTACATAGTCGAGAGTAACTTGATCTGGCTGTTGCAGACGTTATGGGAAGATGAGTACAGTCTTTTCCTTTCCCACTTGCCCAGAGTCGTCGACGAACTTGAGCGCCTTCTCCAGGCAGAACCCAAGGCAGATGCGCTCATATCAGCTCATGTGGCCAACATGATCAGCGACCTCGCTATTCTATCGCAGTCATTGAGGCAGCTGGATCTTTACCAGCCATGGGCTCAACATTTTGATAATGCTTCAGTTGATCATCTTGAGAAGTTCAAAGAGGAATTCCAAGCGATGGGGAAGCCCATATCACAGTTACATGGCGCTTTTATGCAAAAGCGCCTCGATAACGTCTCCAGGCTCGCGGAGCCATCTGGTGGAAAGTTCACTTATCCGTACAACAAGCGCCGAACGAAGGGGACGGTAGACGCCTTACGAAAGGCTGAGGCGAATCTAGATTTGTTCTGGGGGAAGATTGACGATCTGACCAAAGCTCGTGTGATGGACTTTGAGAAGACTTCTCTTTATCGCCTGCTGTCCCAGCCACGGATCTTGAGAAGAACGGCGGAGTTGGTCGAGCCTACGAAGACAGACGCAAAGACCCAGTCGGATGTGGATAAGGATCTTTGGGCCCTCAACAGACCTCTTTCAAATCTTTTTGTGGACAAGCCTACGCAAACATCCCAGAAGTCCAAGTATGGTGCCCAGTCGAAAGCTAAGGTCAAGACCAAGGGCGGCCCATCCGAGGCATCGAATACCAACACAAACACCGCACCGTCTGCTACCGAAAAACCCGGTGCCACCGAGTCTCAGCCAATATTCCCTGTCGATGCCCGTGCGTTGAAAGTATCTCGCACTTTATTCTTCAACCCAGAAGTAACCTCAACGCCGGGCTCCATCTCATGGAGCGACTTTCTGCATGCAATGGGTTCGACAGGCTTCCATATCGAGAAGCTCTATGGCTCGGTTTGGCAGTTCTCTCCCACTAAGCTAGTTGTTGAGCGAGGTATTCATTTCCACGAGCCTCATCCGAAGGGCAAGATTCCTTTTGAAGTAGCTCGACGGCATGGACGAAGATTGACGCGGGCGTATGGTTGGTTTGGTGGCATGTTTATACTCAAGGAAAAGTAGTAGAAGAGTAGAGAGTGTTGGTCCATCCCATTTATCTCATAAGACTTTTAGACGTTAGAAACGTGTGCATGTTATGCCATTTCCCATTTCCAGAGAATAATAAATCAGAATCACGTCGAACACTGTCACGGAACTACATTCACTAAGCAAGCGACACCTTTGTCTTAATCTTTAGTTGTGGGAAGTGGTCCCTCTATGTTCTAAGGATCATCTTAAGTATGACAAAGCTCTTCTACTGAACACTTCGCTCTTGAGAAAGGTCTGAACTGAGTATTTGACGTCTGATGGATATTCAAAACGCATACCCTAGCGGCACAGCAGTTAAAGAATTATGGGGATACTTTACTGACCAGCCAGTTAGAGCAAGTTTCAATGGGCTTAGGTCATCATTAACCAGACGTCCCATTGGGCCTGTGTCTGGATTAGTGGGGCTGTCAGTTGAGCCTTTTTCTCATGGGAAATTGATTCACTCACACAGATCACGAGCTGCCATTTCAACGTAAGCAACCCGGCCCCTTTTGATCAACGAGAATGAGAATAAGACCTTATACCTCGCAATGGAACGAAAAGAATGTCTATATATGATGAAGAAGACTGTTGATGGACACGGTCTATTTGCCAACAACTTCATCAAGGCAGGCACGCGCATCATTCATGAAAAAGCAATCCTGACAGTCTCACAAGCTGAGACACAACAAAAGACCGAATACAGATGTGTCATCGATCAAGTCTCGCAGCTAAGCACCAAAGATCAAGACCGACTCATGGGTTTATACCACAATCCCAAAAAGCTCTGCGAGTTCTCTTTTCTAAAAGGCCAGCAATGCACTGATACAGACCTCGATGCTGCTCTTGTCTTGGCTAAGTTTTACACAAACGCCGCGAGTATCTCATCAGGCGGTTTAGAGTGCGGTCTGTTCACCACATTCTGTCGCATGAATCACTCATGCACACCGAACATATGCTGGGTCTATGATGAACCAACGGGATTCATGGAAGTATATGCAGTGAGGGATATTGACAAGGATGAGGAGATCACCAACTTTTACATCGAAGTCGCAACTTCTCACCAGGCTAGAGCGAAAGAGTTATCAAATTGGGGATTTACCTGCCGCTGTTCTGCCTGCGAAGGACCCGAAGCTCCTAAGCACGATGAGCGAAGACGCAGGATTGCCCAGATCAGGGGTATTCTTGAGATTTACCAGGACGCTAAGAAGGATGGCGAAACGCCAAAATTCGCTCAAGTTCCAAAGATAGACATGGAAGCATTGAAGCTTGGCGAGGAAAGTATCACACTGCTCTTGGAGGAAGGGTTGGTTGAGCAGCTGGGAGTGGCTTATGGATTGTGTGCCAAGTTTGCCAAAGGAGCTGGGCTACGTGACCTTGCAGACGACTACGAGGAGAAGGAGTTTGAGATACTGGTGATAACTACGGGGGAGTATATAGAGTGAATCAGAAGCTCATGCCGACTTTACGAGTCATCTCAGTGCACTGCTCATTATCATAGTGTAATGTCATTGAGTACAGACCCTCTGCCATGAACCATTTATCATATTATCATCCACTAAAGTTTCAAGTTGAAGAAATTGAAGAGTGAAAACGAAGGAAAACAATCTGAAGAGTGTTTAGAGAGAAAAGAAAAGAAGCCAACAGTGGGTTTCCTCGCATGAGGACCAATACAGAGAATAGAAAAGAAATCGGGCCGCGATTCTCCTACTGACAGCCAGGGCACGTAAAGCACAATGGATCATCCCAAATCGAGTTCCACGACGGATCTTTGCTAGTGTCGAGCGGGATAGGCGTGTCAGTCAAACTTAGCTTGAAAAACTGACCACTTACATCGACCATCTTTGTACCCAGACCCCTGTTAGAAAGGCATGTTTAAATAGATGCTACATACATATTATGATTGAGAAAATGATGCACTTATCGATAGGAAAGGTGAGTGTGAGAATCGACTGTATAACACCGGCTCATTTGTGTAGAGACTCTTAGCCAGCCCCTCTTAGACATCTACTAGGATGATCCTAGCTTCTTCGCACAGAAAGTGAAGATATGGCATTAACTTCCTTGAGCCCGACTTTGGTGCATTCGTACTCAGCGCACCAATGGCCTCCATCTGCGGTTCAGCAAACACATCACAGCACAGAATCCCCTCAGGAGAGCTTGCATACAGTCAATCGCCCTCTGGCGATTTGGGCCTTGATTAACACCACTCGTTCAAGTGTCGACTGGGCACTTAAAGACCGAGAATATGTGTTCTTCATCAATATCCAAGGCTTGAAGTCTCCTTTGCCCATCAAAGTCAATCACTTGTTTAAAGATCACTTATCAACTCGCATCCAAGGTAGCCATTTTCCATCGGGAATCCGCAGAATGCTTTAACCTATGGGCGACACAAATAACACCCATCATGCCATCCTTCTGTGTCTGCCAAGGCCGTGAACCGCACAGACACCAAGCAAGCCAGCGTCGGGATGAACAAGTATAATGATCGGCTTACCTTGTTTAGCTAGAACCTCCGGGTGCTGCAAACTGCCGCTGCGTCATCCCCAAGACCTCTAGTTACCGGCTTAGCTCCAGCCTAGGTAGGTAATTGCCTCAATCTCCCTCCCCTTGCTATGCAAACTTGCACGAACTAATCAGAAAGAATCCGTGGCACACGATTCAAAGACAACTGTTGGCTTGGGGTTCATAGCAGACGTAGGTACAAGGATGTATAGAGTAAAAAGCGTTAAGCGAGGATGGCGAAGGGTGGCCTCCAATTTATATCCAAGCTTCAGGTGGTAACAGCCCACTTTTGGCCGCACAACAGATCCAGCCCTATCCGTATCTTGACCTTCTCCAAGTCGGCTAGGGTGCCAAGATACAACAGGTACAGACCTGCAAGTCATGCATCCCTTGTCCACTAATGCATGTGAAAGACGCCCTAAGTTCACTGAGGCCTGCCGGCAGTTCCCTAGAAGGCTAGCATACGCGACGTTTGTTGACTTGGATCCTAAACAGCCGTACGAGGGCGAACGAATGATACGATACGATACAATACGGGGAAATGAGTCAAAAAAAGAAGAAGAGAAAAACAAGACTTAGACTGGCGAAACTGAACTTGTCTATTACCAATCGTAGTAAAATTTACAAGGCAATTTCTAAGAGTAGATCTTGGCTGAGCATTTGCCAAGAAGCAACCGCGCGAACAGCGTGAGGTTCAATCATGGCCAATCTACACCCACTATAGTTTGCTAATTGTACTGAAGTTTCTCCTTCCATGGACGTTCGGATTATTGAATGTACGCAGTATCTTTAATGGTGTCGATCTGCCGGTATCGCTACCACGAGACGTCATAGAAGCTATCTTCCCTCCAGGCACTTTTTTAAAAAATGTTACCCTTATTCTGCTTCATCTCCGAGACCTTGAGGTTTCTGATGAGCGCAACCCAGACAAAAGACAAAGCCATGATTGCGGTTCCAGCTGCCAACATTCGAGTCTGAGCATATCCATACGCCTTCTGAATGCCAATGCGTTCGGGCGAGCCCTTGGGATAGCTAAGCTGTGTAGGAAGATCCCCGTAGATAGCATCAAGATTGTCAAGTGCACTAGCAGGCAGATACATCCTCAATGCCTTCTCAAAGGTGTTGGTCCAGATGGCACCAGAGATGGTATCACCTATACTGCTACCCGCTGTACCCGTAACGTTCAACATGGCTAAGGCGGCAGCAACGTGTTGGTGATCAACGGCCGCCAGAACGGCAAGTTGCATGCAGATGGTGAAGACACTTCCGCCGACCGAAATGAATACCTGACACATGACTAGATAGCCTACATAACCAGTTGGGCTTCGGAAGTAAATCATCAAGCCTTGGGCTAGGATGTAGAGAGGTACGCCAATCCAGAGAAGCCACTTGAAGTACCCTGTCTTGCGGATACCCCAACCGACAAGAAACAGAAGGAAACCAGAAACAACGTTGAACGTGTTGTTGACATATCCAGCTTCTGCAACGGACAGGTAGTTGACGACTTGAAGGAATGAGGTAAAATAGTTGTTCCAGCAGTAATAGGATATCTGGTAAGTCAGGTCCAGCAGACACGCACCAACGAGGGTTCGGTCGGTCAGGAAGTGGAACTTGAGGAAAGGAACGGGCGCAAGGTAGACTTCGTTAATGGCGAAACCGACTAGGAGGATGAAACCGACGATAATCATGGCGATGATGTAACCAGTTGACCAACCATGGGGTGCCGTGGACGCAATGGTAAATGGGAGGAGGAAGATGATTAAACCAGCGGCAAAGAGAAATACACCAAGAACTGAAACACGAACTGATTAGTTTCGTAGGTAGTTACGCGAGCGAGGTGAACCTACCGTCAAACTCGAGAACATAGTGCCAGATGCTCTGTTGCAGTGTTCGACCACTAGACTTCTTTGGCAGGATATCCCTCTTGGCTTTTCGCAGGTTGACCTTGAGAAGGATGTATAGAGGCGCGCAAACGACGGGCGTGATGAAGGCGAAGGTAGCGAAACCCCAGGGCCAGCCAATGTCAGCGAGCATTCTGTCTGAAGCATAAGATCCAGCGAAGGCTGAGATCATGTATGGAGATGATGTAAAAGCGTATGCCAAGGCTCGATTCTTCAGGTTGGTTGCGTCGGCGGTCACGACATCGATACTGTAGATGAGACCCGTGAAGCCGACTGAGTAGAAGACCTGTCATTAAAAATATTAGCTTCAACAATAGAACATGATAGTGTTTGTCACATACGTTGGCGGCACAGTATGTTGGCAAGTTCGTACTCGTGGCCATGAGAATAAGACCCAGCTCGGCGAATGCCACCATCAGAAGGTAACCCTCAGCTCGACCCCAAAGATCAAGAAGCTTCGCCAAGGGGATGAACACGGCAGCCGTCATTGAACTCGCGACAACGCCAATGGTGTTGAGCAGTGAGTGTGAACCCCAAGCGCTGGTCACGTAGGGTACCAAGCTACCGACCGTCGACTGCTGGAATGCATTGAGTAGATACACGAGCCAGATGAAGATGAAAAGGGAAATCAGAGATCTCTTGGACCATACGAGGGTGATGGCTTCCATATCCTTGACACCCTCGGTGACATCTTCGGTGGGGAGAGCATCGTCGGCGACTGCTGAGAGGCCATCTTCGGGGGAATGAGAAGTTGGGTTCTTTTCATGATCGGTAGTTGTGGTGATATCTTGAAGATTGACATCAGAGCTCTTGCCAGCTCTGTTGAAGAAACCCATGATGGAAAGGCGCGTCGTGCGATGGGAAAGATAACATAAGGACAGAAAACTCCAGCACGCAAAGGGGAACGAGGTTACATTAAATGAAATGGCATGCATCCACTTTATTCAAATGGACGGCAGGAATCTTCCGACACCGGTGGATCACTTAGAAAAGAGCGCATCAGATAAGATCATGTTCCCCCGTTGGTTCCGATCATGTCGGTCTGTCCCTGTCAAAAACCGGTAGGATCGGCATTGAAGAGTGGGATGCTTAGCCAAGAGGTTCCAATTATAAAGAGCCTTGAGAAGTGAGAGGGTCTATTTCACGGTAAATCGGCACCGTTGGCTCCACAGCGTACGTCAGTCAGATTATCTAGGGCGGGAGGTAAAGCATAACCTGCAAGCAAATGCCACGAAAAAGATGTTATTTAATCAATCTAATCTAATCTGATTCGATTACATTGATCCAAACTAAAGCGATATCGGGCCGCAAGCTTGGGCATTTGTAGAGCTATTACGGAATATGGATGGATATATCCGTAAGCGTGGGATCTTGACTTGCACGGGCTGAATGGAGATCCATTACATCGCCACAGGCGGTACAAAACGTAACATGTATTCCCCTTGCCCCAGCACTTATTAGCAACTAACATCTAATCTATGGCCTGGACCAATGGCACGCCTAGTGATGCCACGGCCAGCTCAACCCAAACAAGACGCTAACTCAACCAAGTCAGAGTGCGTTTTCCTCGGCAATTTTGTCAATAGTAAAAGTATAGCCCCCCTCCGCATCGGTCGCTATGTCGTGAAGGCAATACCTTGGAGTTTTCACGCTGATCGATTTAGTGAATAGCCTCAAACTCCTTAGAATTGGTACTCACCTCCAGAACCAATTCGCCAGGCACATGTTTTTGCAATTTTTTGCCAGCAAAACAATATCGCGTTCAAATGATTCGCCTGAAAACCGACTGGCAGCTGCTTCCGAAGCTCTGTTGACTCTGTTGATCTCATCTTGCAACCTTTCAATCGTCGCATCAAGTCCTCGCTGCATATTGCCATGCGCCAGCAGAACCACGAGGTTCTCAACGAATCCTTCTTGTATCTCTTTGCGTACGCTAACGATGTCATTGACAATCCACATGACTGCGACTGTAGCCTCATACAAATCCCGGACTTCTTCGGATTCCATGACATATTCGGGTAGGTTGATACCATTGGCAAATTCGAGATTGGCTACGACTTGCATCATGCAGGAAGATGCATGTCGATAGCTGAGATACTCTTCCAAAGAGGGAAGATGAGAATCTCGTCGATTCAAAGCTTCCTTCTGATAAGCTCTCAGAGTTGCGATAGCTTCATTTGCAATGCGCTTGCGATAAGCCACGTTGTCGCTGTAGAGGCCACGGATAGTTGTGGCGTACTCCTGGAAGGACAGTACGGCATCACGATCTTGATGGCGAGGTGAGATCTCGGTTTCTTGACCTGACACTCCGAGACTATTCTCGACATATTCCTCGCAGTCTGCCAACAGGGTTTGTAGTTTCGGGTAGTCGAACTTGTCGACGATGGAATACTGATCCAGTAAATCATCGATAATGAACATCCACGCTTGAAACGAGGTCAAAACCTCCAACTTCTCGCGCGACGCATACGGATACCATCCGGCCAGTTGTTCGGAGAGTTGGGCCTTGGTCAGACGTGATCGCACCGTGTCGTTGATAGCATGTCTGGCAAATGTTAGCTGCACTCAAATAGCATGGGAGATATATCGCTTGACGTTTCAATCATCTGAAGAATTTTTACGTCCACCGTGTCCAAGTGTAGACTCTGATCGTTCGGCCATCCTGCAAGCATCGGTGCCAAGTCAGGAACCCTCAGGCTTTGGCCTCTCAGTACGGATAACAGTTCTTCTCGTGTCGTGGCTCCTTCATCTTGTTTCGATTGTTGACAAGTAGGCTCTGGTGATGCCATGATTCGGATTCAAGATGCAATTTAATGGAAGGACGGGCGAGAGAGGGACATTGGTCGTATGGAGGATTCATCTTAGGCATCTGTCGCGGGGTTTCATATCTTTCGCAACATTGTGTAACACTGATTAGCAATTTCTTAGAATGAGGTTACACGATCAATCAGCAACTGTTGGGTGATTTGTAAGAATTGAGATTTCTTTATACTGTAGGGTAGCTGAACTGAACCTATTTTAAGATCAATTAGCAATCCTGACATACGAGAGCTGAGAGGTAGGCTAGCTGAATTAGTTTACGTTTGCTACCCAGCTAGCTATCGTAAGTGTGGATCTTGAGCCAGCCGTCTTGGCGTGAGTGCTCAAAGGTTTCAACTGAATGAATGGCTCTTGTGAAGATGAACCTTTTGAATCAAATAACCTACCGCGAAACGGAAAACGTAGGCGTAGTAAAATCTGAAGAAATCCGTAAAAGCAAAGCATTTACCAATTTTATATCTCTTTTTGCGCATAGAATTATTCTCTCTGGGCTTTCGAGTTGTGGATCTGGAATCATTGTTGATTCTGATATGCGCCGAAGAGAAACAAGATACAGGCTGAATAAACTACTTCATCCTCAACCTCTACTTCAACGTGTAGGATAGATCAAGTCGGCTATGTCCAAAAGTCGGAAAGGTTCAGTAATCGGATAGCTTTGAGCAGTATCGGCTTTGAACTTGCCCATCCCGACGACGTTGCAATCATATACCCTAGGAGTGATCAAAAACGCGCCCTTCAACCGCCAAGAACACGCGTTCAGGTTGATAGAACGTCGGGTACCGGGTATAGAACGCAGATCATAAGAAAACAGCATGCCGATATAAGATCTGTCGTGTCTTGATTCGTATAAGCTGAAGATAGCTCTTCCGTGCATCTCGGATCGACGGAAGGACGGAAGTTCTAACTATGTTGTATGCAGGCATGGCTGGGTCTTCCATGCACCAACAAGGTCCTTAGTGTCCCTCGTTCCCCAGAAACTAATGGTTACCCCAGATTATGGTCGCGGCAATGTTCCCAGTCACCCCATCTCTCGCATGGAGAGTTATCTGGGGGATCGCTTCCTCCACGCCTAGGCCCATCAGCACTACCATGTCCGCCATGTGTTTCTCACCTCAGGACCATTATTTGATGCAATTACAGCTCTCAATACATCATAACACTTTTCCTATCTACTGTGTATATCAATAGTTCGCTCAAACGGTTGAAGCGAAGATCGGAGTTGACTGCATGGACAATGAAGCATCTCGGCTTTTATGTAATAAGGCGTGCAAAACAAGCCCCTTTAAACGCCCTACTTCAATCAACGTTTTGTGGTTTGCTACCAGCTTATTGGTCAAACTTCCGAGATCGCTGGAGAATATTGGAAGCGATTGGCTGCGGCAGATCCGCAGTGGATACACAAATTCTGATCAAATTTTATCGTCGAGACCCATCCACATCCGCAAACGTTGTTGGATTTCGGGGCATCAGGTACATCTGAACCTGAACGCATCCGCGGGGAAATATCTGGGGAACCCCAGAAAAAGCTGGAGTTTATGCAGAAATCCCTTGTACTCACTAGTAGTTCTCTTCCGCCGTTGATACGTGTTTCTTTCATGTTAGGGCTTGTCTTCCAATACTGGGGCGGGTGGGCTGACCTATGGGGAACATGGTAGTAGCTCGAGGTATATATAAGGACAGTCCCGCTGCTTTTCCATCTTGCCAAGTCTCTCTGTGGAACAAAGATCATCCATCATGAAAAAACACAATATTCAATCGACAGGGGGCGATGGCAATGAGTTGGCTATCCCGTACAAACCTGAAGCTGAGAATTCGCCCAATCACGATGATGTATTCGGTGAAATCACCCAGGAGGGCCCGGACTACAGAAGTGTAAGAAAACAGAGTCATACGTTGACAATGAAGTGTCCAATACTAACGAGTTTATTAGATCGGGCTCATCGGTACTGCGGGTCTGATGATGAAGACCCAGATCGGCCTCGGCGTCCTCTCCATCCCGGCAACGTTCAACGTGCTCGGAATGATCCCCGGCATCATCTGTCTTTTAGCCGTCGCGATCATAACGACCTGGTCAAATTGGATCATCGGTCTCTTCAAGCTTCGACATCGCCATGTCTACGCTATCGATGATGCAGGCGGTATGATGTTTGGAGTCGTCGGCAAGGAATTCTTCGGATTTGCCATGTGGCTTTGTAAGTTCATCTACAGAAACCGACATGTTTGACGAGCTACTAACTGTGTCAGACTGGGTCTTTGTATCTGGCGCTGGCATGCTGAGTCTATCCATTGGCCTCAATGCAGTGTCCACTCATGGTGCCTGTACCGCCATCTTCGTCGCCATCGCTGCAATCCTTGGTTTCGCTTTTTCGAGCATCCGAACCCTGGGTACCATGAGCTGGCTTGCATGGGTTGGCGTCATCAGTATCATGGTGTCCGGTGAGTGAAGCCTCTCTCTTTCAAGGATTTTACGTCTAACGGCCATAGTCATTATGGTCACCATCGCCACAGGAGTCCAAGACAAACCAGCAGCAGCCCCCGAAGGTGTCTGGGTCTCAGATTACAAGCTCTTCAACTCGCCTTCATTTGTCCAAGCAGCTTCGTCAATCTGCTCACTCATCTCAGCTTACGGAGGAACCCCCGGATTTTTCGCCATCGTTGCTGAGATGCGCAAGCCCGAACAATACACGACAGCACTGGCCATTTGCCAATCTGCCGTGACGATCTGTTATCTTATTATCGGCTGCTTGATGTACTATTTCTGCGGATCTTATGTATCGTCGCCAGCTCTTGGCTCGGCTGGTGATACTATTAAGAAGGCGAGCTATGGTGTCGCAATTCCCGGACTGATCGTCTCAATCACGCTGATTACTCATGTATGACTCACACCATTCAGAAACTCTAGTCAGCTAATAAGATACAGTTACCTGCCAAGTACATGTTTGTTCGGCTGTTGAGAAACACTCAGCATCTGACTTCCAACTCTGCAATTCATTGGGGTACTTGGCTCGGCTGCACGTTTGGCGTCTCAATGGTTGCCTACATCATTGCAAGTGCCATCCCCATCTTTTACAGCCTGATCTCCTTGATTGGAGCCCTCATCGGTACCCTCATGTGTTTCCAGACAATGGGCTTCATGTGGTTTTATGACAACTGGGAGAAACGAACTTCTTCTCTCAAGTGGCTATCAGCTTGCAGTTGGAGTACCTTTGTGATTGCTTCAGGCACGCTATTGATGGTCGCTGGTACTTATGGTTCGATTGTGGATATTATCCAGGCTTATAAAGCGGCTGGAGGTTCAGGCGCTTGGTCTTGTGCTGATAATTCTAACTCGACTTAGCTGGAGCCTTAAAGTAGCTTCAAGGGCAGGTCGATTACGTGCCGATTGCATACTCATTTCTATATAATCCTTTCGCAGTTTATCTTTAAAACCTTTCGTACTCTAGCCATTTCATCTTGTGAATTGCTAATAGTCTATATCGTTTGTGCTTATGCCGTATCAGGGAGTGATTTGCCTACAAGCGATTACATCCAGGGTCAAGGCCAGCGCCCAGTGTGTACCGTGCCCAGGCCAGTCAATTATCACCAGTGCGCATGCCTGGTATCACAAAAGAAGACGCCAATGGACAGACATGTTAGTGCTCACTAGTCACGTGGCCCGCTTAGCCCCTCCCATTTCAGCTGTTGCCTGTTGCTCGCTTCTCCAACCTCATCACTACATCACATCAACCAACATATACGCCATGAACTCAACAAAAGATGAAGATACCGAACATCCAGCTAAATCTGAGCTTGCCTGGCGCGCCGAATTATCAACCCGACCTGAAGAGGCCCGTGAAACCTCTCAGCAGTCATCATCTTTGCCAAACGAGCTCTACCGGATTATCGTGAGCCATGTTTCCGACTTCGACTACACACCGAGACAAAAGACATTGGTCGCACTTGCGCGCTCAGGCGAACCTCTGATCGGCTTGGCCGAAGAATATCTCTATGAACACCCTAGAGATCTCGACACCGTTAAAAGGCAATGCCAGTTTTTGTTTAGCCTCAAGGTCGAACCCGATCGTGGAAGTCTTGTGAAATCGCTGAAACTGTTCTGGGATTCACAAGGAGGCAACAGCGACTTGCTGATGAACATTATTGGCGCCTGCCCTAATGTCGACTTTCTACTGGTTCAGCGTGGAAACGATCTCTCTGATGATAGTAGAATATCCTTCTCACTTGGGCAATCGTTACTCAAGATGCTTGGCATTTGTCAAAGTATCAAGTCTTTTCATTTTTCCACGATGCTCGAGTGGGGGCCTGAGAACGGGCAATATGAACTTGTCATTGACACACGTATATCGAGGTTGATTTCTGAAGACCCTCTTATTGAGAAATCTGTACGGCAGCTCGAGACCTTGACACTGGCCGGGCAGTCAGACTGGCTCATGGAAGACCTTTTGCCTCATCTCTCATCTAACCTCACGTCTCTTTGTCTCAGCCAAGATTGCTCGATGGGAGCTAGTCTCACTCCGTTTGTCGATCTCTCCAAGCAATGTCCCCGTCTCAAAGATCTTATGTACAAACACACTCTTACTACCTCAGAAGATCTTGAGCAAGCATGTAAGGTCTGGGGTGAGACCTTGGAGGAACTCGATATTTCCAGCATTGAAGATACACGCGACTGGGTCTCACCGACTATGCCTTACATGAAAGCATTGAGAGTCCTGCATCTGGGTACTGGATGCTATGTCCCCGCTGAGAGCCTTAGACAGATTGCTCTTGCAACATCACCGCTGGAGGAAATAACTCTTTCAGATATAGAGTGTTCAGAACAAGACGATTGGAAAGCATCAGACGAAGCAAACGAGGCTCTTGCAAACATTATCGACGCTCACTCACCCACTCTGCGATGTCTCGAGCTACGTGCCGTGACTGTTGGAAGCCCTGTTATACAGAGCTGCAAGAAAGCCAGGCATCTGAATACCCTCTGGTTGTCGTTCAGCTATGCACCTCAAGCGTCAGAAATTGATGACCTTCTCGATGCATGCGTTGAATTGGACAATGTGCCAAAATGGTTTCAGAGATATTCAGTTCGCTGGGGCGAGTGGGAGGCGCGTATAAATGCAAGAGGGAAAGTGGAGGAAGAAAAGATGAGACAAGATCCGACGATTTGTGGTCTAGGAACTTGAAAACGTGATAAATTTACTGAAAGAATTTATACAATGCAAAAGTGCAGTCTATCGATCTATAGGTTTTATACGCTCAGATAGCAAATACAAACAATGACAAGAGAGACCCAGTATTGAGCCAGTTGCAATCTTGAAGAGAAGGATTCTAAGACCTGTGCCTTATCCTTTAACCTCTGCTTCAGCTTCTTTCGATCAACATCCTGTATGCTGATATTGTCCTCAATAGCTATAACAGCAGCAGTCGCTGCGCTCTGGCCCATTATCATATAAACCGGCTCCATACGGATTGCGGACAGTGCAATATGAGACGCACTCATAGTAACAGGATTGACAAAGTTGGTTGCGTCCTCTTTCCTCGGAACGATCGATCCGTATGGGACACTAAAAGGTCCAGGATTAGGAACGTGTATTAAACCTTCATCGTGTATCCGATCGTTGATGACAACACGCTCAACCTGGTGAACATCGAGAGTATAGTAGCCGACTGCAATGACAGTGTCGTTGTCGTATGGTTTGGGATCTTGGATGTCCTTCTGTGTCATGGTATACACGCCATCCATTCGCCGAGCCTCGCGGATGTAAATCTCATAGGGCCAGTTGCCATTGTCCACCCACTCATCCTTGGCATAGCCCCAAGCCTTGGTCTCATCACGAATGAATTCCGGTACATCTTTGTGATTCGCCAGCGTCCAGAGTAGTCCCTGCGCCCAGACTCTGTGCTTCTTCGCAGCAGCTTCTCGTTCCTCATACGAGTACTCGGCATAATTTGACGTTTTGTTGTAGTTTCCGCTGATAAGATCCGTGCTGATCTGACCAGCTGCATTCGTATCGGTCTTGAGGTTCGGCATGAGTTGCCTTGTGAAGAACGGGCCCACGTAGCCTGTCTTGATATACCGAAACAGAATCTCATAGTGAGATTCATTGTAGCCGTCTGGCTTGAAGAAATCCACTTTATTGTCGTCTTCTTTCGTCAGGGATAATCGGTAGTTGAAGGCTTGGAGACGATGATCCTTTTTTCCGCGGGATTGTTCAGCTGAGAACTTAGTGATCACTCGTCCAACGCCTGGGAGAAGGCCACTGTCAGGATCTCCTTGGTCGACATAGGGATCGATCGCAGCAAGATGTCGAGCCTCGTTGAAATGGATTCCAGCAGCCCACTCATCGAATTCCTCCTTGTCCTCACGCCCAACCCGGTACGAGATGCCTGCTGTTGCCATCAGATCGCCTTCGTAGCCAGCATCAATGAACATTTTCCCCGAGAACGTTGACCCAGATCTTGTCTGAAAAGATTTAATCTGGGATCCATCTTTTTTCACACCACTGCTCGTTCGAATAATTGACTCATTTCGGAAGACAGTGATCCCTTCATCCTTGATCCATTTCTCAAAAATCTTCTCTGCGACTTTGGGTTCAAACGTCCACTGAACCTTGTCACCAATGGCTGGTCCAGGCTGTGCTCGAATATTCTTGGCGAGATAGTCATCTCGTGTTTCGAATTTCCAAGCATCGTCGTTGTCGTAATACTCATAGACCTTGGTGTAAAATTCCCTCGCAATTCCACCAATAGTATTACCATCTTTTGAATCAGTCCAACCCAAGCCCGAAGTGGTGAGACCGCCGATTTTCGATGTTGGGAAGACTAAAGTGGCGGTTCTGTTCATGCGCACAGTCTGGATGGCAGCTGCCAAAGCAGCGACGGTATTGCCATAAATAACCACGTCAGATTCATGAGAAACAGCTTTTTGATTGGAAGCAGATAAGGCAACGCAAGCAAATAATGCAATGATGTAAAGACAGACGATATATACGGTAATCATGATTTGTAAACAAACAGCCTGGCTGCTTTACGCAGGCACAGGTGAAAACGAAGTAAAAAAATAAGTAAATAAAAAATGATTGCGAAATCGCGCTTGGAAGTGGCGCTCATTTTGACTTTTGGATGATGTGTTTTGCTGACGTGCAGCCAATTTCACCATGTGGGGCCAACGGCGATTCCTTGATTAAGAGATTGACGATCATTACTCACCAATCAACTTAGGCCCATCATGAACATGTGTCCCAGTGATTGGCTCTACAATCTCACACCGGCGTTTGCCAAGATTACGCTGCTCTTATCTTTCTAGATCTTACCCCAGCTCCCGGTGAAAAGGAGTAGTTAAGGTTGCTTGGTATTAAGCTCCATTAAATTATGACTTTCAATCATCTGAAATACTCATGCCTACACCCCACTATAGTCGTTTTAACTCCTCTTGCATGCTTTCCGGGCATTTGATCATCATGAAAGCTTTCAACTTTAGAAGTGCGTGCTTATCGCCCTCTTTAGTCCCTACAATATCCTTACTCGCCCAGAAATTTGTCCATCCACCACCGAAATAAATAAGCCAAGCATTGTTGTCGTGATCAATGCAGACATTAGTGGCTTTACCGTCGCCCCAGAGAAGTCCGGCATTATGTAGATGGTCGATCGTCTCAGTGATCTGCTTCAATCAATTCCGTCGTATATTTGGCGGGATATCTGACATGTGTCGTCCGGCGTTCTCTATCATACCTCCATATTGGCTTGGAGGAATCCAGGTACGCAACATACCGATTACCGCACCAGAAACGGGATGAACAACATATCCTCGCAATAACAGGATCCGTGGCGGAATGCCAAAATCTGCAAATACTTCCGCGATCTTTTGGGGGTTGATGATTTCTTGTTTGAGGCTATCAAACTCGAGACCATTCTTGTAGGCCTTACAGAGCAGCCTCTGCGTCCCAACTCTGAAGTTCCTGGCCCAAAGGCCCATTTTGTGCTCATGCTCAACTATGATGTCTTTTGAAGAATACCTTGGTAGAAACGGATCTGGTTCGAAATCTATCTTGAGATTGGGATCAGGGCCATACTCGTCATTTCGCGGTCTTGCAGCCTCTTTAGGACTGATAGGGATCATAAAAGCTGCGTCATGAATAATTTCGAGGCGGAAGTCATATGTTTCGGGGTAAAGCTGATGGTGCAGATCCTTTGGATATTCAGGCTCCTTTTAATAGGCGATGCAATCTCAGAGAATGGAACTCTCCCAACGTCCAAAATGATCTCGACGACCTTATCAACCACGCGTTCGTAAATCTCCTTATCTTCGGGCTCATAAGGCTTTAGTTCGGGATCATTCGCTTCTTCAATAAGCTCGATCACTTTATCCTCGATGTAATCAATATCGGCGCTGGCAGTCGCTTCATCCGGAGCAAAGTTTGAGGCGATGATACGTTTTCCGTTGAGATTGAAGACGATTTCTGCCTTCGCTGAGTTATCGCCGAAATTTACCGATTCCACGATGAGTTCAGTGAATTCTAGTTCTGCAGATTCTCGTTCAGGGTCCATTATGAGTATACTGTTCTGGCCAATTAGATAGAATTCCGACTGTGAATTGGAGACGCTTGAGCATTGAGTTAGCCAGATACGTGTAGAAACATGTGCGATTAAGTAAACGGTAGAACAGGTAAACCGTTCAAGTTTTTACGCGTTGGCGTCGAGCTTCGAGTTAGAGGTGCACTGAGAGACGGTTCAAGTTAGCCGAGGTTCTGCCAAGCTTATCGGAAAGTGCTGACAAGAAGAGATATGCATTAACTTCCAGAGAAGATTAATAAATACTAAATAAGTAGTTTTCTGTACTCTATTTTCTATAGCTATACAGTTATTTGATACATAGAGCAGTTACATATACTTGCACTCTTGTTAGTATTGAGCTAATTATTAACTTCCCTTTCTAAATAGTAATAAAAAACATAACTAGTATCACGTGCTATCTAAGCTTGGTCTGGTGGTCTAGTGGTATGATTCTCGCTTAGGGAAAACCCTATAGCTTAGCTTGCGAGAGGTCCCGGGTTCAATCCCCGGCCAGACCCTTCCTTTTGCTTTATCAAGCAAGGTAATAAATAGGTCCAGTGTGTTGGAATTCTTTTTGCCTCTCCTTTTTATTATCATGTTATATAGTTTATATTTTTGGTTGGTGCTTGTGATCTATGTCGCAAGATTTACAAACGCGCTTACATCACAAACTTGAGCGACAGGCATGTTGTTTTTTGAAACCGTGGAATGAAATACTAACCACATGAACTGGAAATTAAATACTACTCTTGAACCCCTCAACCTGATTTTTCCAATACTTATTAACACCACCTTTCTCACCAGTAACTGGATCAGCAGCAGGGTTCTCAAGTTTCCATACCGTCTCAAAGTTATCTGCGCTATCACCTCCCTCCTCCCACGTCCACGAAAATCCTCTCGGGTAAGCTCCTATCATGCAAAACCCCTCCAGCGGCAAGCTCGCCACCGCAACCCTCGCATTTTCAGCGACAATTCCACGAGCTGCCCCAGTCATACATCCAAAACTTTCGACAGTAGCCGTAGGATCATATGATTTGTGTGCGACGCCTGCTGGGATAACAAAAAGATCTCCAACATTGACTTCGACTTCAACTCCACCGTCCTCGTATGCTTTTCCGTAGGTGTGTTCTTGCCAATCATCGCTTAGATCTGCAACGCCCCAACGAATACGCCCGGGACCAGAGAGGACGACCATGACTTCGTGACTTTGGGCGTGATAGTGGGATCGTTGGTGTCGGCCGTATCTTGTGACCCATTGAACGTCCCACTGATTGGCACGAAAGGTATCAAATACTTTTGTGCGGTCAACTTGACCATCTTTTACAAAAGCATTCTTGTAGAGGAGGAGGGGTTTGGGTGAGTTTGGGATCAGCTTTGTTGGCTTGATGTTGTAGAGAATGGGCTCTGGCAAGGACGTCATGTTGATGACTGATATCTCGTTTTCAGCGTATAAGACTTGGTAATTCAGAAATGGTGGAAGAAAAGGTCTCTAAAATGGTTCGGGTAGTGAAGTTTGCTATTAGGGGATCTGATAGCTGATGTAGGAGCGTGGTTGTCACAAGATGGTCCTGACTTATCTCCAATGCCTCTTATATCTAGCTTTCCAACTCCGGGCTTCGGAGTAATAGGGAATTGACTCCCTGAGAGATCCAATAGACATTCACTATCGGCTTTGTCGTTGGCTACTCTCATTGATCACGGTTAGCCATTCCGAGAAATTGTGGGGGGTATGCACTCGGAGTCGCTAACCGCTGATAATCGGAAAGCTTAACCGTTAACTTTCCAGCCAAAACTCGGACAAGGCATGCAAGATTGCGTCTAGAATCGCGGGGTAATGCATTTGACTTATCTACTTTTGTATCTACCGATAGTTAGGGTGGTATGGATGCTGTGATAACGACCGTGTCTTGGGCGACAAACCAACACCCGATAGAGGGCACTTGACTCAGTCTATGGGGGTAAAAGGGTGAGGTGACCGTTCCACAGCAATGATTTGTCCGCGTGACAAAACGTGGGACAGACACCCAAGATAAGCTCCTTCCATCATATAAGTCATGATTACTCGCAGTTCATCAAACCCTGGCCTCACTTCATTATCTCTCCTGTCACTATCACACCTTGTAGCTCATACAACTCACAATGCCTTATGCTCTTGGAGATAGCAACGGCAAATTGCCTACCTTCCTCTCAAACGGCAACTTCACTAGCAATGCTGCATTCACTCCCAAACCGACAGAGCATGCAGTCAAAGAGGTGAAAGAGATCTTACAGACGGTGCACCAGGAAACCTCTAAGCCTTGGGTTTCTCAGCGATGTACAGATCAAGCTCGGCCTCTCAAGGTTATCTACATTGGCGCTGGCATCTCTGGCATCTGCGGTGCCATCGAATTTCGCAAACAGGTGCCTGATCTGGAGCTGGTCATCTACGAGAAGAACCCTGAACTTGGAGGAACATGGTACGAGAATAGGTGAGGACATGCGACTTTGACAACAGAATACGGGGCTAATATGGCATTGTTTTGTAGATATCCTGGCTGCGCATGTGGTATGTATTCATCTTCATGTATTATCGTTACCAAACCAGTGCTGACCGTATATAGATGTCCCAGCACATGCATACCAATTAGCATCCGAATCCTCCCCGCGATGGACTTCCTTCTTTGCTTCGGCGCCCGAGATCCTTCAGTATTGGAAAGATATTGCAACAAAACACGATATCAGGAAACACATACGATTCCAGCAGAAGTGTACTGGCGCCCGTTGGAGTGAGACCACCAACAAGTGGTTTGTCCAGCTCAAGGACTTGACAACAGGTCTCGAGCATCAAGACTCCGCCGATGTCCTTGTGACAGGAGAGGGGGTTCTGAATGAATGGAAGTGGCCCGATATCACTGGTATCAAGACCTTTAAAGGCCAACTGCTGCATAGCGCAAACTGGGATCCCCAAGTTGACCTCAAGGTGAGTGCTACCAGTCATACTGATTTTGGAAGAAACCTTTCACTAACGAGGTCAAATAATAGGATAAATCTGTCGCTGTCATTGGAAATGGAAGCAGCGGTCTTCAGATTGTTCCCGCCATATTGCCTGATGTCAAACACATGGATCACTATATACGCGGCCGATCATGGATCGTAGGGCTCTTCGGAGATCCTGAAACGAGACAACGCATCAAAGAAGCAGGTGGAAACTTTCAGTACACCCCAGACGAGATCCAGAAGTGGGAATCGGACCGAGAGGCGTATCTGGAGTACAGACGTACCATCGAGTACAACATCAACAAGAACACTCGTGTCCTCTTCAGCGGCTCCAAGGAACAAGCCAACCTTCGCCTACAGGCTCAAGAGTCAATGATTCAAAGACTCAGGGACAGGCCTGACATTTACAAGCACATTCAGCCGGAGTTTTCGCCGTACTGCAAGCGCATGTCCCCTGGTCCAGGATACCTTGAGGCGCTGTCATCACCAAAGGTTGACACGATCACCAGTGGGATCACTAGGATTGACGAGACTGGAATTTTCACTGCAGATGGCCTGCATCATCCAGTAGATGCCATCATCTGCGCTACTGGCTTCCAAACCTCTCCCGCCAGCCGAAGCTTCCCCATATTCGGTGTTGGTGGAGTGAATCTACGCGAGCGCTTCCAAAAACGCCCAGAAACCTACCTGAGCGTCTGCACAGATGGCTTTCCCAACTTCTTCCAATCCATGGGCCCCAACTCAATGCCAGGTGCAGGCAGCCTGCTTCTCGCAATCGAGAAAACGAATGGCTACATCGCCAAGATTCTGGCTCGAATGGCATACGACAATATCGCGCGCATTGAACCTAAGCGAAACATGGTGAAGGCTTTTACGGATTATTGCGATGAATTCTTCAAGCAGACAGTTTTTGCGGAGGAGTGCAATTCTTGGTATAAAACGTATGAATCTGGTGCATCTCGTCAGGAGCAGAAGCGTGGGCGTGTAACGGCGTTGTGGCCAGGTAGTGGCTTACACTGCGTGCGGACGTTAAGTAATCCTCGGTGGGAAGATTTTGAGTACAAGTATTGTGATGATAACGAATTTGGATGGTTTGGTAATGGATGGACAATGGCGGAGAAGTTTCTCACAGATGAGTTGGAGTCGTTGACGTGGTATCTGAATGATACCAAGGTCATGGACAAAGTTGCAACATAGATATTTTCATCATTTAATAAAAAAGAAAAAGAGCTTTAAAATGAGAGATGAAAAAAAACAGCTTTTGGGGAGTTGTGAAACATTGAAACCATGACTCCATTTACAACTTACTGTTATTGATCGCGCTACAGCTCGGGACAGTCATGTAACTTGTTGTTTTGGACCTAATTTCAAGGAGCCGTTGTCGAACGGTTCCATAAACGGTCCAGTTAATGACCCCGTGACCGGTCCACTGTCTCAATTGGTACTGGTCTGGCATGCATCCCCCGCATATAACAAGCCTTCGCAACTTGGGTCTTCCCATTTCACAGCCAAGATGGACAGAGAGGAAGGGCGCAGCAAACGAAAACGGAGAGCCAATGCGTAGGGAACACAAAATCTCACTTCCCGGTCATTCATCACCGCTAACAACTGACAAAGGTGCCTCCGATGCCGTCGACACAAGATCAAGTGCAGTGGTAGGGTTCCCTGCGATACTTGCAAGCGCCGGAGAGCTGAGTGTCACTACGAGGCTGATGACGGTAAGGTCTCTGTTTCAAAGAGGTATACCAATACTGAAGGACACTTTAACAATTACTCACCTGGCTCCCTCAATCCAGATACCTATCAGACCTCAAGAACAAAGTGGAAGAGTTGTCATCTCAACGACCATCGGCCAGCCCTGGTGATACTTTCAGCCTCGAAGCTCATGCACCTGGGCCATCCAGATCAGTCAGTCTTCAAGGCCCGACACCCGCACCACAAATACGAGATGAAGAGAGCATCAATATTAGTAATCCTGTGCTGTCGCCGCGTCATTTGACTCATATAACTGGACCAGAAGGGACACCACGTGAGTAGTTCCTCTATCCAATACAAATCTCCTAAACCCTTCATACTTACGACCCTATCAGACTTCTTGGGTCATTCATCTAATTATTCTTACACTCAACGAGTCCTTCGACTCCTTCACTCTCACTTCTCGCAAGATCCCTATCCTACCTGGCATCCATGGGGCTCATCCAACCTTGGTTGGGATGGCCGGAGAGGGTATGTTGAGCCCAAATTTAACTGCTTGCCCTCACTCGACCATGCCATCTTCCTCCTCAATGCCGTCAAGTTCCATGCTGGGCAACTGTATCATCTCTTTGACGACGCGACGTTTACACAACAGCTCCATGAGTTTTACTCCGACCCTGCTGGCAAGGTGACAGAGATGCATCTTTGGTACATCCAATTCCTGGTTCTTGTTGCTTTTGGCAAGGCCTTCGTCTCATCTGACCCAAAAGGCCAACTTCCTCCCGGGGCTGATCTTTTTAACCATGCGGTTCAACTTCTGCCAGAGGCAACATATTTGTTTCATGATTTTGCCACTGGCGCAGAGATTCTATGCGCAATGGCGCTATATTATCTGGCAGTTGATTCGAGGATCTCTGCGTACGACAAGGTATGTGTATCGTTTTCTACATGCTTCAACATCCCGCTGACTTGATAAGATTGGGCAAGCCGTGCGGCTCGCAATTGTTTCGGGAATGCACACTTCCATGGTACAAGACAATATTGATGATCACCTCACCCAGCGGTGTCGCAAGATATGGTGGACAATAGTCGTATTGGAGCGTCAAATCTCAGCCTTCTTGGGGCTGCCTATGCAGATACAGGAGAGCGACATCATGGCACCTCTACCCATATATGAGGACTCGCAGCAGCGCACATCTGCTATGGAGATCCAAATTGGGCTTTCAAAAGCCATGTCTGCCGTTATGAACAGTCTGTCCCTCCGTCGTCTGATAAAATTCAGCTAGCTAACATGCTCTTATGATTGCTAGGTGTCTATCGTCAAGATGGCTCACGTAGCTTGAGCTTTGTATCGGCTACTCAGCAGGCTCTTCGTAACGTCGCCGGAGTGTCTCATGATCTTGCTGTACACTTTTCTCTGCCATACTCTGGTCCTGGGTCTGGCGTTTCAAGGATCTCGGGTCATCTGAACATATTCTATCATCAGGTAAGCCAGATCATTTATCTTGGTCCTTTGTTATAAAAGTGTTGACACAGTTATAGTGCATCGTTGTCGCCACAAAACCCTTCCTCTTCGCCTTTCTCAAGGAGCGGCTTGTTTCTTCAGAAGAAGAGGCGTTTGCCCAGTTTTGGAAAGACCCGATCAGCCGGATTCTCATGATCGGGATAGAGTCATCAAAGAGGATCAGTGAAATTCTAGTCTTGCTAAGACAGCATCATCTGATAGGTATGAGTCCTCATTGGTATTTCTTTAAGACATACACTAATTTCGTAAACTGCAGAGACCTTCCTACCATTCGAGATAGAAAGTGCATTTTCTGCTGGAACATATCTTGCCATTGCAGAAGCAAACTTCCCTGCCATCTTCAGCAATGATACGTCGCCATTTCATGATATTATCGAGGTCTTGCAGATCGTGGTAGCGAGAGGAAACACAGCTGCAAAAGCAAGACTGTCGGAACTTGAGCATTTGATTCAATCATTGGAAAATACCAGGCATCTATTGTCATGGGGTGTAGGTGCTCAGACATCGGCTCACGAGGGACCAGAGCCTGAGATGGCAGGGCCAAATGAGGAGGTCAGTGAGATTGAAAACGCAGATGAGGGACCACATATTGAAAGAAATGATATGGCACCAATGAATGGAACTATGGCTATCGAAATGGATATGTTGGAGTGGGTAGAGAGTGTCGACGCGGAGGATCTCTATTCGCAGCCGCATCATCTCAATGCCATTGCGGAGTATCTCGATACCTGGGAGCCAACAGGGTGGATCACTTAATGGGCATATGCATCGTATAGAGCCAACTACTCGGACGCTGGAATATGGGACAATATATCATTATTGGCAAATGGAGCAGCGCCAATAACTAATACTATAAGCTTTGTTCAATTCCCTACTAACTACATGTCCATCCTCCCGTTTCCATACATCGCGAATTCGAGATCAATTACATACTTCTGCATTTTCTCCAGCCCCCACTTAGGTAAGGTATCGAAAGCCAGATCCAGGGAGATGTCGTCCAGCGGCCTCCTCCTCGGCCTCCTTGAGCTCCAGCATTCGGTTGGCACGCTTGAGAATGAAGTGAAGTGCGATACTTGCAAGGATGGCGACAGTAGCCATGGCGGCGTTGACGCTAAAGGCTAGAATGAATCGGGGCTCAGCACCATTTGGATACAAGAAGGAGCCGTAGATACTACAGATGGTTGCAAGGGCGTTGTTAAACGCCACAGCCGCAGCTCGCTTGGACACAGGTCGGAAGTTGGTGTTGGCAGTCCAGACCATGGACATGTTGAATCCAGAGTAGATACCCGGCAACATGATCATGGCCCCAAAGTAACGAGGGCCGATACCAGTGGTTGAAGCAGAGATGATGAAACCCGCTAGCGCACAGGCAATAGACAAGCTGGTATGCCAGAATCTCTCCTGAACTCGGTCGGCGTTCCATGCAACAACTGCGCAAACAATACAGGCCAGTAGATAAGGAGGTGCTGTGAGCAAAAGAGTGGTGATTCTGTCCTTGCCCATGCTCTTCACAATAGTCGGGAAGAAGCTGTTGATGGCGATAGCGCTAGCAGCACCGTAACAGACGACAACCAGAACCCAGTTCTTAGGGTCCTTGAGTAGAAGCTTGAACCCATGGAAAAGAGATTGCTTGTCGCCAGCGGTCCAGTCCTGCTCACCAGCAGCGTCGACCTCCATACGCCACATGGCAACAGCCCGCTCCTCTTCAGTAAGCCACTTGGTAGTGGCAGGGAAATCAGGGAGAATCCAGTAGCAGCAGAAGGCGATGACGACAGTAGCTGAGCCTTCAAGGATGAAGATCCACCGCCAGGCCAAGAGTCCACCAACGCCGTTCATGCCGTCAATGATGCCTGCGGCGATCAGTCCAGAAAAAGCGCCCGAGATGAGTGATCCAGAGTAGAAAATTGCTGTTCGAACGCCCAGCTCCTTTCGCACATACCATGCACTTAGAGTTGCCATGGCGCCGGGGTAAAATGCCGCTTCCACGAAACCTAGGAGAAATCGAACTGCTGTAAGTGCGCCAAAGCTGTGGACGGCTCCGCTGCAGGCGCACAGAACGCCCTACAATTGTTAGGTTGACAGGCCAATGGAGTATCAAAGGGTCACTTACCCAGGCAATCATGCAAGCACTGAGATAAGAGGCTGGTTTACCAATCTTGTTTAACAGCATTTTGGATGGAACCTGCATGAGAACGTAACCGACGAAAAGGACAGATACAGCAGTCTAAGAACATTAGGCATCTCCTAAGCCGGCGCCTATGTTTTACATACCTGGAACTCGTTGCCCTTTAGTCCAAGGTCCTCCTCCAAACCTCCCAGTCGAGCAGCTCCGATGGCGTTCCTATCCAGTTAGTATCTCAACCCAGCCAAATTCATCAGACATCTCACCTGTCCAAGTAGTTCATGATATAAATCAGGATCATGCAAGGAAGCAAGCGGGCATCAATCTTGCGTCTGAGACGTGTCTCCAGTGCTGCGAGCTCATCATCGGAAAGGTGCTGCAGAGCTGCTGGTTTAGGAGACACAACTTGCCCCTGACTCTTGGAATCGCGAGACTCATTCTCGTCCATACTAATGTAGGGCTTTGTCTCGACCTCCATGTTGCTGTGCATGCTGTTCTTAGATGAAATAGGAGTTGACGTTTTGGATGATAAGCGGCTGTTTGGAATTGGCTCGCACAGCTCGTCTTTATACATCTTCAAGACATTGGCATATCTTGGTGTCCTATCGACTTCCCCAGACTTTGCGCCAGTGCTCGGCATGGGATAACCTAGTGATAGATTCTCTACCATTGATAATTAGATAGCACAAGGAAGCAATAGTCGGTTCGGTAGGCATTTAGGCCGTTAGCAGGGAAGCCAATTCCCCAGACTTACGTGGTTTTGAGATAAGGTAGAACTCTTGTGTCATGTACGAGATAGGCATTTTTGGCAAAGGAAAGGCTTGCTTTCGGCTCGGTAGGCATATCAGCCGTTAGCGTTGAAGCTTCACCAGTTCCCCGGATTTCGGATCGTGTTGAGATACGGAGAAGCCGTGCGTTGGATTACATGTTGAAGCCGACGAGCTGGAAATCTCAAATCTAGAATCAAGACAGCTGCTATCAAACCCTCTCTCCAATCACACCAGTCTAGTCACAATCTTGCAATGGCTAACCTCGTGTAGTTGAAGATAGCAATTCGTGTCAAAGAGACCGGTATCAATAAAAACACCCTCTAGTATTAGACTTTCTAGCCTCAGATGGCGTTCCAGAATGGCTGATCACCCCGCATCACGGTGCCAAACTGTTGGAGTCATGAGCCAGATCATTTTAGTTTACCCCTCTTCCCCGTGGGCAAGCCTGGCCTCTCTTGAACGCATCCAGAATTCCCCATGTTTGGCGTTGAAGCTTGTGGATTGTTAGCCGGTTGTGATCATCTTGAATCATGGAGTAGTGGATACAATGACAGTTTGGCTGAAAACGTGGGTAAGCCGAGCAAGCGATCTGCAAACCGGTACTATCATTTTCGATCCTTAAGCTCCTGATGGCTAAAGATCTTATCATGGAACAAGACGTCGCTTATGATGCTGCCTTACAACCCTTCCTTTGGTGGACATGAACCCGGTCGCCTGGCATTCGAATCAAAAGACAGGGAATATGCAGGGGCTGTTTTCAGATTCAGACAGCCAAGTTAAACTGGCCATGATCTACATACTCTGTAGGCATTCAATACACCATCAAGTTATTGGTCATATCTGATGATCTCCTACTTGTCGGCCGCTAATGCAGCATGAGCCGATATGACGCCTGCGATTAAACAAGCCAATCACAAAAAGGCAAACCTTTTTCTCGGCCGCTAATGCGTGTACAACCGATGCTACACTCCACAACCTGGGCGGCTTTGGTTGTCACATGGTCTAGGCCAAATGCCTCTCTGTTAAGTATCAGCGCCGTAGCATCGAGCTTCGACAGTTCTAGACAGAGATGTTCATATGCCATAGAGCTTTTCAGCTACGTGACGACGTCACAATGAATCGCCTGGTGCTGATCTCGTCTTGCTACCAAGAACCGAAAGAAAGCTGCCAAGCCGGGTTCTGGAGGAGGCGGCGTTGTCTGAATCGCGTTAAACCTTGTCCTACCATGGAGGCGTCCACTAAAGTCTCTCCCATTTTAAGCCTCCGCCAGACCCAATGACTTGCTCCCAGCCCCCAATTCCACCTACAATTGATGGGCCCTGGCCCATGCCCGTTTCGCTCCAGAATTCCATAGCAAGGGGATATGCACAGCAAAGAACTCGTCACTTCACGTGTCCTACTGAGAGACCTCATCACACAGCAATTTTCTGTGTCCCATCCGTCTATCATTGTCTAGCCATGGGCAAGTTCAGAGGCCGAAACTCAGTAGTATGCACAGTATGCCACTCGCAGAAGCTAAAATGTGACGGTGGTAAGCACTCCATCGGATTGTCTTGCTAGATGTACTGATGGAACGAGCTCATCCATGTGGACGCTGCGCTCGTCGCCAACGAGAATGCGTCTACCCTGTCAAACCCACGTACGTGACCGTACCAGAAGCCTATCTTCGGGAACTTGAAAGAATAGCTGCTAGTTCTCAACTATCCTCATCTCTGACGCCAAGTTTCACGGATGAGATACCTGAATATTCAGCACAATCCCAAAGTCCTTCAGACTTAGGGACATCTACTAGCAGCAGAGTCGCAGCAAGGGCGGTCATGTCAGACGACTGCAGTGCAGAACGCTTTGTTTACGACCTTAGGCAGATGGCATTGCCCGAAAGCCCAGAGGGTCTTCAGCAACAAGGCGGATACTCGTATTCTGTTCTCAAATCTGACTTGATAGGTAGATTTCTTCTATATAAGGAAATCGTTACAGAATCTGATCGTGTACAGAACCCAGAATATTGATAAAACTCCCATCGGCGCCATTGGCAATAAAGCTACTTGATACGTTCGAAGAAATCTTTTGCGACCATCATTGGTTTCTTCGAAGAGATTTTCGAGAACGTGTTCAACTACTATTTACAGACCCTCAGACTCAATCCCAGGACAGGAGCTGGCTCTCCAGGGCATCTCTTGTCTTTGCATTGGCTACCACGTTTATGTATGGATCACAGCCCTCTCCTGGAGAGCCTCTGACTGGGCCTGCTGAATCACCGACACCTCCTGGATCAGACTTGTTTGAACAAGCAGTTTCACTGCTCAATGTGTCATCAGAGGAGCCAACAACAGAGGATGTCGAGGCTTTGAACTTGATGGCAAGTAACCATTCCCATCAATAGTCGCGTTGTCTCACATTCGATAGGCCTTCTACTGCTACTCCCTCAACCGTCGCAGGATGGCTTACAAATATGCGACCCAAAGTTTAGCAGTAGCCAAACTATTATTTCTAGACAGAACACCGATTGTTCCAGCCTCTAGACGAGAGGTGACCCTTGAGCACAGAAAGCGATTATGGTGGACGTCCTTTTGCATGGAGAGGATGGTTGTGGCAGAACTAGGTCTTGCTCCAGCGCATGCCGTGAACAAACTGGAAGTTGGACTTCCGTCTTCGCGAGACATCCCTGAACCTGATCTGGATCAGTTTTTTGATCCAAGCGTCCAAACACTGCAGACCGAGATATGCGAGATCAAGTGTCAGATTATGGAAGCTGTTGGTCACTTGAGGCGGATTTCGGACCTAGAGACTATGCTGTTCAAGCTATGGCCCTGTTTTGACACGCTTCGGTCCTGGAAAGAGAAGGTTCCATCTTATATCTCGTTCAACTTTAAAGATGGGGTACCAGAGGAGATGAGTCAACGATCATGTGCTCGTGGGCTTGCATCGCTGTATTTGAGATATCACCAAGTAGGCCAGCCCGTCGCAAAGGATACCAGCTCTTTTTCTGACTGCCACAGTGTTATACGGTTTTACTACGGCCATTCTTTTCCAAGAAGCTATCACTACGGTTGCAAGGTATAGATTCCAACCATCTTGTGTCGAGGCTGAATACAACAATGAGTCAGCGAATTCAAATCTTAACCAAGGAGGGGCATGAAGCTGCCAGGAACAACTGCAAGATCCTCATCGACCTCTTTAACCGCGGAAAGCACGGTAAGACGAATGGACTAGCCTCGAAAGACTTGCTAACTTTCCATTTTAGCAAGATTCGGGTATTGGGACTCGGTCCATGCATTCAGTAGCCTCTCTATCATATCCATCGCAAAGGCTGTGGCTCCGGAGCTCAGCGAAAGCGTAGAGAGTCGCGACGACTCTCACCTCTATACCCAATGCCGCCTTATCTTGAAGGAGATGGCTGAAGCAGGTAACCCTGCAGCCAGAGACCACAACGCTCTCCTCGTTGATTTAGACAATATCGTGCAAGGGTTAGTGAAGAATGACGAGAGTATGGCTGAGAAGTCAACAGACTTCGAAGTTCCGTCATTAGAATTCTGTGAGGGCCTATGGTCTGATGTTGATTGGGTCGAGTTCCTTAACACTTGCTCGCAGTGGGCATGATAAATAATAAACAGAGCTCAAAACTTGATAAATATCACTTGCCGAAGGTTTTCGCGGAAAAATTACATTATACAAGATCATTGTAAAATTATAGAGTTTTATGATAGAATACTCCAGCGTTTGTTACTATAATTCGTGCACTTTGAGGAGGCTTGGTATAAGAAAATCCCCAGACTATGATCATATGATTCTCTCACATAAGACTATAAGAAATCCCATATGACTGAAGAGTGCCTCAAAATGCGATAATGGGCCGAGGTACTTCTGGGTCGACTATCACTCCGGCCTGGCCTCATATTTAAAAACCGAGGCGAGGCCCGGCCATTGTCAGATCTGTCTATACCGTACGAGTTCACAGCGGCATATCGCTCGATTCGCCCCGGAACCTAGCACACCGGTCAGACGGCAATTGACAACGGTGCATGTGCCCAGATATGTTGTTTTCTCCGGACAAGGATTTCCATGGAGAATCGAGACAACAACACTTCTAGACTAGGTAGTGAGGGGTAGATGCCCCCCACAGACCGCACGAGCGAATTTCGACTCAGTAAGGATCAGCCACGTTGAAACACATAGTGTGCAAGTGTTGGTCCGAATATCCAAAGAAATGCCCCTCAAAGGTCACGCGGGGAAAGTGGGCCAAACACACACAGTTTTCTTAGAAGGCTCAAGATCTTTCGGCCACTAATGCAAGAATTCAGCATCGGCTGAGACGTCTTAGCGGCCGAAGCATGGGAAGCGTGAAGCCTAGTTGGTTGGCTGTATGTAAGACAGATGATGATGTGCAAGTACATGCGACTGTACCACATGCTAATAATACAATTACGCATCTGGGTACACTCGACTTATCGTTTTCTTCTCACCGGTTCATCCCGCTGAAACTTCCACGCATGAGCAGAGACAAAAACCAAGAAATGTCAACATTCGGGGGGCCTCATTAACAACACCACTTGATTTCTATATATGACGAGCTCCCTCAGGAATAGCGGCTGTACTTGACTTTGTTAAAAGAGCACATCAAGGCCAAAACAATTCCCAATGACTCTTCTTCATCAGTCGTCGCTTCAACTACCAGTCCATCAATCAACGGCCCACAAGATGGCGGTGACCCAAACTATCTCGGCTGTAAGTCGCTTATCCGTATCGATTCAACTATCTACATTATGCTCATATCAACCGATAGGTTCTTCCCACTGAGCCCAAAGTCACAAATGGGACTCAAACTAATAGAGACAACGGACATAACGGAGCGGTGGCCATTGAGGCCAAGCGTCTTGAGAAAGACAGCCTTGGTCAGCTTGAGCTCCCAGCTGGAGTTCTTTACGGCATCAACACATTCCGCGCCATTAAGAACTTTCCACTCTCAGGAAGGCCCATCGCCACATGGCCAGACTTCATTCACGCTTTTGCTGTGATCAAGCAGGCAGCAGCTCATGCTAACTGTGAAGTCGGCACTATTACAGCAGATCAGGCCAACGCCATTTCTGCAGCATGTGAAGAGATCAAAACTGGTGTGCATGACAAGCACTTCGCTGTTGACATGATGGAAGGCTCTGGTGGTACTTCTACCAACATGAACGTCAACGAGGTCATCGCCAATATCGTCGCTAGTAACTCAGGTCGATGTCTTTCCGATTACAGCTTCGTTCATCCCAATGATCATGTCAACATGGGACAATCCACCAACGATGCTGTCCCCTCAGCTATGAAGCTTGCAGTATACCGTGCCATGGAGGGTGCTTTGGATACTCTCCAGGAACTTGCGGATGCATTTGCTGTGAAGCGTCGAGAATACGCTACACTTCTTCGCCTTGGAAGGACTTGTCTTCAAGATGCTCAGCCAATGACGTACGGTCAAGCGCTTGGTGCTCATGAAGCCGTGGTCCGAAGACACAGAGAACATCTGAGCACAATCCGCGACTCATTTCTCGTGCTTCCCCTGGGAGGCACTGCCATTGGAACTGGTTTCGGTTCCAAGTCAGGTTACAAGACAGCCGTTTTCAAGCATCTTTCTTCATCGCTGGGAGTCACAGTGCAACCAGCAAGCGACGCCTTTGACGGCATGCAGAATATGGACACTTGTGCCCGTCTATCAGCTGAGCTTCGCAACACTGCCAACAGTTTGTGGAAGATCGCAAACGATATGATGCTTCTATCATCGGGCCCCAACGGTGGCATTGCTGAGATCACTCTTCCACCTGTCCAAGCAGGATCTTCCATCATGCCAGGCAAGGTCAATCCTGTCATCCCCATTGCAGTGTGTCAGGTCGCCATGGCGATAACTGGTAATGACGCCGCCGTCTCTATGGCATGTCAGCAGGGAATGCTGGAGATCAACCACTACGAGCTATTGGTTTGCGACCGACTATTCGATAGCATCCAGCTTCTCAAGAGCGTTTCAAAGACTTTTGCTAAGCGTTGTGTCGAAGGTCTGGTCGCGAACAAGGAGACCTCGGAGAAGCACCTTCTGGATTCTAGTGCACTTGCTACTGCTCTGGTTCCAACTCTCGGCTACGCAAAGGTGTCAACCATTGTGAGGTTGGCTCTTGCTGACGAGCGGCCCTTTTTGGATGTGGTTGTTGAGAGAGGATTATTAAAGCAGGATCAGGTTCTAGGTGTTCTGGAGCGCTCAGTTTTCATTGATTGATTGGTTGTGTTGTCAGAGATAGATTCGTTCGCTAAGCAATGATAGAACTACAAATATGAAAGCAGTCCTCCAAGAGCTTCCTTAAAGGGAGTCCTTGCCTTACAGCCTTACAGCAGGCTTTAGAGTTAGCTCTATGCTTTGTGAAAAAGATTTGTATAATCTCCAGACGTGTACTACGTACCTTTAAAGCCTGGATAGACAGGAGTTCTTTACCTGAAATGACCAAGTATTGGTGTTGCCAATCCAATGCGAAAGACTTCCATTAGCCTATAAGAGTATAGTGATATGTCACACTCATTTCACTTCACTGACCACTCCGGACTAGCCTATAGACTATTGGAAAGCTAGTGGAAATTATTTGGACAGAACCCAGTAGACCAGGGCGCTAATGCTCTCCTATTGTGATCTGAAGGACTTTTATTTAAATCCATTTCCTCTATTTTACCATTATCGATTTAACACTCGCTCTAAAACGCTCAAAGCTACAAAATCCGACAAGATGCGATTTAGTTCCTTGATCTCGCCCATTGTTTTTGGCGCTGCTTGGGCGGGCCCCTGCCGACCATCCAGTTCCTCGGCATCACTAGAACCGACCGCTAGCGAATCACAATATACTGAGACCAGCCTGACAAGCGGCTCTGAAACCACTACACTTGTTGATATGACTACAGCTATTTCATCGCTGGCCTCGAGTTCTGCAGCTACTCTATCAACCGAACAGTCCACTGATGCCACAACGACTGCTATTCCTACAACTGAGACCACACCAGCATCAAAGACAACATCTATGGACGAGTCCACAACCGAATCGACCGCTGCTGTCACATCAACAACTGTTCCTCCTCCTGCCCAATGCATTGCACCGGCTAGCCTACAATGCTGTAATTCTGTTGGAACCCCGACGGATGCCCCAGTCTCATTAATATTGGGTTTGCTTGGCATTGTTGTCAAGGATGTGAACACTCGAATCGGACTGACATGTAAGCTTTCTTCCCTATTTGTTTTTGTTCATAGCTAACGTGTACATGTAGGCACTCCTGTTACTGATGCTGGGAACTGCTCACGAATGCCAGTTTGTTGCATTAATAATAGCTTTGTTAGTAATCACCTCTCTCTTCAAAACCGTCAATTGAACACTGCTAAGCCTTTTTATTTCATAGAATGGCCTAATTTCTATTGGTTGCTCGCCAGTTAGTTAGAGTTTCTATGTCATGAATTAGAATGTATCATTGTGTCAGAACAGGTCTGTCTAATAACAATGATGAGAGGTTTTGATCATAAAAGAAGCCCAGCCTAATATTCCCAATTCCAAGAATTCTGGAAAGCTAGACTATCTGTTGTTTAGCAATCATTTGTCAAAGATCTACTCGAAGGTTATGTGAGATGCCTCCACGATGTCATTTTTTCGTCCATGCATTTGAAGGAGAGCCAACTTGGAAGAACCTCATGAACCTTAACTTTCCGCGGATTCCGAGGCGTGACATTTTTCACCGTTGTTCCTGAGTGACGCGGCGCGCCTTATCGATAAGAATGATAAGGCGATAATAAAGGATTAACATTAACCCGGCGTCAAAGCTTCATCCAGCCAGTGAATTTCGGGGGTTGAACCTGAATTTTAAAATACAATATAAATATCAAGTATTCCATACAACATCATTGAAACCTACGTTATAAAGCTACCTTTATACTATTAATAAGGTACTTTATTATTAGTAATATATGCAAGTGCTTTTCCAAAATTTTCAAGGTCACTCCTGTTTCTCGCGCCAATATCACTTTAAGTTCAGGGTAAATGCAAAAGCTCAGGAGGGTCTGCGGTAATTCGGGGCTCCGAGATACCGAGCCCTTACCAAAAATAAACATGTCGACATCATGCCTAAAGTCTTGGCGCGTCTATAGATGAATATCCTTGAATCTCTGACGAATCCCATAGTTTAGATTTTCACAAATATTCCACCGCGTCAATACAAGCCGAATAGCCGTGAACATGGACGCAATCGAAAGCGATACCGAGGATAGGAGTGTCTCAGGAACGCGTCAGGTTCCAGAACACAAACTCTCCGTAAGTTGGCTCCACCAGGATATAATATGGCCCAGCATGTGACAACTGACAATTTCACTGGTATCCTGGTAGTGTGACCAATGCCGTCAACGGAAGGTAGGGTATCGTGTCTGTTTCAACATAAACCCCCACTTACTCTCCATAGATCAAGTGCGATCGCGAGAGCCCCTGCGGACCTTGCCAAAGGAAGAATATCCATTGTTCATTCCCTAGTGGCTTCAAACCCAGAGCAAAACGCCAACCCGCCTTGCTCTCCAATGGCTAGTAAGTAATGAAGAGGCACTGAAACCATGTCAATATACTCATCCAGGTGCAGTGAATCCAAGTTGGATGCTATCGCTCAAAAGCTTGATCGCATAAGCCTCGCTGTTGATAGCATCACAACTCTCCCTCCCCAAATTCAAGGAGGCTCATCAGCAGCCCACACTGCTCTCAGCTCCCACGCAACGCCCGTTTCTCACTCCAGTTCTCCCTCAAATAATGCTCGAATAAGCAAAGATGCAGGCTCAGAGCTCGGGGACGATGTTACGTTGACAACCCAGGCAACATTTGCGACTAATTTCTTACAGCAAGTCGTTGACAACAACCAACCCTCGCAGACGCTTCCTGAAATCAAGACGAGCTTGGATACCTTACGGAAGATACTGGCGGATAAGGATGCTAGCCCTGATGAGCCTCAGCTCGTTGACACGCAAGGCGTCTTATCAGCTCAGAATCAAGGGGGGTTTCAGATACCCCCGATTAATCTGTCTATGATGGCTGTCCACAGACTAAGAGGTAAGCTGTGAGGCATCTTTTGTGTGTACGTACTAAAGCGCGCTCTAGAATCATCCAAGCTGAGATTTCTTTGGCGTGCTGAGTTTCATAGCATCGCCCAGTTTGTCGAGTATCTCATGACGGTTTACTTCGGCAAGCCCACGCTTGCTGATCTTATTGTTACACATGTTGGCTTGCAAAGTCTACTACTTGAATGTGGTAATCTTGAGACAGAAGAAGGGCTCAAGAACGAGTTTAAATCGCAGGCGATGCTATGCCGGCAGAACCTGGAGACCATCTTGGCTGGCCTCCCATTCAATCTGCCTTGTACCCCCGACTATATGCTCGCACTGCTCATGACTGTAAACGTCCAGTGGCCCCATTTGAATGAACATGGCTAACTTGAACAGTCGATTTACCATCTTGAGCACTGCCGCATTTCGATGTCTTGGAATTCCCTCGCTGCAGCTGCACAAATGTGCCAGACACTAGGTTTCACCCGCGACGCCCTCTCAAGGCTAGAAACGAGAGAGGCAAGACAGCGGCGTGTGAAATTAGTATGGTGTATGCACATGCTTGATAACATGCTGGCACTTAGGCTCAGCCGACCAGCCTTGATCCGTGATGGAGAAATAAGCATTAATTTCGAAGCCTTGGAAGGGGACGGGGGCGACGGACCGACTCCCATAATTGCCAAATGGGCTCGTCTTGGCGATCTCCAGGGGAGAATCTATGATACTCTCTACAGTCCGAGAGCTTTGCTTCAAACTGATGTCCAAAGAGAGACTTGTGCCAGGGAACTTGCAGCCGACATGCAGACGCTGTTTCTGACCAAGAGCACGGCAGAAGTATGTTAATAAATCACTATCTGTATGGTGGATGGTCTAACCAACCCCTAGGAGCGTCTATTCGACTCAATCAGAACAAGTTTTGGCGACGTACAGAGTGAAATCTTGCGACGATCCGACCAGCTATCATACCAATCCATGCGCTGTCTGGTCCTCAGGGCTATCAGACCATCATTATTGACATCGTCTGCCTTTTGCGATGAATGCCTGGCTGCAGCAAAAGATGCCCTTGAGCAGCATAGGCTATGTCTCTCCCTACTTGAGGTCGTCGAAAGTAGCATCTTTGAGTTCTACCTCTTATGGTAAGACTCTAATTCCAGCCTAAAGGGAAAAACTGACGGTCATTTAGGGGCCTCATGGCTGTACCATTGGTGCCTTTCATGGTCTTATTTTGCCATGCAATAGAGACTTGTAACCCTGCTCACTTGGAGCCCCTCGCAAGTGTGGTTGAAACTGTTGAGAGGATACCTCCTGACCTTCCAAATGTTTACAGAAAGCAACTTCGTCTTTTTGAACTTATGTATGAAGTCGCATGCAAATATGTTGGCTCAAGGTCAAACAACCCTCCGGTCCATATATCAGGGCGGATACCTGATACGCCATTTGAGATGCTTTATGTTGAGGCAGGGATCCCTTTTCCCAGCCACCACCATATGCAGACGAATGTATCAGGATTTCGAGGCAATCCGCAGCACGCAGCTGGTATGGATTTTGGAGGTTTCTCAGGAGGGCCAGGCCATCAAATGGTGGATGATGGGGGTTTCAACCATAACATGGAACTGGGTAACTGGTTTGAACAAAACCAGGAGATATTCATGATGTTGGATAACAACCTATCATGATGAGTTGCGTTTCGAGATTGGTTTCAAGATGATAGATGAAGTTAGGAAAGTCTTAATAAACTTAGAAGTGGGATAGTAACGAAGGACGTTTCTCCATACTGACCTCATGTGTGTTGCCACTGGACCCAGGTATACATTTAAACGCCATTCCTACGCCGGATCTTTGTTCTAGACTAGCCTCACCGAATTGGGCCTAAGAGTAGGGAAGCTGAGCATGGGATTCGAAAAAGCCTAAGGCTAGGCATTTATCCGGTATCTTCTTATAGCTAATCTTTATTCTTCCTCTATAAGTCCAATACCCGGAAGGTTACGCCCACTTCCGTAACGATATCCTTAACTCTTTTCATCCTTGAAGCGAATTGTGAGAGTGTAGAGATTTTCGGAGTTCTACATGCAATGTATTGTACTATGAATTTCTATATAAAGATTTGAAGAGCAAAGATGGGAGTATTAGGGATAAGACAGTAAAAGAAAGGAAACGATGCAGGAGGTTGAATGACAGAAAAGTCTTTATCAGAGAGAAGATGAGAAATGAATGAATGGGAAATGATCTGGGAGTCCAGGGTTCAGTCAGGATGTAAATCCAGATTCCACGACGAAGCCCTCAGGAACAGCAACAGATATTACTACTGCTTCTTGCTCTTGTTCTTCCGAGGAACGCGGACCAGCCAGTAGATAGTAACAGCTGCAGCACAATTGAAAAAGACATAAACCCAAAGGAGTCCGAAGTTTCTCCAACGATTGTCGAAGCTGATGTTGATCGCCTTCAAGAAAGCGTTGGTATTGGCCATGGGACAATATTCACACTCAGTGGTGCTACTACCGCTCTCACCAACAAGATATCCTCCCATGGTGGACATGTAATCTGACAGAAACTCCTCACAGCTTGATCCATTTGTGGGTTTGAAGTTCAGAATCTCATTGCTGGCACAGGTAACGGGGGCGTTGGCGAGAGTCGTCCCGAGGAAACCTTCAACCACGTACGTGAAAGGGTTGACGCGATACATGAAGATCCAGAAACCTGGAAGCGCATCGGGTCCAGCGAGAACACCGCAAAACGCAAACATCATGATGAACAGCAAGTTGAGAATACCACCTGCGGTATCGGCATTGGGAAGGCCGGCAATCACCATGTGGGTGAACGTAGAGGCGAGAAGGAAGAACATCCAGACGTGAAGGAAGATGGTGATGCCGCGTGAATGGACCTGGTCTGTGTACTCGGCGTTGCGGTATAGACCGATGGGAAAGTACCAACAGATGAAAGAGAAAACGCCGATGACCTGAGAAGAAGTGTTAGAAAAAACGTGTAGGCTCGAGATCGAAAGGCTCACCGAGTTCCAGACAATCTCAACAGTAAGATTGGCAAACATGAACGACTGCCAGGAGTACGTCTTTGAGGGACGCTCACGAGCTTCGTAAAGAGTTCTTTGTTCCACAAAGGCGGGCATCATCTGTTCAGCCACTTGAGAAAAGATGGTCAAAAAGACAAAGACGCCGAACATCTGGTTCTGAAGACCCCGGACAGTGTTGTCGCCATTCATGACTGAAAGACCGATGAAAAGTGCCTGCTAGATGGTTAGAAGACGTCAGAATCAGTAAGGACGAACTTACTGCGCCAATCGTCAGAACGGCTTTGGAGTACATGTAGCCCGGGCTTCTCCAGTACTGTTGAAACAAACGCTTGGTCACTTCCCACGCCTGAGCTGATAGGGGAGCAGCGAACTCGTTATACTCAGACGGTTCGTTGGAGGCAGGTACTTGAGTTGAATCGCGTCCAACCTTTAGAGATTGGAGCTCATCCTGTACTGTCTTGTATTCGGAAGACTGCCTCCAAACAGCTGGCCAGTCGACATCCGTATGGGTACCAGGAGCAGCCCCAATGACCTCCAGCATATGTTCCGCTGGATTGCCCCTAGGCGGTAGAGCAGGGCCTCCGTTTCGAGTAAAATAATCCATTAAGACATGTGAATTCTGACCAATCTCACCAAAATAGACGGTCTTTCCTCCCTTGGCGAGGAGAAGTAGCCTATCAAACCGCTGAAAAAGCATGGCCGATGGCTGATGGATGGTACACAGGATAGCCTGACCGCTCTTAGTCAGTTTCTCCATCAGATCGCAGATGGACCATGAAGTTTGACTGTCAAGACCAGAAGTCGGCTCATCAAGGAAAAGGAGTAGCTGTGGTCGGGCAACCAATTCGACACCGATCGTTAATCTCTTGCGTTGTTCAACGTTGAGGCCCTCCCCTGGGGTACCGACAATGGCGTCGGCATAGGCATCCATTCCGAGTAGAGAAATGACCGTTTCGACATAGTCAAGTCTTTCTTGCTGGGAGTACTTGGCTGGCTGTCGAAGTATCGCACTGAATCGCAGTGCCTCTCGTACTGTTGAACTCGCCTGATGAAGATCTTGCTGAGTTACGTAACCCGTCTTTCTCTGAAAGGAAGAGTCGCGCTGATGACCGTTCACAAGCATCTCACCAGAAACAACGCCCATGGTAACTCGACTGGCAAGAACGTCGAGAAGAGTGGTTTTACCAGCTCCTGAGACACCCTAAGAATTCGAGTTAGTAAAACCTGGCAACAAGAGACTTGCCCGAACGTGGCTCAGACAAGAAAATAATGGTAGAAAGTACTAACCATGAGAGCTGTCAAAGTACCAGGCTTGACCCAACCGTCGACATGATCCAAAATTCTGCGTGGCTCGCCCTTGATCTTGATGTCATAACAGACGTCCTTCCAGTGGAACACGGACGTTTGCTTCTCGACTTCCACTTTCTGGCTCGAAATCCCAGGAGTCTCTTGCTTGCCTGCGGGGGTAGTTGTACCAGACTCTTCATCGCTGACTTTTTTGCCGGATACCTTGTGCACAGCCTCTCGGAGAAAGACCAAGACTTCACCTTTGGAGCGCTCAGAAGCCACGTACTCGGTAGTCCACAGATGAAGCAGCATGAACAAAATAGTGAATGCGATGATGATACCTAAGTTTCTCCATCGGTGGGTGTTGATAAAGCCGAATGAGGCTCGCAGGTAGTCTCCCCCGTTGACGAATGACTGTCCAGCAACCGATCCAGGGACATTGCAGACATACTCACCATCGCCCAAATTTTCATAACCTGGGCCATGAGGGACAAAGTTTGAGCAAGGAAACTGTTGACCGACAAACTCTATCAGAAAGACACTCTCAAGCCCATAGAAAACAGGATCGACCCATCGAATCCAACCAAGCCAGTTTTGCATATAGGCTGGGGGGATTGCAAATCCCGAATACAAGACCAAACCGAGCAAGATGATGCATGCGGGTGCCAGAGCCTGAGAAACAGACTTGGTGCTAGAGCCAATGAAGCGAAACATCATCGACATGCAGAGAGTGACTGAGAATGAGAAAACAAGAAAGGAGAAGAACGGCCCCGGTTCGCGGCGTAGGTTACACATAAAGTATAGTGTGCAGTTGAGTAGAATAGCGTTGACTACCTTGTAGGGAAGATCAGTCGCCATGGCCGCTAACGCTTCAGCACTGGTATGGTAAAAAGCGTAGCGAGCCTGCTTCTCAACAACCTTCCTCTTCGCATAGAGACTGAAAATCTCAAGAATACTAGCGAACGCGTTGATGAGCACGATGAAGAAGAGGAGAATCGTTCGGCGAAAGAAGCTGGTGGTGTTGTGTGGTAGGTTGTAAAAGATGCTGGAGATGATCAACCCCTCAAAAAGGTTGCTAATAAGCATGGTAAGAGTAATACTCGGATCGCCAATCAGCATTGTGAAGCCCCTCCAAAGGTTGATGGTGTATTGCTGCATGAAGGAAAGATTGAAGGGTGATCGTTCTCGCTGAGCGTTGGCCTGGTCAAGTCGTCGAGATTCGGAGAACTTGTGGAGATCTGGTCCATCAAAAGGATGTTGTTCCATATAGTAGTCGATCTCATCGATAAGCCGAGAGCGATGCTGACTATGCTGCCAGGTCTGGGCAAACTCATCCGCAGTTCGTGGTGGGTTGGATCCTGGGCGGATGATTCTTTCGGCGGGATTCGTCATTGATGTGAGGAAATCGGCGGTGGTCTGCTGTTCGGGGCAGATAAAACCGAGGTTTTCGAAGTAGGCTTGAGCTTCGTCTGTCTTTCCGAAGAAGATCTGACGGCCTTCATAGAGGACGATGACCTTGTCGAAGAGCTATGGACTAAGTCAGCAAAAAGGTCGCATGGGTAAGGGCTTATAAGAATACTTACATCATAAGCACTCTGGGGTGCTTGATAGATTGCCACACAAGAGGCAATACCTAGAGTATCGGCTTGGGTGCGCAAAACACGACAGAATTCGACGGCGTTGGCGCTATCAAGGCCTCTTGTGCTGTTGTCCCAGCACTGTAAAGGGGAATATCCCAAGGCGGCTTCTGCAATGGTGACTCGCTTGCGTTCACCACCACTGACGCCGCGGACATAATCGTCGCCAACGCGAGTGTTCTGGGTATGCGAGATACCAAACATAGCCATGATAACATCTCGAAGATGCTCGGCATACTCCTTCGGGGTGACGCCAGGTGGCAGCTTGTCCTTTGGTGGACAACGACAGCGAGCGGCGAAGTAGAGAGTATCGCCGACTGTAAGATGCGGGAAATGATGATCCACTTCAGCCGTGTAGATGGCTTCACCGCGATAGGACTTCTTCATCTGCTCAGGTCGAATACCCTGGTAGTTCAAAATTGTATCATCGCCAAAATGGAACCCATGGGTTTCGCCGGCGATGCTTCGGAGAAGGGTAGAGCAGCCAGAGCCTGGGGGACCAAGAACGCAAAGCATCTCTCCAGCTTCGACATAGCCATCAAGATTGCGAAGTATATCTATCCGCTGGCCCTTGTCCCCAAAGAACCTCCTGACGAGACTCGTGGCGTTGAGAACGACATTGGCCAGGGTGTTTTGGAAGTCAGTCGCCTGACCGAAACCAAACGCGTCAAGATTCTTGAATGCGATACCGGCGGTTCGGGGAGTGTTTCCGTCGGCAGCGGCAATGCGCGCCTTGAGGTAAGCCTTCGCCCATTTCTTGGAATTGAAATCGGGGCTTTGAGGGTCAAGAGGACCGCCCTCACTCAAAGGGAACAACGGCCCGTGACCGGAGGCAGCGGATTGACTTGTGAATCTTCGGGCAAGCTGATGAATCGCTTCTTCGTAATTAGGCTCATCTGCTGTGGTATTATCTTCTCGTGTCCGGTCATCCAGTGTTGTAGAAGACGCAGAAGGAGCGGCATCGCTTGGGTGAGTGCCGTTTGGATAGTTCATCTTCCGTGGTCTTCCCAGCTTCACAAGTCTTTTGCGGAGATAATGTATCCAGAATAGGAGAGGCTGATGTAACAATAGAATAAATTAAACTGGTCAGATTGAAGATAACAGGACAGTTCATGAAGCGCCCGACCATGAACTTATATGCTTCAATAAATCATGTCGAAGGGATGCTATGAAGAACAAAATAAGCTTTTATCGATCGCTGGACCTGAAATCCTATTACACGTATCCACGGACTGCCGCAGCCCAGGCATCGTCACTAATTTCCGGCCTGGTATGCATTTTGGTTGATGCCGGACGGAGCGGAGGACCGAAGTAGTGGGGCCCCTCGCGGTACTTCGGACTGTCCGAGCCCTGGGCCTGGACAGCATCATATAGAAGAGAGCGCCACAAGAGCGTTCTTCTTGGCGAAATGACGAGCAGAATCTTGGCATTGGACTAGTGTATATGCAAAAATTGCAAACCCGGAGAACGGAGCTTGCGGGATCCGATGTTCAAACTTGGGGAAGATGCAGAGGCACGACTATTTCAAAAGTGTCATTATTTCAATTTGCAAGAATCGTAGTGAGTAAATTTCCGCGTTGTACTTTCCATTGATTGGCGATGCACTCTATTCTCCTCGTTATTCTGATTAATCTCATCGATCTATGATCAATCAAGATGACACAACTAAAAAACTAAATATCTCTTATACTTTGGGCATCATTGATTGAATAACCTTATGTGATATCTCTAAGAGACAGATCAAGGTCACACGACTAAAGAAAACACTTAAATTTACACAAGAAGGTTATCGTGCGCGATATCTTCAACCAGATATAATGCCTTTCCAGTAAATTCTCTCAACTTCCTCCCAACAAACCTACATGATGACTCCCCAACTAACCTTATCTTGCATGGGTATCCTCTTCTCCGCGTGACATGAGAAGGCAACAACAATCGTTCAATGAAAAAAATGATTGTAATTTTTCTGTCTTGCTCTTGAAGGCTCATTTAAAGTTTGGGGTACAAAATTAAGGTACATGATGATCTGGTTATCCTCGGGGTGGAAGAAACAACCAGAATCCGTTTGAATATAAATTATACAAGAAATTCCAAGTATTAGAATACTTACTCTAAAATAATGTAAGCCTTATAAAGAAAGATATTATCATAAGTTTAGGGAAGATTTATTCATACGTCTCGAGGTTATATCTGGTGGTAAGTCTCTTTCTATTAATTAGAGTATTTGATGAGACCGGCAACGAACCGTATTATGCAGACTTAACACACCCAGCCACCATCGACATTATAAACTGCTCCCGTCACAAATGAAGCTTCATCACTGAGTAAGAAAGCGATAACACGAGAAACCTCGATAGGCTCAGCTCTTCTTTTCTGCACAGTCCCCGAGAGGCTGCGCTTGATGTGCTCAGCATCATCGTGTTTGTTCATAGCAGTACTTACAGAGCCTAATTTTGGTCAGCAGGTTTCTTGCCGTTGGTGACGATTGACAAACCCGGTGAGACGCAGTTGATTCGTATGTGTGCATTCTCCTTGGCAGCTGTTCGTGAGAGACCAATGACAGCGGCCTTGCTTGCGCAGTAGGCGACGTGGCCAGCTGCTCCGAACTGTCCAAAGACGCTTGCAGCTGAGACCTAATAAATACTCAGTGTGAGTTCATGGGTCTGATCTGGGAACCTACGATGCTGGCTCCAGTGGACATTGCTCTGAGTTCTGCTCGCAAGCAGTTGAACACTCCTCGAGTATTGACCGCAAACATCTTATCCCAGACTTCGTCACTGTATTCGGTAAGTGGAACTGGCTCGGCGATAATACCAGCCATGTTGACAGCGCCATCGAGCTTGCCAAAGGCCTGGGTTGTCTTTTGGATCCATGCATCGACGGATTCACTCTTGCTGACGTCTACCACGTGGTAGACATGCTTGTCACCTGATAGTGAGTCTCTGGCTTCCTTGAGAGCTTCTTCATTTATGTCGGCAAGGGAAATGATAGCTCCTCTCGAGGCAAGAAGTTGTGCAGTAGCCAAGCCCATGCCTGAAGCTGCGCCAGTCACGGCAATCTGATTTGTCAGTTTTGGAGAGTAAAAAACCCAGAGACAAATGACGTACGATCTTTCCTTCAAAAGAGGCCATAATTAAAATTCGTAAGAATATCCGATAGATAAAATGATGTCTGAAGAGGGGATTTGTCTAGCCATAGATGTCCATATATGTTGCTATAGATCGACGAGCGATCATTGAGAGAAAGGTTTCCCCGCCCGCTACGGGAGGCAAGCCGTTCTGGAAGTGGAAGGTTAGCCCATGAGGGCTGTTGGTCACCAGGAAATCATTATCAGTGGCTGTATGCAGTGGTACGTCAAAGGCTGAAGAAGCAAGCCAAGACGAGCCAGATGATCACATTGGACAATATGCGAGTCACGAGCTTGAAACCTCAGACAATTCAAGGTTCGCAGAAATTCAGGGAACTCTTTTCAGACTCCATCGCCCATCATACTACGGTTTCTGTATTTGTGCAGTCCCTCCCATTCCAGATATTCTCAATACGTTCCTTCGTCTCTGTAAATATTCTCAACCCACTGCGCTTCGCAGAGTCATCAAACCATTGTGCGAACGACGCCCGAATATCGCAATCATCCGTTTCACAAGCTGCAATAAACGCAGGCCAGATTAACCTCAAAGAGCCATACCCCATTCCTGCATCTGAAGCGTCAAACTCAAGCAGACGATCACGCACGCCAAGTACATGCTTCTGGAGCATACCCGGATCCAGATCGTAGATCCTGCGGTAGAAATACACAGCAAGAGCGTGTTGCATTGTGTCAGCTAAACTGTTCAAAAGGTTGACAGACTGCTGATGTTCTGGGTCACTGGACTCAACCATCCATATTGACTGTCGCAGGACATGCAGCTGTTTTATCCAACGCTCGACAGCCTTGGCACGAGCCATGAACTCCTTCAATGTCAACCTAGAGCTTACTGCCTCTTCGTTACTCTGGTCTTTCTCCCGTGCGAGACGAATCACTAAAGAAAGCATAAAGAGATGAAGTTCCGGCACGCCGAATATCTCAGGATATAGTGTAGCAGACCATATACCTGGATGCTGAAGATGCAGGTCGTTCTCACCCTCCTCCTGGCACTTGACTTTGAGCATCTCTTGGTCCAAGTTACTCCACGTTGTAAGACGAAATGAGAGGCTATCCAGGCTATAGGCACTGGCGCCACTGGCTTCTATAGCCTCGCGAACTCGGTTACGATGATCCAAGTTCATACTGCTCTGCGTAAAGGTACTTTCATGGGAAAGCCGCTCAAAGACATAACAGTGATGTAGTAGCCTGACTTTTCGAGATTTGTGACGGTTGAGTCCTCTGAGACGAATGAACTTTTCAGTCTCTAAGAAGTAGTATTCGGCTTCGTTTCGATTACCAGAGAGTATTGCGATTTGCACCATGGTCAAAAGAGCCATGAGGATAGACTTGTATTTGGCCTTCTTGGGTATATCGTACGCTGACTTGAGCATCATGCATACGTGAAAGTTGGCTTTTTGATAGTATGTGTTGCCTTGGTCTAGCCATTTGGTAGAGGTATGGATCCCACCAAGGCTAAAGGCGCTGATAGATAGAGTTCCATAGAATGCACAGAGGCTGGCATGATCCATCTTCTCGCCGAGAGTCAGGGCCGCTAGACAGCTTTTAACGTGCGGGAGGAATAGAACATGCCATGGTGTCTTGCTGTGACGATATGGAGTCAAGCCTCGAAGGACTGTTGTCGCGTAATGTTTGACAAGGAAGACCGCGTCGTGCGGGACATCGTTATCGACCTGATGTAAGATGGCGGCTGATTTTGGTGATGGTTGAGATAGGAAATGCCTTGGGGACTCTGAATCTATAATAAAGGATTGTGGAAGTGGTGATGGTGGCTTTTGGGATGACCCTGGCGTATTAAGCCAAGGGGCACTCGACTCAAGTCCCATAGAGTCCCACCAGTCAGGGATATCAAAGTGTGCCGGGTCTAACCAATCTGTGATAGGAAGGCAGTCTAAAGCCTTCAACCAGTCTGTTCGGGGTATAACTGCGTTGTGTTCCGCAGGTGTATCTTGATGCGGTTGCTGAGTGGCTCGCTGGGTTGTGAAGTTGAAGGACGAGGATACGACCTCAATCTCATCGTCAAAGTCAGGAAGTATTAGCTGATCCTCCTCTTCAATCGTATTGATCTGTGGATCTTGTATGCTGTGCTCGCTTATCGTATCCAAAGAGCTTGGGCTCAACTTCTCAGTGATCCGGAATGCTCCAAAGGGACCGCGTGAGATCTGAACGTCCGAGGATGTTTTCTCACACTCGTCGTCGATTTGTGAAAGGTGCCAACTCGCTAGATCGGGAGGAACGTCTCGTGCAATCTTCTCGCTCATGCACTCGCGTTCTTCATCCGTAAGCAAGGGTCGTCGGAATCGAGCAATCCCTGTTGTTGAGGGGTCATCAAAGTCGAAGAAGATGTCTTTGCTGTAGCCGCCACATTCAAGGCCTGAGATGTTGCACATTGAACATTCAGGGCGGCCTTCATCGCATTTCACACGGCGACTGCGACACTGCGGATAGTCAGCCAAGTCAGGCAATGCACACTGGTGGTGGGCAAACGCACGGTAACGCATCCGCCGAACGATCGGCTCCGCCGTCCTGGGACCCGCTTGGGCTTTGCGGTCGATTTCCCTTTAGAGGGAGCCATGGTGAAGAGAAATTGTCTCCTCGAAGAGACTTGCTTCTCAAATGAGATATATCATTTGTAAAGGAACTAAAAAATGCAAGCACCGGCACTTCTTCCGTGGTGGGGAAGGGAGATAAGAACGGGAATCTAACGGGAAAGGACAAGGTTTCCCCGCCTTTCGGTTATCGGCGATAGTCAATGACTCTTGGGGAAACTTTCCTATCTTGTCGGCAAGATTAGAGGGCTGGAGACTGAAGTCTTGATCTATAGGCGTAATCTGGTCTCGTGCACCTTGTGGTCGCATTTGATAAGGTTCTCCCCGCACGCGCCAACGGTTCGTTACTTCACGCAAATTCTTGATTGGGTGGCGATGTTCCACTGCACCTCTACTCTCAAGCCACCAGCGTAAAAGGAAAGTTATATCTGGTGGCGAAACCTATCTCACTTCTCAGACGACGATAATGCGATAATCGGATAGGAAAGTGCAGCAGATTACGCCCATCATGTGACTGGCCATCTGGAGGACATGAACGCGACTACAACATCCAACCTAATCAAAGGAATAAGACTCTGATATATAGACCATCTGACATTGACGTTCTTCAGCAAGTTCAACCAACAAGACAAGTCGATTCTCAACTCTGTTCACCATCGCATTATCTTCACATCATCAAAAATGGGCTCTGTACCGCAGTCTCCAAACACTTTCGACGTCCTGATTTTGGGCGCAGGTCTCTCTGGCCTATGCTCCCTCTATCAGCTCAAGCAACGCTTCCCCGATTGGCGCATCAAGGTTCTCGATGCCGCCCCAGATGTAGGAGGCACCTGGTACTGGAACTCATACCCCGGATGTCGATTTGACTCTGAATCGCTGTCCTACTGCTTCTCCTTCGACAAAGAGCTCCTTGATGAGTGGCATTGGAAGGAAGCCTTCTCACCACAGCCAGAGACTCACAAGTACATCACCTACTTCGCTGAGAAACACAATCTCTACAAGGATATTCAGTTTAACACTATAGTCTCAAAGGCTACCTGGAGCGAGACCGAGCATAACTGGACCTTCGTTGATGCAGCTGGCCAAGAATACGTCACGACCTTCTTCATTAGCTGCATGGGTTTCTTGTCCGCTCCAACTCTTCCCGCGATTGACGGAATTGAAGACTTCAGCGGCAACCTCTTTCACACATCTCGTTGGCCCAAGGATCTCGACATCAGCCGCGACTTTGCTGGCAAGAAGGTCGGTGTTATCGGCACTGGAGCAACAGGTATCCAAATAATCACTGCACTGTCCAAGGAACCAGATGTCGAGTCTATCGATGTGTTTCAACGCACCGCCAATTGGTCAGCTCCTCTTCGCAACTCTGAAATCTCGATTGAGCAAATGGCGGAGCATAAGAAGAACTACGACCAAGTCTTCAAAATTTGCGACGAGAGCTCATCCGGGTTCATGCACATAGGTGATCCTCGAAAGTCACTCGAGGTGTCAGAAGACGAGCGCCTCGAGCTTTGGGAGAAGCTTTACAACTCGCCTGGAATGGGAAAATGGTTGAGTGTGTTTTCGGACACATATACTGATCGCTACGCCAACAGCTTGTATTCTAACTTCATAGCTGATAAGATCAGACAGCGAGTCCATGATCCTGCTGTTGCAGAGAGCCTTATTCCCAAGAACCATGGCTTCGGGACTCGTCGCATTCCTCTTGAGAGTGGTTACTTTGAGGCTTACAACAAGCCCAATGTTCATCTTGTTGATTTGCAAAAGACACCCATCGATCGCGTCACATCATCTGGGATTCTGACTTCCGATGGCAAAGAGCATAAGCTTGATGTTTTGATCTGCGCTACTGGCTTTAACGCTATCACCGGTGCTTTTGGTGCCATTGACTGGCATGGAAAGAACAACCGACCATTGATTGCAACAAGCGACAGCCCCAAGGGCGATCAAGCAGTTTGGGTTGATCACAGGCCGAGAACATATCTTGGACTGACTGTGCCCTCAATGCCAAACATGTTTATGGTTCTTGGTCCCCATCAGCCCTTTGGAAACGCCACTCGCAACATTGAGCATGGTGTACAAGTTATTTCAGATATGCTGCAGTATTGCAAGGACAAGGGCTACACGTCCATGGAGCCAAAGGAGGAGTCTGTTGAACAGTGGACTGAGCATGTTGTCCAATGCAGTGAGAGCCAGGTACTCATGAATGAAATAGACAGTTGGATGACAGGCGTGAACAAAAATGTCAAGGGGAAGACTGTTCGAAGCGTTGCACGATACAGTGGTAACATCACCGAGTACCGTCGGCGATGCAATGAGGCCAAGAAGGGGGGCTACACAGGATTTGTTTTCGCATAGAGATAGTTATAAATGTATGACTTCCAAAATGTTTATTTCTTTTTAATTTGGCGCATTGTTGATTGTGAAAACATTCTTGGACAGTTAAAACGTTAATGTTGCGTATTTCCAACGACTTTTAATCACTAAATGTTGACTTCACTCAGTACCTGTTATTGATCAGGGTAGTTCACAAACGACGATGGTCAGTACCGTAAATTTGGTAGTATTCCCAACGGTTCAATCCCATTTGTTATCACGCAGGTAAACATGGTCACAATTCTCCGATTTATCACCGCACAATTGGCCCCTCTATCGTTGACTTATTGCAATCTCCATGCTATCATAGAATTGTCAGATTGAGGCCAGCCGGTTGATACCTTATCGTCCCCCGCATTTCAATCAGGAAAGTTATATCTGGTGGCTGATCAAGGTGGGGCCCAGTAAAGATAGCCAAAAGTCCACTCCGTCCAAGCAGGCAGGCCTCTCCATTTTAGCTCCGGGTATCGGGCGTCAAGTCGTGGGGTTGTAAGAGGCATGACAACGAACATGCAACGGTCGCCAGGTACTAAGTATAAGAGCAAGTCTATGATGAAGGAGAGGATGTCAATAGCAATCACTATCTTCCCAAACATATCCAAACCTTTTACAAACTTTTTACATTACCCCTCCTCGCACAATGGACGTTCCAGGCTACGCTTTAATCACAGGAGGTGCTTCAGGCATCGGCCGTGCATGTGCCAAAGCATTCGCTCGCGATGGTTCCGCCGGAATCGCCCTCATAGACCTTAGCCCAGAGAATTTACAAGCTGTCAAGGCTGAGATAGAAAAGGAGCAATTGTCGCCTCATAAGACCTTCCGGGTCGAGGTCTACCAAGCAGACGTTACGGATGAGAACCGAATCAACGAAATTGTCCAAGACGTGGCGAAGAAGTTTGGTCGTATCGACTATGTTGTCAACGCAGCTGGTATCGCCATGAAACATCAAGGCGGCGCTGCCTTTGCGCATACGGCTGATTGGAACCGTGTCGTTAGCATCAATCTTACTGGAACATTCTTTGTTTTGAGAGCAGCTGCACAAGTCATGTTGAAGCAAGATCCAATTCGTTCTTCTATCAACGGGAGAGAATTACAGCGTGGATCAATCGTCAACTTCTCTTCCATTCAAGGCGTCGTTGGCATCCCGTTATCTACGTCTTACACAGCTGCCAAGCATGCTGTGATCGGTCTTACTCGTTCAGCTTCGGAAGACTACGCCAAAGAAGGACTGCGCATCAACGCCATCTGCCCAGGATACACAGAGACACCAATGACCACCAAGAACCCTGAGGTTTTGAAAGCAATGCAAGAGCGCATTACAACAGCAGTCCCCATGCAAAGAATGGGAGCTCCCGAAGAGATTGCTGATGGTGTTTTGTATCTGGCTGGAGGAAGAAGCTCGTTCGTCACTGGGTCGTCTTTGGTTGTTGATGGCGGATATACCCAAAGGTAATGTCGACAAGAAGTGGTGCATTTCAGAGGATGGAGGATATTTGGGCAGACGAAGACTATGGATACTACAATACCTAGACATGCAACAGGCTGATACCCTATATCTCTTAGGCTCAGACGTCAAGCAAGGTTGAAATTTTAGTCAGTCGCAAGTTTCATCTCCATCGCCATTGTATTTCCAAACTAGTATGTCATTTTTCATTTGTTGGCGGAGGCTTCAATCCACATCTGTTACAGCAATGTCAATGAAGAGGAGTGCTTCTCTCAGGATACAGCCATATCCTTTTCTTGATATGATCATGGATGCTGATACCGGCATCGTGTTCCAACTCATTAGTCAGCGGGTTTAGCTCAGTTGGGAGAGCGTCAGACTGAAGTCAAACTTCAATCCTCACCAAGTGATATCTGAAGGTCATGTGTTCGATCCACATAAACCGCATCGATTTATTTTTGTGTTTTCTTCCTACCACGTTTTCCTTTTTACCACCCTTCAATTAGTTCCCTTTCTCAGTTTCTCATTGGAAGCATTTATTTACAGTTTTTAAATACCTATTTGAATATATCACCTATCAAAATGGGGTCCTCCCTCTGTAATTGCATCTTATGGGGCGAGTGAGACGAGATCCCCGCTACTTTCTGGAAATCCCCTCCCTCTGTCATATCCAGGCACCTGTCCTTTACCATCTTATTCACTTCTCTTTTGCACAAGCTTTCCTATAATGGCAAACGAAGCTAAACACGGCCCTGAGGGCATGTCAATTAACAGCGAAGCATCCACCAAAATCTATAAACCTCTAGACAGTCGTCGCCAGGAGATACGGTTGCTTACTCTACATCCATCTTCAAGCAAGGATGAAGAGATCCGGTGCACTCTCTCTCACACCGCAGTGGACCCTTCACACGACTCGACAAGTCCAACTTACGAAGCGCTGTCATACGTTTGGGGAGAACCCGATTTCTCAGAACCTATCGTACTCGACGGACATGCTTTCTTCATCACGCCAAGTCTGAGATATATCTTATCTTGCCTCAGACGCACAGATCAAACTCGCACTCTCTGGGTAGATGCCATTTGTATCAATCAGTCAGACATCGATGAGCGTGCACAGCAAGTCGGTCTGATGCGCAAGATTTACTCGAGCTGTGAACGAGACATCGCCTGGCTGGATCCGATGATTGGCAAAGAATTGAAATCGCGAGACATATACAATAACCCAAAACTCGAGACTGAAGAAGAACGTGTCAGAATGGGAATGTCACTGATGGAGGAAATAGCCCACAAGAACCCCAGAACTCTCAAAGAACTTCAAGATGAGGCCAGGGATGGTGAATTTAATCTCCTGCTCGAAAACCAGTATCTAATTGCTGAGGTTTTCAAAGAACCAACTCTGTGGAGGCGACTCTGGGTCATGCAGGAGCTCTCCCTGGCTCCACGCCTGGCTCTGATGTGCAAAGGCGCTGAACTTAGCTGGGATATATTGACGGCTCTTTTCAAAGACGAGCCATATGTCGATGCTTTCCATATGAGCGTCAGCAGCCATTCGCTTCAGTACTACAAGTCTTTCAGCGAGGTCTTCGTCCCCATCAAGCGCATTGAGGATCAGCGGAGATTGTTGGCGCAGGCTGACAAGAAGAGCTCACGACTGATGGACGTTTTGGCACGGTTTCGTGAGATGGAATCCACCAACCCGAGAGACAAGATATTTGGGCTCCTCGGGTTGGTAACTGAAGATCACGGAATCAAAATCGATTATACGATATCAGTCCGCGAGCTGTATCAGAAAACAGCAGTAGCTTTGATCAACCTTTCTAAGACTCTTGACATTATTTGTCAAAACCCATTTGAGCGCAATAATGGTCCAAAAGCTCTTCAGGATGCTGATGCTCAAGACGGACCTCCTTCCTGGGTTCCTGAGTTCGACACCAAACATGAGGAATGTGTCGCAATACTATTTGCTCAGCGGGATATTTTCAATGCTGGCATCAAACATTGCGCCGCACCCTGTCGACTTGTAGGGTCAAGAAAAGATATCTTGGTCGTGAAGGGTACCATTCTGGGAACTATCGGGCCGATGCTTGGGAAGCCGGAAGATAGAATTCTGCCAACGGATCTTATGAAGCTGTACTTTGACAAAAATGTCATCCTGAAGCCACAGGACCACTTGTATGCGCCCAAGATTGGCGACAAGCAGATCTCAACCGGCGAGACGCTCATCCGAGCGTTCTGGAGAACTCTGGTCAAAGACTGCACGTTACCTCCCAGAATGCGACGCTTGCGCGCGGCAGAAATCGACACCCTCGATACCATAAACCAAAAACTCTTAAATGATGACGGCACATGGTGCGTTAACACCTATCGCCTGCACTCCGACAACACCAATTCCCGGTCCGTCTTTAGCTACGACCCTGGCGAAGAAGTCGATTTCGATAAAGTTGACGAAAACGTCGAGTTGGGAGGAGTAGGCTGGAACCAAACAGATTTCACGTTTGCAGTAACGGAGAATGGACTGCTTCTGTTGACGCGTCTGCATGCGAAGGAAGGTGATGTTGTGGTGGTTTTGGATGGTGGCAAGGTTCCTATGGTGTTGCGCAAGGTGGAAACTAAAGATAACAGTGAGGGTGGAGAGGAGGTTTACAGGATTGTGGGCTCGACGTATGTGCATGGGTTCATGGATGGTGAGGCCAAGGTTGGAGTTACAGAGGGGTGGCTGGAGAAGAGAGACATCTTAATTGCATAAAAACATGAAAGTGAATGGTTTTGTATTGTGTTTGGCTTCCTAATCCCAAAAGATAGACCTCGGCCACTACATACTCGATAACAAATAACTCGAACATTTTGCTCTCAACATAAAGCATTCCACTCAAAGAAAGGTGACATGGTATCTCAAGGGAGACCCTCGCTATGCAGCCTTCTCAACAAAACAGCTTCCTTTCCCTCCCATTAATCCGTCCAACAATCCATACCTCCCGACCAACCTGCGTGACATTACTCAATTGCCTCATCCTCACCATCGGACTCCTTGAGTGCAACCAGAAGCGCGTCACGATCAGCTTCTTCATCGGAGTCCAAGTTCAAAGCCTCATCGTACATCTTCTCCGCTTTTACTTTTGCCTTTTCAGCGCTCTCAAGTTTGGCTGTAGCTTTGGCACGAGCATCAAAGGTCTTCTTGATGTTTGACATCTTGTCCAGCATTCGGCTAGATCGATCATGTTTCTCCTGAACTTTGCGCAGTCTCTCTTCGGCTTCCTGTTTTTGACGACGAGCTTGCACTCTTTCGGCTTGTCGTACTACTCTGTTGCCGAACAGAATCTTCATCAAGGATTCGTCCGCGTCTACCTCGGCGGCACGGGCTGCATCAAGCTTGGCCGTGATTTTCCGGTGGGTCTTCTCAATCTCATCAAGCCCTAAGCGTTGTATGATCTCATCCATCTCATTTCGGCGACTCTTTTTGGCGCTCGGGGTTGATGAGTTATCTTCAAGGTCAGGCAAAGCTCGCTTCGCGAGGCGAGGAGCGATCGACACTTCATCTTCGGAAATCGACATCTTATCATTGGGGGAAGATGGGCTCTGGTGGTTCAGAATGTCGGACTTGGGCTCTGGTGGCTGTGAAATGAGAGCGTCGTTCTCTTGTCCCTCTATCGTAGGTTCTTGTCGCATCAAAGGGCCTGCGTTGTTCTCAGTCGATGGCGGGAGTGCCACATAATTGTCGCAGGTCTGATCGGTTGAATGTGAGTCGAGTGGAGTGATAGGACCTGCGGGAAGAGATAGGCTGCCACTTTTGTTTTGCGCGGAGGACTTAAGCATTTTAAGAGCGTCCTTCGCCATACTCTTGGTCAAGAATGGCTGTTGCGCCCGAGCGACCCTGGCATTGAGGTCTTTGTCGACAACAGTTCTAAGAACTCCACCAGTCTTCCAGAGAGAAGCCAGTGGGGTTCTAAGCCTCTTGCTAAGGGCATATTCTGTGATCAGTTCCAAGTAGTTGAGAACTGCAAGCGGAAGCCTGTCGGCACCAAGAACAGCCCGCAAATCGGGGGGCATCCAGTCTGGTCCCTTCCATTTGGCAGTCAGCCAAGACATAATGGCGTGCCTCTTCTCATCGTTCCCCAATGGTATTGACATGGCGAAAATGCTGCAGCTTGTCGGAGTGTTGGTAGATGTAGAAACGCAGAGATTGGTTCGATTCGAGTGCCGTTTTAGGGAGGCAGTGGTTCTTGAAGCCAGCTTTCGCTGCTAGATATCCTCGTAGTTCTCCATGAGAGACGTCAGCATCTTTTGTCACGAGAGTTTGGAAGACTCACTGATGGTATTTCGAAGGATAAGCAGTTACTAGATACTTCTGGCGTGTGCGCGGAGAGTGATGATATTCAGTCGAAAAGCACGTGAAGAATCGTTGAGATGTTTTCTTTTTAGAAGAGAACATGGTGCGTGAATGTTGTGGGCGTGGTTGACCCGCGACGCGTTTGGTGAAGATTGGTTTGCACTGTTTGCCAGCTGCAGGACTGCGGGTGCCCACGTCAGTCACTGGCACTGGTAGGCAAGTGACGAAATGTTAGTAAAACCCCGAAGTAGCGCTCCAAGTGCTTCCAGTGCTTCCGTTTCGAATTCGGGCCTCTCATACAGTGAAACACCATCGATAATGAAGACAACCTTGAGCTCTGGAGGTAGAGAGTGAACCAACCAGACAAGTAAGCAGAGAAGTTCATCCAGAGTACAATCTCGAAAGTCCCAGGTACCGGTTTCTTGCTGCAAGCGCTGCATGTCGAAATGGGCCTGCCGCAAAACCTGGTCGATGAAGCTGGATATCATGGCCCGGCCTCCAGTGCGAGTCCCTTGATCTGTAATGTCTATATGACAACCACAGATCCACAGTAGGGATGATAAACGATCTCGGGAGCAATAAGCCTACGTTATGGTAACGCCTAGGACCGATAATGGCGAGATGTTGGCAATTGTTCTAGGTGGTCTGGTATCCCACTGGACCAGTGGCTTGCTGGAATGTGTTGATAACATCCATTCTTCGAATAATGTTGTCCTAATTATCTGCTCTGAGCGTGCCATTTCTCCCTCTACTAATTGATCCCTCTTATTCTTTACAATGACTATATCGAAGAGATCCAGGTCGATGTGACCAAGGGCATTTCTCAGTCGGTCTTGCTGCATACCGGGTGGTCGTGGTGCTGAAACACTGGAGTGTATGGTGGGCATTGAGTTTAACGCTTGAGTAACGAAAGGAATGAACTCTCCGAATTGCTTTCGTGTTGATTGAGAATCTAATGTTCAAAAGTCATTTAATGGAAGTTCAGGACCTTTTGTAGGATTCGTTTTCAGGACGTGCCACACATGGATATGATGCACAGTCGCCTGCTGAGGCGTCAGTGAAGAGCGTAGAGAATGCTAGGTGTATCGCCGTCAAGACCTAGCCACTTATTCACAAGCTAGAGCCGAGCTGATTCATGCAGGGGCCCGTAGATCTCACTGTATGTTGTTCATCAAGGGGGAGAATGGGTCTCGTTATTTCCAACATGAAAAAAGTACTTGCAGGGTAACGGCTGCGCTGTTTTACTTGAGGCAATATCATCCTGCCTCAAATCACTGTGATAGTTCGAGACACCCGGCCATCACTGAACCTCAGCAATACTGACATTTAATTGCTGAAGTTGTGGAATCTATGTAGTCAATGATGAGATAGCCTCGCCGTTGCCCCTAGAGACCTGGTACAAATATCCCTAGATCGAGTACTTGAGAAATCGTTCTAACTCTGGTCTCCAATCCCGTTGGGGATCGTTAACACCAAGGCCAATACCATGCCCTCCATCAGGCCACACCACCACCTGAGCTAGCCGGCCATGCTTTGCCATAGCATTTGCAAACAGATAAGTGTTCTGCACCGGGACGGCTTTGTCATTGGAAGTATGGAACAAGAATGTTGGGGGCGTCTTATCGGTAACACGATTCTGCGCTGACAGACTCTCGATTTGCTTGCGGCTTGGTTTGTTTCCGAGCAGGTTATACCGCGAGTTCTCATGCGTGTAGTCGTCCTCGAGGGTGATAACAGGGTAACTCAGGATACCGAAATCGAGGTTAGCCTTGGGAGTGGTGAGTGTTGTTGCTGCCAGATGACCGCCGGCTGAGAAGCCCATGATTCCTAGCTTCTTGGTTTCAGGACTCTCCTTTCGGATACGCTCCACTGCAGCGAGAGCTTCATCCATGGGTGTGGGATACAGTGGTGGGGTCTTATTGGTAGCTATAGTGTAGCCAAGAACCCACGCATCGATGCCAAGCGTATTGAGATATTGCGCTGGGCTAACTCCCTCATGATCCATGGACAGGTAGCTGTAGCCACCGCCGGGACATACCAGAACACCAACACCGGTAGAGTTGGCAGCCAGAAATGCAGTGAGCTGCTTGGGATCGAGCCTATGTAAATAGTAAGCTTCTGTCCACTCCAGATATACACAACAGGCCTCGAATGAGGTTAGGAACTGACTTCATGGTGACTTCGCTTGTGAATGCAATGTCCTCACTGACACCAGACTGAGAAGGAAGACTCATGACTGGCTATATAACTATGGGTCGAATTTACCCGGATCAGCAGATTTCAATAATATCTTTGTAAATGCCATGGATGAATTCTGGGGCAGAAGGGCGGGGAAGCTTGAAACGTTGGTTCGGATATTGTTGACCCGATTACATGGGTCGGAAAGTCAGCAATTCTCGGTATAGGCAATCTGGGGATAAGTCCACCAATGAAAATGGCTTCAACAAAGTGATTGGACAGGATAAAGATGATCCCCCGGTTGAATTATGTGGCTGTGGATGATCAGATATATCCCTCGAAACCAATACATCTTGAATCCATCGTTCTTCACATCGACTGAGAGTTGAGAGATAAAGGTAGCGGGGAGTGAAAGATGTACGCAAGGAACCACGGTGAGATGCATATATATTAAGAATTAAGGACAACTTTTCGCTTCTTTTCCACACGTCAAAGTAAAATATCCCCGACCCCCAAAGCTCTCGTGACCAACTGGAATTCGTGTTTAGCCGAATAGTCGCTGTGCATTAGTCGCTCGAATAGCATTCGCCTTTTGAGGATCAGGGAATACTTCCGCAACATCCTTGTCAAAAGCAGCAGCATACTTCGCAGCTTGCTTCATGGGAGTGAAAACAGTGTCAGATCCCCAAACGATCCTGGTGTAGTCGACCCATCGAAGTAAGGCGGGAATAGCGAAGTTAACAGGCCAAGGTCCAGCAAGATCGAAGTAGAAGTTCTTCGCAAGAGTTTGCTTCATAGATTCCTCTGTCAAGTTCAAGCCAGGGTAGAGAGAACTATATGTGACAATGCGGTCCAGGGTCGGGATCAGACCACCGCCGGCATGAGACATGATCCACCTAAGGTTGGGAAACTTGGTGGGCATGGATGTGTAGAACAAATCAGCGAAAGTTCGGGCTGTCTCGAAAGGAAAGTCGAGCGTGGGAGCGGCAAATTGTCGAACTGCCACGGGTCGGTTAAGAGCCTGCCACTGCTGTTGCGAGATGGACGGAGCGATCTTGTCAATATCGAATCTCATTCCGTTAAATTGAGTGCATGGGGTCGTAGGATGCTCAAAGATGGTGACGTTGAGCTTGTTAAGGGCCTCATAGATGGGCTCCAGATCGCGGTCTCCAAGATACAGGCCGTAGTAGTTGGACATCATGACGATTCCATCGGGCTTAGGATCAAGCTTCTTGGAGAGATAATCAATCTCCTTCAAAGATGCCTGGATGTCGGGCAGAGGAAGTGAGGCGAAAAAGCCAAACTTCTTGGGGTACTTGGCCTTGACTTGAGATCCATACTGGTTGACTCGACGGGCCAGTTTGATGGCTTTCTGGGTAGCAGTCTTAGATGGCACGTTGAGATACACTCCAGGGCTTGAGATGGACAAGATCGATTTCTCAATGCTGTTTTCCTCCATGAATTGCAGGTGAGACTCAGCATCCCATTCCTGATATACAGGTTAGATTTCTCACTGTCGCATTTGGTGTTTGTGAACTTACAGGAATGCCTGGCATTCCATCAGGACCTGGCACATGTCCAGCCTCTCTCAGAGCCTTCGCATAGAAATCCGGAACAAAATGAGCATGCACATCAATCTTGGCCGACTTTGAAGGCGGGGGTGCACTTCGACAAGCAGCCACCGCGAAAAAACTAAAGAACGACAATAACTTCATTGTCGATTAACCAGGGTAAAGTGATAACGAATGACTGTAAAGAACAAATGTGTTGAGTAAACAAGAAACGTCGTGAGATCTTCTGGGATGATTGCATTTATGTACGTTGGTCCATTGATCGCAAGGGAAATTGGCATCGACAACAGGAACAAGATGGAATCCTTCAAGCCAATCGTGAGATTTAGGAACAAGGGTTTGTTGATGCCTTTTAGTGGTTGTCATTGGCTGGGTTTGCGAATGGTAAGCACTAATGTCCTGTCAATGCAACTCTGGGGACAAGCTTTGGGCTATGCCTGAACATTACAGTGGGTTTTAGGGAATTATGGACCGATTGTTTCTTATCTTAGCGATCATTTCTTATCTAAACGCGTCGGGTGCCACCAACGGGGTATCAGTAACCGATGGTTGATCGATACAGGCTCGAGGAGATATCATCATGCATAGTTAGATAAAGAATGTCTGTCACCTGTCAGCCGCTAGATCTTATTCCCGGCCTCTATGATCGATGTCGATCTCATCCTTGTCGCTCGTCGCCCAGTTCATCGGCTGGACGTAATATGGACTGAGAACTTCCGAGAACCCGACTGTTTGGAACCCAACTCGCGTCCCTACCAAGAAGGACAAGAAACCATAATCTTCGGGTCCTCTTGCCTGCTTTGACAATCCAAACGATCTGCGGTTCTACTAATCGCTCATATTGTGAGCGCTGTAGCCAACGCATTACATGAAGTAGAGGAGCAGAAAGACCAAAATAGTGATGGCAATATAAACACCAAACATTCGTGAAAAGTGACATGGCCGTACTCATCTCAAATCATCGTCTGTTTGCTAACTTTACACATTTATACAAGTTTGAGTAAATTTCTTCAAGTGCGTGAGCTCTTAGAAAATCGCGATCAATCTTTCTTGAGGAACTTTTTGAGCCTGTGCCGCAATCCTTTTCATGTCGCTACCATTGGGACGGCACAGAGTTACAGCCGCACATTATCTTAAATTAATAGGATGAACAACCTCGTGGATCTCCTCATCACACAGAAGTAGTTGCCTGCGGCTGAAACAGAACCCCAACCTCACCAAAATCTCACGTACTACGCAAGGGAAAGAGTGCACGCCAACAACGGCCGAATAAGGCGTTTCCCCCTGAAATTTGGTCATGGCCTAGCCCAAGGAGGTGTAGCTCTGTTCGAGACTATTGTCGATCCTCGCCAATTGGGTCTCCATCAGAGACTTGGGGGCGTCCCCTTACTCATACCAGCATAAGGCTTCTCCCATCGAGCCACCCAAATCCTTCAGAGTCCGCCACAATCAATGCCGGAGATAATACGGGAGGTCAGATGCTGTAATGCGGCGTAAAATGTTTGAGATAAAATGAGAGAAAAGAGGTGGTGAAAAAGTCTACAGGCAGATACAAAACGGAGGGCAGACCTTGAGGTTATTTTCGTGAATTGTGCGAAAAATGTTTTCCTGAAGATGTATGTCGCTGATATTTTCGTGCCTGAACAATGTCACGCCCTAGTTGTTGTAGGGTTCTTGTTCACATGTCTTGCGTCCGTGTTTGTGATCCTCAGAGTCATTACGCGAGTTTGGCTCGTGCGGGGCGTCGGGATTGATGATGGCTTTATTGTTCTCTCTAACGTACGTATTGGCATTCCTGATCTATCATTTCTTTATCTGACACTTCGCTACTAGCTCGGCACCTTGGGGTTCTTGATTGCGGTCATGCAACGTGAGTGGTCTTCCCATCTACCTCGAACTCCCCGAAACTCACCATATTTTAGAGGTTCGATATGGCCTTGGTCTACCCCCCGATCCGAAGCTGCTCTCGCCGTTCATACAAGCCACGACCGCGAGTGTCATATCCTACACAATCTGCCATCTCGCCGTCAAGTTGTCGATCTCGATTCAATGCTTACGCATTTTCATCACACCGACCGCCCGTACACTATTCATCAGCCTGATTGTGTTCTTCTCGATCTACGGAACACTATGCCTGATGCTGACCGTCTTCACTTGCTACCCAGTGGCAAAATATTGGGACGACTCAATACCTGGGAAATGTCTCGATAATAGAGCCATGCGCTACGCATTTGCGGGAATCAACATTGTTAATGATATCACTCTGTTGGTGGCGCCCATGCCGTTCCTTAAAGGCTTGCAGATCGCAAGAAGGATCAAGTTCATTCTTATGGGCGTTTTTGCAGCTGGAGGAGTGTGAGTTGTATGTCGCTCCGTTATGCGATCTGATGTTGACAAGTGGCAGTGCTTGTATCGTTGCTATCATTCGACTCTACTCACTTTGGGCTTATAGTGCGGTGCCTGTCCCTGAGCGACCAGGTAAGCTTCATATCACTTGTTAAACACACTTTTCTAAAGCGGCGACAGTCAAGGGTATCGATATCGCGTTATGGTCTGGCCTCGAATGCAACATCGCCATCATGTGCGCCTGCGTCCCCTCACTCAAGCCACTATTCTCAAGAGCATTCCCAAACTTCATAGCGTCCCTGCACTCGTCGAATACGCATCCTACGGGCGGTGCCCATACACATGGCAGTTCGCATACCTACGACAATATTTCAAGTTATCCTCACGATCCCAATCGTTCGCTCCGAGGCATCGATACGAGGATTACTATACAGCAGTCTTTTGAGATGAGGGCTACGACGACCAGTGATGATAATGCTAGCGAGAAGAACCTGGTGGGTGTGAATACGGCGCAGTACCGTACAAAGCGGACATCACATCGGGCGTTAGGTTAGGCTGTAGAAGATGTTTACCTTGACAGTGGGGCTTTTCTTCATGCGAAAAGTATTTATAACATTGCGGATATTATCAGCTTGCAGTATAATCCAGTCCATATACCAACCATTCTTCGCTTGGAGAGCATCTATGTGGGTCGTTTCTTGAAAACGCAACTCAATTCTTAGCAGGGCCGATTCTGTTTCTCCCCAAGCAGAGCAACTCGGAGACTCGAACTGGACCTTTCGTCACTCTTTGGTAATGGAAATGACGATAATCAAGAGCATGGCCTCTCCCTTTTTTCCATCAAACCGACACGACTTGTTTCAGTTGACTCACATTGGCACTACTATTCAGGTTGTTACTCATGTCGCGGTTGTTCCACTACTGGATTTGAGGCATATTTCTCTGATTTGGAAAAGGGCTACTGAGCTCTGGAGCCGCGTCCACTGCCGAATATCCGGCACGTTTGATATTTACAACCAACAGCATTGGCAATAATCGGCCCATAACTTCATTCAGAGCCAACAACCAATAACAGCAAGAAGAAGCTCCTGAAAGATTAGAAAGATATCCCAGGTATAAAGCCAACAGCATAGCACCATAATTATGCTCTCATCAACCCATGTTTACTTTCCTCGTCACTACCATGTTTGGATTGCCCGCTGTTCTTCTTGCAATAGTTCTTGATATCTGTGCCCTCGTCATTCGTTACAACACAGGAAAATGGTCAACATCAGCAAAGCAGTTCATATTCTCTTCGCATTTGGTTTATTTGACCGAGGCTCTGCGGAGTACAACAGAACATCTCAGACAGTGAGCTATACGCCAATCGATGAAGATTGGACAGGTCAAGGCTCCAATCCCACTGTCCATCTCGATTGAGCCAGCCAGGACTATCTACATCTCTACGATAGGGACAGGCTTGCCCTCACCTAGCGTCACCAGCTTGATATGAGTGAATAGACTCAAGTCATGGCGGAGCCGGCAACGTTATTCACAACACAACCGCAGTTGTTACAAAAGTAAAGACAATGACAATTCTTTTCCCCTGGCTGGGATAATCGACAAAGGCGGAATTTTCTTTGATGGCTATGCCTACTGTATGTCGCCTTCTGGCCACGATTGCAGGATCACGGTTAAAAGAGAGACTGTTTTGGATGGAGTGAAGACGTTTGCCGGCTGTTTCCACAAGAGCAAAGCTGACACTGCATATTAATTACATGGATTGTGTACATCAAAGTGCTTTTAATACAATTATACTTTTGACACTTATTCTATCAATAAGAGATTTAAAAGCAGGGTAAATGTATTGAGTAGTCTTTACTAGTTAGTCTAGATAGCGACAATCTGTCTATGTCTTATTTAGTTAGTGGCTAATTTGTCAGCCAAAGCTTAAATCCATCCTATTCGTCACCCCAGATACGTTCAACTGAGTAACCCCGCTTCTCCTGTTGACAACCAACCAACCCATTACCGTCGCAACAATGCCAAGGGCGAAGGACCACTTCACAGGCCGCCATTATGGCGCTGCACACAGCACCGGCCCGCTCAAGTTTCTCAATCCAACCAAGCGATATCTAGTCGCCGACAAGAAGCTGGTCGCTGGGACTGGCTCGGAGCCAGCGCAACCTAGTACTCAACATCCCGGGGTTGCCTATATCTGGAGAAGCCGAGATAACAGGAAAGGACGGCATGCGCTGGCCGTCAGCGCTGATCCTACAAAAAGCGATGCAACCGAAGACTTAAAGCCATCGAATACCTTGACCCAAACTCTACGCGGAGTTCTCAAGATGCTTCTGAGATACCCAGTCTGGGATGTGTCCTATGATGTGGCAGTCATCTTCACTATAGGTATTCACCACGTCCCAGTACATAATCATATCTAATACAGGAACAGGGTCCATCATTTGGGTCATCAATGGATTCTTCTCTTGGTTGCCTGTCCTGAATCCCTCGACACATTTCTCTGACTGGGCTGGCGGATTAACAGCTTTCATCGGAGCCACCGTCTTTGAGATAGGCTCAGTACTCCTTATGCTAGAAGCAGTTAACGAGAACCGCTCAGATTGTTTTGGATGGGCAGTAGAAGAAAGTGTAGATGGTATTCTCCATCTCAATCAAGCGCACAGTTGCAGGCATTCACATGCCCGAAAGGGAACATTCGTCAAAGGAACCTCATTAAACGGCAAAGGAAATCATAGGGAAGAGGAATCATCCACCGGTGACCGGATGTGGTCTTGGTGGCCAACGTGGTACGAGCTGAAAACGCACTATTTCTATGAGATAGGTTTTCTAGCCTGCTCAGCGCAGATGTTCGGCGCCACCGTATTCTGGATATCAGGTTTCACAGCACTACCTCCCATACTCAACAGCTTCTCTACTTCAGCTGAGAACGGGGCTTACTGGCTGCCCCAAGTCATCGGTGGCACGGGTTTCATTGTTTCCAGTACACTCTTCATGCTTGAAGTCCAGCCTCATTGGTACATCCCCGCGCCAGGGGTTCTTGGATGGCATATTGGACTATGGAATTTGATAGGAGCCATCGGATTCACGCTGTGCGGTGCTTTGGGCTTTGGTATGAAGGATCCGGGTGTCTATTATGCTCTTACGCTATCGACCTTCATAGGTTCTTGGGCTTTTCTTGTGAGTTTGGTAGTGCATCTGAGAGACTTGGGACTGACTCGAGCTTGCAGATTGGCAGTGTGATACAGTGGTACGAAAGCCTCAATAAGTATCCTATCTGGGTAGACAAAAAGGTTGAACATCTTCAGCAGTGAATAGGCTGGCTCAAGTAAGTTTCTGCGGAAGTCGAGCGGCTAATGTTAAAATTATGACTTTCTCAGGGTTGTATTTATCTATGTATACTGTACTAATAAAATTTCAATATTGTATTTGACGTTAACCCCTGAAAGTGTTCTACATCGATATTCTGGCCTGCCCCAATCACGCTGGCCTATCGATCGTGCTTACGGCATTGAATGGCTTGCGGATGTCTTGAACTTCTCCAAGGTCCAAACTGGCGGTGATCAGACCGTTCTGGGAAAGAATTCAGCTCACTATGGGACCGCACACTGCTCCCTGTATGATTACACGGTGGGCATCACCTGTTTGGGATGTCGTCGGATGTTTGCGCACAGGGTCGGGAGTTTCGTGTTACCGACTGAATTACAGCGTGCAACAGCGTATCGCATTCTTGGTCTAAAGTACGCCTGCTCTCACGAAAATGGAGTGGGACTACTTGTGAAGAAGGACAGAATTGTTGGGCGCATGATATGGGCCTCCCCCGCGTGCGCTTGTGAGAGGATAGAAACGGTGACACTAGGATTGCCGGAATTTTTGTTTCCCAAGGCTTTGGCAATAAATGATTGAAGGAGAAAAATGACGGATAACGGCACTTTAGCAGTCAGTATTTGACAGAAGGCGCTTGAAACTGCGCTAACAGAAACTATTGGTTGCTATGTTCGTATCTAGATTTCCAGAATGCTTAGCTGTAGAATACTAGCCTCTTTCAAGCCAGGCGCCGAGGTTGTGGAAATTACTGAAATCTGAAAATGCCCTCCTATTCAGATACAAAAGCGTTCATCTTGGCATGTTCAATTTGTGATGACCAAAATTATCTCACAATGGCGTCTCGATCTCTGAGTGCTTTGCTCGCTGCGGCGCTGGCTGTGTCCGGCGTTCGTGCCGGACCTTGCAAGCCATCGCTTGGCTCTTCATCTATACTTTCATTCTCGAGCACATTCTCCAGTGCGGAAATACAATCAACCACTGAAACATTGTCAACGACTGGAGTACTATCTTCGACTGGGGCACAGTCTGCTACCGAAACGCTGTCGACTTCCGAGACTCTGTCTTCAACTGAGACCCAGTCTACTGCAGAAGTACTATCGACTACTGAGACTCTGTCAACCACTGACGCTGTATCGACTACTGATGCTGTGTCGACTACTGAGACTCAGTCCACCATTGAGACCCAGTCTACCACCGAGGTCCAGCCCACAACTGAGACTGTATCGACCACGACCTTCGAGACAACATCAGCGGAAACAACCACTGCTGCTGCTACAACAACCACCGAAGCGAGTTCAGTCCCATGCACAGCTACCTGCGGCGGCCGAGTTATCCTCAAGTATCCCGTCCCCGACGGCTGCGGAACACAGGTCGCCCCTTGGAAACTGCCAGCGGCTCTCAGCGAACAACAACTAAGCACTATGTTGGAGTGTGCCGAGGCATGCGCCAATAACTGTCATTGCAAGTCCTTTGCGTATGGCGGCACCACGTGTGACTTGTACTCGGGAACCCAGAGCGAACTCAACCCGGAGTACTTTTACCTTGGTCCTTATTTCTATGATATGCAGAACTGTTATGAGTGCGATGATTGATGATTGCAAGGGCGAAGCGCTTCAAGATAGTTGCGACTGGCGTTGGGATATAGAGCCTCGCGGTGCCTAGGGTCTTTCGAAGCTTCTGCATAGATAGTGAACACGAAGAAATTAGACATTTTTAATACACCTCATTAGAATACAACAGTCAGTCATGGACCAACAATTGTCTTGGACCACGTCTTGTATGTCAAGGATATGAACCGAAAGAGCAGCTCAGTCTTGCACATACGACCATACCTACCAGAGAATACGGGATCCCGTCCGCTCTCCCATCGTCAAGCTGGTAAGGGGCGGATTAGTAGTTGGGTCGGTGACGACCAGCGAATCCCCGCTGTTGTATGTTTTTTGCCAATCCTGAGAAAGGGCTATTGTTTTGTCCTTTAAAACTGGTCGGAGACAGTTGTTGAGCGTTGGAGAGTTGGATGGGTTGGCAACTGATGGGGTGGGTAAAATGATATGACCGAAAACAACATGGTGGACGAGAACCGTATTCAACCGATATCTGGCGTGCAGATACGTACATTATGGAACAACTCATGTTTGGTGGAACGAGAAGTGTATCGTGACTTGTAAATGTAGTAGGGTTGAGTGCAGGCGCTCTGTACTTGACTGCGAGCGAACGAGGTTGAAGCGAAGAGGACGATGCTCCATGGTCGCCACAGTTTTAGGCTCCATCATATCGATGGGCCGGATCCCTCGCTCTTGAGTTCAGTATCAGTGAAACCCTCACCAGGTCTCATAGCGCTCAACTTGGAGCATGCAGACATTGCCTCAGTTCACTGGAACGTTGGCATAGGGATTCCAACAATAGCGAGCACTGGGAAAAATCGCCCCATGGGTAATTGTCAAAGATCGGCAAGGGCACAGGTGCAAAGATGAAGAAGGGCGAGAAGATATGTTCAAGTTGATATGCAGATCAATTCTTGAAGGACGGAGGAATGTGTGCAAATAGCAAGGGTATCTGTACATGATAGGTTCTATATAATTAAAGTAAAAGTGCAACGCTCTTTGTTAATGTTGAAGATGACGAAATGTGATGTTCGGAGCGGTATTCGCACGTGGGGCTGCAACGAGATGGTGAGGGACGCGTTGGAAGGTGTCATTTCTGACATGACAACGCCTTTCGGCCTTCTTCTCATCTTTGTGTAGTGCAGGGGGCAATGTAACACTGCAGAGGGTGTGCGCTCATGTCTCAAGGACCGGGTATCGTTCGAGAGTCGGGAGTTTCGTAGCGAGGTTCGACTGTAAGAACGTATCTCGGGTTGAACTTGTCAGTGTTCGAAGGGTTGCCTCAACAGTCTGTATCAACAATTGGTTAGAAAGCGGAAGAGGTCAAGCACGGTACTGGGGCATACCTGTAGGGACAAGAAGTCTGTCACGGATACAGCGAGTACCCCTCGTCCGAAGCCAACAGATCTGTCAAAGCTTGCGTCGATGTGAGAGCGCTTTGGCTAAGGCTGTTACCAATAGACAGCGCACGGTGTCTGCGGTCAAGTCGAGCAGGTGTGTACGGGCAGCATCGAGGCATCTTTTCTCTAAAGCTGAGCTCAGGTTCGACAGAAGTAGGTATGTAACCGAAGCCGAGAAACAGAGGTGGCACCTTGTGAGAAGCTGCGGTGATGGCGACCACGAGCTTCCGTGGCGGTTGTTGACAAGCTGCTTGATTCGATCACAAGACAGAGCGATACTGTGGGCTTTCTCTGGATATGTGGTTGGGTGCAAACGGGCGCTGACTCCCCAGTGTTGCGAGACAAATGTCGATATGTTTATGGAGTGGTATGTTGATGGGCCAGCAGTAGCCCCAGGAGCGCTCAACTTGTGAGTCGGGTGACGATGTCGTCGTACACATCACTGCGAACCCTGTCAAGAAATGACTGCGCGACGCCATTTTCGTCTCTGTGCTCCTGTATAGAATCGACCTTGGCATCCAGGTCCTCCAGATCGTCTCGCAGCTCAACCAATCGAGTGTCATATCCTTCTAGAACATCGGCGTCATGTTTATCCTGGCCCTGGAGCTGCTCGACATCTCGCTGTAGAGAGCTGAAGTCGTCGCGGAAGGTCGTGACTTGTTGTCGCAGCTGGTCGAGATCGTCCCGAAGACTTCGGTTTTCTTGTCTCAAGGCTGAGAGCTCCTGATCAACCAGCCGGTCCTTCTCGTTCCTTGCTTTGAGCTCAGCCCAGATTTGCGCGATCTCGTCCCTCGCCTCATCTTGGCTACCGATGCGGCGCCGTTTTCTCTCGTTGATCGGGGGAGCTGGCGGTGGGGGTTCGGTCTCGTCGTAGGATGGCGGCGCGTCCTCTTGTGGGGAGAGGTCGACAACCTTGGCTCCCTTGCCGTGATAGGTGCTCTCGAGGTCGTGCTGATTGCGGAACGGCGTCAAGCGAGCCTGCCTCACAGCATCGCTGATGACTTGAAGTTGGGCTTTGGACAGCTTCGCAGCTTCGATGTAGATACCGAAAGATGTTACGGCGGAGAGCATGCGGAGAGCATCAAGGACCTTGCCCGACTGTGTCCGACTTGGCGATAATGGTTTTTTGACGGAGGCGGGGACGATAAGTCGAATGGTCTTGTTCATCTGAAGCCTGAGGCACGTAACGGAGTTCTTGAGCTTTTCTTGTACCACATCTGGAGCTGTCGGGGTAGAAGCGAAGTCGAATGAGGTGATGGAAGAGGGATTGATGGAGATGGCAACAGCGGAAAGGTTTTCGACGCCTTTGAGGTTCATGGGAAAACGAAGTTCGAAGAGCACACATGATCTGTCCAAGCGAATCCTTAGCATAACGCTGTCGATCTTGGGGTCGGGCTTCGCGAAGCAGTGCGTCGCACCATCGTAATCCCACTCAACGACAGCGGGCGTGGTCTCGTCGACGTCAAGACATGGGGAAGTGGAAGATGACATTCCTAGATTGATCCATCAGTAGCACAACAAGCATCGGACATACCTTGGGCACCGTCAGCACCAAACCACGAGCAAAGATGACCAGTTTCGCTAGCGGCGACCTGTTGGTCTCCCGAGGAATCGGCGAGAACCGTGCTTGAACTCAACCTGGTGGTCTCCCGAATATCAGCGAGACCAACTGCAAATCCAAGCCAAGCCCCTTCTGCAAGTCCCGGTTGTTCCAGCAAAGGGCGCACCGCGCACGTTCGATGGGTACAAATCGGAATTTTATACGACTGCAGCGCGAAGGTTCTGGATCTCTGAACGTGATTGTTGTCGGGGCGCGGTCGAGATCGGCGAGACGAGGGTCGTGATGGGCAAGCCTACTTGATCTTCAGCACGCTGCAAGAACAAGAGGGGATGCTTCTCTCGATGTGAGGTCGTGCCGTTGGTGGAGTGAGGATGATGCTGGTGATGATGTTGGGTTTGGTGGAGAGCATGAGCGTGAACGGAGTTGAAGGATATGTGGGGGCATCACGTGATTACGCCTCGTTTGTCAGACAGCAACGAGATGACGGTTTGGAGAAAAGAAGGGAACAGAACAGAGACAAAATCGCATACACATTTATTGAGTAGAAAAAAGGCATGAATTTAAGTGGCAGATATTGTTTGAACAAAAGCAGCAGAATGGTGATGGCGTCGTTGTTATTGTCATTGTCATTGTTGAAGTGAATGAAGCTCGAGATTCACTGTGTGTGGTCTGTGCGCCCGGCTGTTCAGTTAATCCGCATCATCGAGTCTAGTGTTCTATACAGTGTGTCAGTGACAATAAACTGTGCTTTAGTGTCCGTCAGTTCTGAAGTTACCCTACACGAGTTTGCTTCAGAACTCACAACTTAAAGACTCTATCTAATTATCAGTTCACAGGATTTACTCCGGTATTTATTACTATACCTATATTTTTCTTGTCCTTTTTTCTTCAATTTTAACTGTCTCTCTTTGTATGTTGTTGTATTTTGTTTAGCACGGCTTGTCTATAAGTAATATAAACACAATTCAAACTTCTTTTCCCGGCAGCAATCCATCGTCCTGCAACTAATTAAAATTCATGTCTTGACGAACGACACGGGACGCGGTGCTATGGTAATGACATTCAAGTTACTTGCAGATATTTTGGTATCAAGTACATCAACCCAACGTGTTGCCTTTGAGTACTGTTGGTAGCCAACTCAAACCTCTGTACTTAACGTGAAACGCACGCGTCAAGATCAAACGCGTCAGATGCATTAACGCGTCGAAATCTGTCCACCAACCAACCAGTACGAATCAATCAAACACGATAAGGAGATAAGCGATTTCAAGAGCCGTGATCTGCACCCAAAAGCCGGTGTACGCCCCAGGATCTAGGATATTATGAAGGAGTTTCTCTTTACAAACTACAACTATTCCCGGTCACCAGCAATCCATGAATTTAATCACAATCTAGGAAAGTTGCTTAACCACGAGTAAAACTTAGGTTTAGTGGTTATTTTATAAATGCGTTCTTCTATAAAACAAGCTTTTAGTTAGACTCGATTTGAAAATGATAAGGATAAAGAGTTCCGTTTTCAATGTTTCTCATTCCCCATTCCCTCCCATCTCTCAAAATTCCCAGCTTCCAACCCAAACAAGTCCAACAAACGACCAACCATTTGATTCAAAATATCCTCCACCGAGCTCGGCCTCGTGTAGAATCCAACAACAGGAGGTGCAATAATCGCACCAGCTCTGGTAACCTCCATCATGTTCCGCAAGTGTATCTCACTAAGCGGCGTTTCTCTCAGAGATAAGACTAATCTCCTTCGCTCCTTCAGACAGACGTCCGCGGCGCGAGTGATTAAATCGTCGCATATACCGGCGTTGATGGCTGCTAATGTCTTGACTGAACAAGGCACGACGATCATGCCGTCGACGTGACATGATCCACTTGCGATTGGTGCTGCTAAGTCATTTGGGTTGTAGACGTGATCTGCTAGTGCTCGGACAGCAGCTGGTGTGTAGTCTGTTTCATATTTGATGGTTTCGGCTGCCCATTTGCTGATGATGAGATGGGTTTCCACGTTGAGCCGTCGAAGCGTTGAGAGAACGTGAATGCCTATGGCTGCTCCTGTTGCGCCGGTCAAGGCTACAATGATTCTTTTTCTCGGTGTCTCTCCCATCTTGTTTGCTAAGAAATTGTAGAGGAGAAATATACGTGAAAGCCGTGTTGGGTCTGAGATGAAACTCTGAGTAACAGGAGTTGGGATGCTGGAGAGACGACAATAATGAAGAAGGTTCCGACTAAAACTAGGATCTAGCTCTCTTTAAATGAGCCCACTCCGACTGACTCGTTTCGTCTCTGATGTGGCATTGAGAATCCTTTCGGAGACTCTCGGCGGCCTCGGACCACCTCCCGGATGATGCGGCTCCGCAAGTGTGATCGGCGTACTCGGGGGGCTCGGACTACCATTCATTCATCCATCATGCGACAAACAGCGGTAAACAGCATTAAATCGAATAATTATATAAGAATGTTAGAATAACGCCGCTACTTCATCTTGATTCATTTCACACCAAAAAGCTTAGCATCATCATGGCATCGAAAAACCTCCCTCATATGGACTTCCGCGCCTTCGTCGAGGCTCTCGAAGCTGACGGCGATCTTGTCTCCATCAATGAAGAGTGTGACCCACACCTTGAGGTCGGCGCCATCATTCGAAAGGTTGTCGAGAACAATGACAAGGCTCCTCTGTTCAACAAGCTCAAGGGACAAGATGAGAATGGCCTCTGGAGAATCCTCGGTGCACCCAACTCCTTGCGTTCCGACCCTAAACAGCGCTACGGCAGACTTGCAAGAAACCTTGGCCTACCTACAGACTCATCAATGAAAGAGATCTTGAACAAGATGGTGTCTGCGAAGACAACACCTCCTATTCCACCCACCATTGTCGAGTCTGGTCCTTGCAAGGAGCATATCTTGGTGCCTGACCAATTCGACCTCACGAAGCTCCCTGCACCTCTTCTTCATCAATCAGATGGTGGAAAGTACATCCAGACATATGGAATGCACATTGTTCAATCCCCAGATGGAAAATGGACCAACTGGTCCATCGCCCGCGCAATGGTCTACGACCGAAACCATCTTGTCGGTCTGGTCATCCAGCCCCAGCATATCTGGCAGATTCACCAGATGTGGAAGAAAGAAGGCCGCGATATGCCTTGGGCTTTGGCGTTCGGTGTCCCTCCAGCTGCTATCATGGCTTCTAGTATGCCCCTCCCTGACGGGCTGTCGGAAGCTGAGTACGTTGGTTCACTCGTGGGATCATCGCTTGATGTTGTCAAGTGCGAGACAAATGGGCTTTATGTACCTGCCAACTCTGAGATTATTTTTGAAGGAACGTGTTCTATCACCGAGACTGGGCCTGAAGGACCTTTTGGAGAGATGCATGGGTAAGTCTCCACCATGGTGTTTGTGTTCAACTACTGACCATCCCCAAGATATGTGTTTCCAGGTGACTCGCACCCTTGGCCCAAGTACACTGTTGATCTCATCACCCATCGTAACGATGCCATTCTGCCTGTATGCAACTGCGGAAGGCTGACTGATGAGACGGTAAGTTCTGCGTCCTCCGCACCGAGTACATCGACTAATTCCATCAGCACACCATGATTGGCCCACTTGCAGCCGCAGAAATTGGCTTCCTCCTCAAATCTAAGGGTTTGCCCATCAAAGAAGCCTTTTCACCCTTTGAGTCTCAAGTCACCTGGGTTGCTCTGCAAGTCGATACCCAAAAGCTACGAGAACTCAATACCACCTCGGAGGAATTCTGTCGTGAGATTGGAGACATCGTCTTCAATCATAAGGCCGGCTACACCATCCATCGTCTGGTCATCGTCGGTGACGATATCGACGTGTACGATTTCAAGGATGTCATCTGGGCCTTCTGTACCCGCTGTCGTCCCGGTATGGACGAATATTTTTATGAAGATGTTGCCGGGTTTCCTCTGATTCCTTACATGTCGCATGGGAACGGTGTACCGAACCGAGGCGGCAAAGTCGTTTCTGACGCTTTGCTGCCCATTGAGTATACCACTGGAAAGAACTGGGAAGCGGCGGACTTTGAAAATTCGTTTCCGGAGGAGATCAAGGAGAGGGTTTGCAACCGATGGAAAGATCTAGGCTTCGATACCGATGCATAGTTTAGTAGAAAGTATCAATGAGATCGTTAGAATATTAATATTTACAGAGTTTGTTGGACACATTGATGAGGTACGACTAAGTGACGACAAATGAAACGGTAAAGGCTGAATTAGATGAGAGGACTTGTTATAGTCTATAGACCGAAATCTGGCGGTACCTGATCTGACATGATGAAATTGTATGATTCCAGTGGGGAAAAGGCGTCAAAGTCAAAGGTACTCAGCCATTCATCCAGGCCAACCATACTACACAAAGACCGGTCAGTATATGGTACATGTGAATCAAAGTCAAGACACGAACCTCTGTTCCTGGGGGTTGGCCAAGTTATCTTGAGGAATAGCGATGTTCCCCGAAGAATCTGTGACTGGAGGCTCATCGGTTGAACCTCCGGTCCGGGCTCTGCCTTCTTGTTCTGCGATTCTTTGTAGCGCTTGTATAGCCCTCAGAGCTTTCTTATGTGCAGTAGAAAACTGTCCAACGTCTTCGTCACGTTCAGTGAGCGTCTGAATAAGTTCAGCCTGAATTTGTCGCACGTCGTATGATTCAGAGCCTTGTCGAATAAAACTCAAGAGCAATGCTGAGGAAAGTCCGTTATGGACGAATGCCCACGAGCGAGTTGCAAGGTTCGACATTGAGCGAAGTTTAATGAAGGCCCTCACACCTTTCTTCAAAGCACACTGGAATCGATCTAAGATCATTGAGTAGTCTCCATCGGAAAATTCTTGCCTGATCAGAGAGGAGAGGATTGGCCGACAAAAGGCAGAGAGAACAAAGTTGCGGTGTAGCACTAGGCTATAATGTTCCTGAAGTTCTCGAATAGAGCTACAGCGTTGTCGATCGTGCAGATGAGAAGCGAGAGAGCTTTCGTAAAGGTCGAAGTCTTGGAAAAGGCGGCTATAGTTACTTAGTGGTGTTGTTTGTGGAGAGCGTGGAAGATGTCGAAAAGTCAAATGACATAACCAGTTCATAGCTTGTCGGTAGTTGAGAGGCTGACTAGCAGATACCGGCGATGTCAATGCTGGTAGATCCGACTCGAGGTCCATTTCCTGGGAGGCAGGAGGTCTGTCGAAAGCCAAGGAGAGAAGGGCATCTTGCCAGACTATAGCTAGCCTATACGCGAGGAAACATGTGAACATCAACGAAGTACAGACTACGCATATGCAGAAAGACTTACCTCAGGTGTTGCGCGTCGGTAGGTGCGAGGCGAAGAGTACTCTGCTTTTCAGGTTGATGGAGTCCAATAGAGAGCGCCAATCGAACAGTGGTGCCGCCCAAGATCCAGGCAGCACGAGGATTCATGTCATTCTGTAAAACGTGACCAAGAATGAGCAATGCTTGAATCAGTCTCTTTGAAGGATTCCATAATAAGTCAAACGAGCCAAGAGAGCCAAGTGCAGAGTGTACTAAAATGGATGAGTTACTCGTAGGACGATACATGAAGTTGGTTAACCACTCACATTCTTGACGGGATTTGGACACTCTGGCAGCAGTAGTTAGATCAGAGAACTGCGCACCAGCTGCTAGGATGGCATGGAGGAGGCAAAGGCTGTGATTATCCACTTGCTGGACTTGAATCTCTCGACTCACAAGAGAGCATATGAGTTGCTCTACCTCAGCAAGATCATCAACGACAAACTGAAAAGGATGGACTCGATCCCTGTAGAAACTGAAGAGAGCGATCGTCTCTTGGTCAACTGCAAGTGTTGAGTCTGAGGGTGCCGTTTGAGCGACATGTCCACCATCAGGTGCCGCGTCAATACCCAACAGGGGAAGTATCCCTGTTTCGAATACAGTGCGGCGCTCATTGTCTGTCTGGGGTCGAGCGACATCTGGTTTTGCTATTGAGATGATGGAGTTATCACCGAGCAATGCCGGGGCTGTAACGGTATCGTTGTGACTGGCAGGACGTTCTGAAAGCTGTCCGTTGACGTGATTACTCCTCAGATCTGTAGTGCCCTCAGATTCTGGTTGACTCTGTTGCCGACTTGGGCTTGTCGAGGGAGGCCGGTCGTAAAAACATAGATCTGAATGGCCCCGCTTGACACATGTTTGACAGGGTTGTTGATGATCACAGCGAACCTTTCTCTCTCGACAAGGTAAGCAAGCTTTTCGATTTCGAGCGAATTGTCTTTCACGCAATATGCTCTTCAAGCTTGGCGGTCGGCCATCTTTTGACAATCCTACCTCTCTCGGGCTAGTCGGATTACTCGGATCACTCGTGATACGACGGGACGAATGGCTCATTGCAGATCGAGCGTGTTCAACTAGCGTTTCCTATTCTTTAGAGGGAAGTTAGAGAATTAGTGCTGTCACTTTCAATGTCCCGAGTTTGACAGTACGGTGATCAGAAGCAAAACTTGACCCGCCAGTGGGCTGAGTCGCCGAGATACCCATAACGCTAGCGACATAACCTCAGGCACCAAACCCAGCTGGGCATTCTGAATCTGATGGAAGCTCTCATGACAGTGGAAACTAAGTTGAAGTTGATGTGGAACTTTGAGAGATATTAGAGATGCTCAATCTACCCCGGAGGATGATCCGGAGGGCAGCCGGGATGAGACTTTACGAAAACGGCTCCGGGCATCTTGGCACGGCGGCTGCTCCGTTATCACCAGAGGATAAAAAGGTAGAAGTGGGGCCGAAACAATTCACCAATAGCACAGCCTCTGTGTCCCCCTCAGGCTAAACCCCTTTATTGATCCCTAATTTTCGCGACATGCCGTTGAACCGTGTGCCATCCAAAAGCCACGCAATCAATCAGCTTAAGTGATGCCACACAGGGTACACATCATGCACAACCATTGGCTATCCTGATTGTTTCACTTTGGTAAATTTATCCATCCTCTGACCCGCATAGACAGACCTGCATGCTTTGGGTGATTTCGCTTCTCTGAAGTTCTCAAAGCTAAAACTCTAGGGCTGATTTCGTTGAGGCTGATGAACAGAATTCTCGTAATTTCTCGGTCTTACCCGAATATTCAATGCAACAATCTATTCAATTTCTAGCCCAATGTGAACATAACATGAGAGGAAATCAACGTTGCACTTCTTTAGGCTAGGCTCTCGTTCTTAAAACGCCTCTTTTTTGAACATGCCACTGACGTATTTCCCTTTGGCGCAACCCCCGAGACTTGTAAACTCAAAAACGCCCTGCCCTAAATTTAACCCCTGGCGATCGGCTTGACAAACCCGAATATTATGTACGGATACGCACGCAGTAGTAGGACCCTTTGCGAGATGTCAGATTTGAGCACGGGCCCCAGCTAATTCTCGCATATTTGCCGAAGTACCGTCCTAAACGCCCAAGCAGAAGCCGCGTAATCTCTCACAGCACGGAAATGCGGCTTCAACAAGTGGATCGGCCGAATAATTGCTCTAGACCTCTGGCTGGGCTCCGCCTCAGCTAGATCAGCCCAGCTCAAGTACCCCGGACCGACTTGTACGACAGAGCCACTGACGAGGGTGGAAGCCAAAGCGGGTGCTGCTTCTAGACCACGACCTAGAAGGCTACTCTTACTCTGCAGACCAAGCTAGGCGTTTTACAATGTACAGTCGTATCACCAATTTTCGCTTCAGGCCCCGTCTAGGGAGTACGGAAGGGCCAATCCCAGTCTCCACAATCTAGATGAAGATCTGATTCTTATGCCCCGTATGAGCTGTAGTTGGCTTTCTCGTATTGTTGTTATTGCTTACACCTGCCCAAACGGCCAGAGCCGGGTAGCCGGTCACAAGCCTAAGCCTCCTCGCAGCATTTGACTCAAGTCACAAGGGAAAGTGAGGCAGTTTTGGTCAAAACATAAATACAGAATAATGGACTCATCTGCAACGCTTCAGCATTCCGTTTATCCCTGTCCTTTACTTGTTTGATACCCTCTTTTTCTCTATTCATTAACAATGGCTGAATCTTCGCATCACGCGCATCACTTGCCCAAGATCCAGACTATTGAAAACAACCCTCTTTCTCATCTGCTTCCCTATGGCTCCTTAATACTCACATCATGCATCCTCTGCATTGTCCTCATCACCAACGTGCTCGAACGATGGCTCCTACCTCGTATCTACAGGAATGTCTACTCAACCCTCGAGCGCAACAAAGATGAAAGAAGACGTCGCTCGTTCGTCTACTTCCACGTCGGCACCATAATCCTTTTTGTCGTTCTCTGTTCCGGAATTTATCCCATGCTCTCCTTTCTCGTTGGCGATGCGAAATTCTCCACGCCTTTCAACAATGGCAGCAAAGTCACCATCGGTGACTACCTGCTTGTCCTCTCAGAGATTTACAGTTCATATTACATCTTTGAGATTTGCTTCCGAACCAAATTTGCTAGTCCCATCAGCATTGCCCATCACACCGGGTTGCTTCTCATTACACAGACTGCATTGAGTCTGTTCGCCGATCATGAGAAGCATCGCGAAGCAACCTTGGAGTTTTACATGTGCATGGTCTGGGGTTAGTTGAATCCTATCCTTGTGGCAACTGCCCTCGAATGTGTTACTAACAATGTTTCTTACTAGGTACCTTTGATGTCGTCGTCGAACTACCCATCTTCCTCACCATGATAATCTGGCGAACCAAGCGCGATAATGCTTTACTGTTATCTCGCTTAGCCTATGGATGCTGCGTTTGGGCCGTAACCGGAGCCATTACCGAATGCGCCGTTACCATCTATCTGCTCAACAGGTCATGGAACCGCTGGGGTCTCGAGTGGCGTGTCATTACCCCCTTGGTGTTCTCACTATGGATCACTACACAACTATACGGAGCAACTCGACTTTACCAGATGGGTCGTTCCGAGGCCCAGAAATTGAAAGTTAAGAGCGAATTGGAATCGGGCTACTCAAATTAACTAATGGAAAGGAAATAACAAGGATAGATATTATTAGAGTTCTCAGTCGAATTACAGCCTTGCATTTATTGGGAGTTGGATCCACGGTTCAGTCATATTTATATACTGTTTATACATCATAGCGAGCGATATCATAGCATAGGTTTATTAGATCCTTTTTAATTGCCATCCAGTGACTTCTTCTTCTCCATTGCCCTCGATACCATGCCCGTAATCTCGTCCGTCGTTTTACTATCAAGAAACTCTAGCACATCCACAATCTTTTCCCCGCTCTCATCCATAGTCATAAGAAACATGTACTCCCCCTTCTTCGTCCACTCTTCATCATCATCGGTGTCCCTCAGATGTTCGTGGAAGTTTGTCTGAGAATCTGCCCAGACGAGAACCTGTTTCAAGGATGGGTTCGGCCAGGTCTGCTTGACTGTGACAACGAAGGTAGACATGACCTCTCCGACAAGTTTGATCCGAGCAATCAAATCATCTCGATCCATCGCGCCGGGGAGGCCAGTTGACACTGGTGTGAAAATGTGATTGTAATTGTCGCTGAGAATTCTAGAGAGAGCCTCTGTGTCTAGAGTCCTGAAGACATCGATGTATGCTGATGCTGTTGCAGTCAAAGTCGATGCTGTTGGGGTCATGCCGGACTGTATAGAGGAAGACATAGTGACAGAATATTAATTCAGAAGGCGATAAAATGGATGAAATATCCTCAGATTTATTGTGCGATGCCTAGAGGAATATAGAATATCTAGTAAGCCGACTCGGTTGTCCCCTCATCATCAGCGTGAGACAGAATTCATGGCCAACGTTCCAAATCGCATGACTCCGTTGGAGTTAGGTCTTCCAAATAGCCGGTATTCTTGGCTACAACCCCTGCAGCGGCTGTATTGCGGACGAGGAGGGTGCAGATCTGTACTAAAACCCCCAAAATGCCAAGACTGAACGACCGTCACCTCGGCCAAAACGATCATCCCTGCGATATGTACGTGAGTGGCACTTCGCTCAAAGGCTTGTCCCTCGCTTATCCAAACTTGGCAATTGTGGTTAGACGGTTATTCACCATATCGAGATACTCCTTTACATCCACTAAGTCAACGGCCTTACCTCCATCTCCAGTTTACGCAGCATCATCACTGATTGGGTTTGGAGACGATCTTACTGCACCCCAAAATGAATGCAAGGCTGAAACCAACTCTCAATACCCCGTTCAAATAATGCAAATAGTTGATTTAAGTGCCTAAAGTGTGGCAAGAAAAGATTCTTTTTTAAATGTAATGCCTTGATCTATCTCAGATCAAAAAGAATATTCAGAATAATGCCAAGGCTAAGGAGCCGCCAACTCGGCTGAATGGAGGGCTCTTGGTTACAAAAAGCCAAGCTATTTATCCGAGATACCTTATCTAGGGAAAATCTTGCGATACAAGTGTTACTTCAGGCCTTATATTGAGAATGTCGACTCAACTCATATCCATCCTATCTGGCTGCTCATTTCCAAGCAACGAGGAGCAAAATTAAAGGACTCGTGGCCGCGTACAAAAGGTATATAGCGAGATAGACAGTGCATTTGTGAGAAGACCAATTGAGAACGTAGAGAGGGCAGAGGCAAGTGCTATAAGAGTGAAACGCCGGGGCCACCTCGCTTCCAATAGAGGCTTTTGACAAGCTCATCATCGTCCTCACCCCAGTGGCCGACCATGTAACCCATCGGGTGAATATCGTCAAGGGCTTTGGCTACACCACCAATTGCGACAAGTTTATCATCGCTATATGTCAAAGATCTATGCGATTAGTCTCCCCCCACAAGATGCACATACCAGTAGTAAAGCATGTGTCTCAGCTCTTTCTTCCTCGCCTCGCTGTCCTTTGCAGACTTGATGCGATGTGCTATCTTGGCGATATTGACGCTACAGCCCATCCAGAGAAGCTCATCCTCACTTTCTTGGATTCCATGATAGCACTCCCAATACAACTGGTCTGATGCGTAGTGTATAATGCGAGGCGAGAGTATGCGCTCTTGCATCGTCCAACCTCGATCCCGTAGCGAACATTGGCTCAAGAGATCACCCATGTCTCGCAGTTGGGTGATTGAGCGGTCAAGCCTACTCTCTTTGTCGGCGAACAGGAACAGTGAGCTTTCCTCGCTGGTTGAGAGCTTACTGCAAAGTTTGATGGTGTCGTGATGACTGAACACGGAGATAGACTTCTCATTGTGTAGCCCTGCTTTTGCATCTTGACTGGAGTCAGCAGCGATGGTAACAAGAGCGTTCTGATAGATGGCGGCCATTTTTGAGGCTTCTCTCGCCCAGTCGACCTTATCATCCTGGACAATACAGAGACTGTCTATCCAAATCCATTTCAAGCCAAGGTCTCTGGCAACTTGAACCGTCTCAGACAAGGTCTTGGGAAGTTCAGATATGGAGAAACCGCAAAGGCGCGAGTCGAGATTATCGGTGGTGGTTTGCCAGACGGCTTCCAGGCCACCCCATCTGTAGCTTAACGCAGCATAAGGGGCACGATTAGCTGAACCCGGCACTAACTTGAGCCTGGTGCTGGAGGCTGTCTCATCAATCTCAAATAACCTCGCAGCTCGTTCTTGGTTGACAGATTTGTCGTCTTGCGATAATATCCTTTGCCGGTGCAGAAATTTGATGCCATCACACAACTGGAGTCGCTGCGTTTCTCTCTGTTCTAGCGTTTCGTTAAGGTTTTTCGAGAGGGACAAGGTCTGCAGCTTATCATCAAGAACATGTCCTTTCGGAAGATCGTGTTCCAGTTTGCTGTCCGCAGTGTGCGAACAGTCTTCACAATTATCGTTACTGAGAAGGCATTCCTTGAGCCATTTTAAGGCTTGAATGGTGGAACCTGGGCTGAAGGTATTCTCGGGAAGCATTCGAGCGGTCTTGGCGCCAAATATCTGGGAAGGATCTCCGGCAAGTGTCCTCATCAACAGCCAGGGAAATCCCATGTCGCTTTTGTCTGGGGTTTTTGAGTTGACATCTGTGACCACTATAGTCAAGCCATGTTTTGGGTGAATGTGTCGCCCGTAGAAGACTCGAGCCTGTTGGTTGGTGAGATATTCCTCGTTTGTTTCTGACAGCTCAAATTTCGAGTTTCCCCGGGATATATATGTCGCGGCATTGCGACACATTTGGCAAGTATCAGCAGACTTGTGAAGATCAAGCAGGTTTTGTGAAACTCAAAACCTCGCTCACAAACCAGATCTTCAATATTTAGCCTGTTACAGACATCGCAGAGACGCATCTCCATGGTTGGTAGAATGACTGTTTCTAACCGGTGGTGGATATACCACTTGATTTAGACATAAAGTGAGGGGATGTCCCGCTTCTATAGGAGTCCACGGTTGGTTCACTAGTTTTTATGATCAGCAGCTGCTTAGTAGCCTAGCAAGGGCTTTTCCACTTCATGTGCAAGGCTGACAAAGGTGCTGAGGAAGAAAAGCTCCGCGATAGTGGCGCAGCTAGGTGTAACACTCAACTACCTATTCAGAAAGTCTTATTTCTGGTATATTTATAGGCAGGTCGGAATCATGATTTTTCACGGTTTGGTATTTCCTCAAAGTTTCAAACAATTTCAATTTCGAGTGCATTATATATCTTTGCTATGCTTATCTGCTGTACAGTAATGACTGAGATACCATGGTGAAACGGTCGGCCGAGCTTAAACTCCAGTGGAGAACTCCATACAACGACCAAGACACTTCCTCCGAAAATCAAATCCATTTACTCGCCCTGCATCCTGATCTCGACGACTCTTGGCTCTTGAGAATCATCATCGAAATCCACGTTGTGATCACCGTTTCGGAATACCGTCAGGGAGTAGACGTCTGGCTCGATAGTCGCAAACTCATAGGTGCGCGAGGGCCCAATACCAGCCACACGGACGCCAAGCTCATAGGTATAGAGCCTTGGCTGTGACTGCTCGTAGAAACGGTAGTGAGTGATGTTGTAGGTTGTGCGCACCCATTCCTCGGTTTCCTTCCAAGTATCATCGCCAACCGGCCAGTTGATGCGTGACCAATCAGACTTGGCATCGCTTGCGACGGCCTTTGCGCCGAACCATGACTTGACGGTGTTCCAAGCACCGACAAACCAGTTCTTGACGTTGTTTGCCCACTCCTTGATCTTCTCCCAGGCCTTCTTCATCCATTCCACCACGGTGGCAAGGGCATCCTTGCACCAGTCAATGGCCTTGCGGACAAACTCAGCAACTGCTCCCAATGCACCTCCGTATGCATGAGCTGCAGGTTCGCGGAGGTCCTCGGGCATTTGGAGTATGATCGCCTTGCCGTCACGTCGGAGCGTTTCCCAATGTTCATCGCTCTTCTTCTTTTGCGTGTCAATAGTATCATCGAGATACTTTTCCCACCCCTCTTTGGTCTGTCCCTCAGACGTGTCTTTGAACTCGTCCAAGCTCTTGCGGACTTGTTCGCAGTTCTGCTCCGTCTCTTCAGCACCACGCAGCGCGCGGTCCTCCAAGGAAGCGTATCCACGCAATACAGCCCTGACATTCTTCTGGCGACGACTGGCTTTCAAGAAAGCGCCATTGTAGTCAACGCCATTCAGCTGATCGGTGATCTTGATAATTTCAAGAGTATTGCTGGAATCCTTGGACGCCTTCTTGTACAAGTCAATGCGAGCGTCAAGAACCTCTTCCCAGCTCTTGAAGTTGGTGGCACCGTTGATAGTCGCCATGATGTCGTTCTGAGTTTGTAAAGGGTAAAAGGACGTGAAGTTCTTTGAAAATGGGGTTTGAAAGTTTTCTCAAGTTCTGGCTAGACTGGGAGCTGTCTCGAGCAGATATTGAAAGTGTTGGAGTGTCTGGAGATGGTTTGATGAACGGAACTTGAGCGGCAGCGACGCGACTTTAAATAATTCCCAAGTTGTGCGGTTGTCAAGCTTGACGCGCAAGGTCCAGCTGATCCATGGCTCCGTGGATACTACGAAACACCCAATAGCTGAAATCCACAGGTTCACGTCAGACTCTGAGATATTCGCTCTGCATCGAGGGTTTGGTCCATTGTCAAGAAGAGGTAGGTGAAAGAAACAATACCATCGACGATCTCTTCACGAACTAGGTCATATTGCAGTCGATAACCATGTCGACACGATGCAAACCTCCGCCCATTCTGATATGTGAGCCGTGTATGGCTCCTGCATGTCTCGCGGATCCAACTGCATCCGGGGCGGTTCATTACGCCATGCTTATATGGTTGTACGACATTTGTCGTAATACTGATTGGTGAAAGATGAGTGAGAAGTAATATGGCCTCTTAACTATCAACATTATTTGTAGACGGTTCTTGTAGCGACAGGCAGTCTACATACCGTAGCTTGTAGTATTAACATATAACCTAGATGTGGAACGGTGATATTAGATGGTAGACAAAGAAGCCCAGATTTAACGCCATTTCCACACTCCGCCTTGATCGATCACGGATCAGATAAGGAAGACTGCTATCAATCAACACCTTTTTTTTAAGGTGCGCTATTGCAACCACTCGCATCATCACAGTTTTGAGTTGACTTGGACATCTCCGTTCTGAGAAAAAGACTGCCGATCATTCTCTTTCAGGNNCCTGAAAGAGAATGATCGGCAGCCATGATATATTATTGTTGCCAATACTTGTAGTGAAGACCATGGATCACATCATGGCCAACTGAGACACCAAATGATTGACTTACGCCGTTAACGCCGAAGTCAATCAATCGGAGTTTTCTTCCGGCCTAGCATATGCAGTGCGGGCCGTCCTCAGCTAGCCTTATTTTGTTGATCTTTCCTTAATGTGGTTGACAACCAATATAAGAAAGTCTGTCATATTCGACAAATTTACCCTTGAAGCTACCTGATTGAACATAAGAATACACATAGGAAATACAGGAAATGAGAGCGAATCCAAGGTTCATGCACTGCATCGAGATCGATTTCAGCTTCACCAGGATTATTGTCGTTGATAGCTGAACAATATTGACGTGGCGTATGACATGACAATAATGTGGAAGGCTTTTGCGTTCCACACTCTTGTAATATGATGCAACTGTTCAAGAGTCACTAGGCTGCTATGGGCATGTACCAAGATTAAGCTCTATGCTTAGAAGGAGCCCTTTTAGATGGCATATAAGCTTTTTGACGAGAGAATTGAATTGCTCTCGGGTTTATGCCATTAGGATCTTGGGGGTCAGAAGTTCCAGTGGCTTTACCTTCGAATATGAGAGCTCAATTTTACCGAAACTTGGACATCATACAAGATATCATCAGTATAACATCCTCATTGTGTAGAAGCCGTTTGTAAGGCCAAAGTGATATGATCTATATTTTAGAGTTGTTCATTCTGCCGGAGAAACTTGGAATCGGATCATATCGACTGAACACGTCGCTTGAGGGTCGAAATCCTGCCGCTTTGCCGGCTGACCGGCCAATTAGCACACAACGAGGTGGACAATATTTTACCTCATCCTCCTATCATACATGCATAAGGGGATCTACACCGGGGCGGGCCGATCTCAGCTGAAATAATCTCCATTGTGAGTTGGGGCTGTTCATCTCGACCTTTCAGCTCCCCACCCTTGACTCTCAGTATTCCGTCCTATCATAAGTGATATGTTCTAGGCGGCAAGTTGGAAAGCCTTTGTAATTGAGATTGTAAGTTGCCTCCACTTTCTTCCACATGCCTCAGTACCTCGGCTGCCAGCTTCAAGGCTTGAATAGTATAGTTTAGGGATGGATGTAAGCCCGAGGTTCGGGTAGTCGCGGTCTGTTGTGTTGCTATCCATGTGGCTGCTCCATTCTCCAGAGAAGAAAGGAGACAAGACAGAAAGCACAACAAATCCACGCAAGAGATGGTCACGATGCGCCTTAATATTCGTCATGAATCCACGGATGACCTTCTTATGCCATGCAACGGCTGAGGCTTTTCTCTATTGTCTTCATTCTTCGACATAGTGTCCAGTTCTTATAGATAGGGTCTAAGAATGCACCTGCCATGGTAGCAAGAAACATCCCTAAAAACCTGTCTTGGAGCCCTCGAGCTTCCAACTAGCTTCGTGTGGCTAGTTACACGATTTCGTGCATTTCGAAGAGTGACGCCTCATTTCTCTGTGTGATAAGAGAGCAGTTTATTAATATCTCGATATACTTTTCGACCTCTTGATCACTGGCCATTGAATCAGTGTCAGAGGAATTGTCGCAGATCGACGGTTCTTCAGCTTGATGACCGTGCTCCCCAGATGTAAGGAGAGACTCAGGGATTTCTTGTCGATTAAAGAAACTCATCAAAGAAAGAAGATCTGTTGCTGAAGGTCTCTTGGAGCGGATATGGTCGAAGGAAAATTGCCATATCGTGAGTATAGCATTCGATGTAGCCCCATCTTGGCGCAGATCTCGAGGTGGGTCGCCCGAATCCTCGCTGAGAAGCTGAACTCTCTTCCTTTTGCTACGCCGAAAACCACTGAGATATCTGGAGAGCGAAGTTCGTGGTGCTCTTCTGCGGATGTACGCCGCGGCTTGGCTGATAGCAAGTGGGACAAGATCGAGCGACCTCACCAAGTCAGCAGCAACGGCTGCATCTGACAAGCTTCCCAGTCTGTTTTCTGGCAAGACCAAAGCTTGCTGCTCTGTCATCGGACCGAGAGGATGTATGTTCTCATGTTAATTGACCAGTCTCATCGCGAGGTCTTTGTTGGAGGCAGGCCCAAGAAGATCAACCTCTATGCCACTCGCTTCATGTTGCAAATTGGCGTGTCTGCGTCTGCCTTTAACAAAAGCAGGCGCCTTGGAAGGAAGATGACCGTCGATGATTTCTCCAAAGCAGGGGCAAGATTCCTCACAACCCGTGCCCCAATTCACAAAGTCTTTAGGGCCGATACCATAGGGATGCGAACCGGATGAACTGGACTACGGAGAGCATTAGTGAAGTCCTCTCGCGCGCGGAAATGGGAGACTAGAGCAAAGGCAAGAACAAGAGCAGGACTCCCAAGGCCGACGACGAACTTCGCGTTTCACCTGTTGGAATACTAATATCACTCGGCGAAACAATGCTGAAGAAAAAGAACGAGCTTGCATATCCCTACCTGCTCTTATATCACGCAAGATGGTGCTTCCTGAGGCTCGAAAGAGCAGCCTGTGAGCCATTCCTTGGACGGATTCACGGGCCAGACTTCATATCGGAAGAATGGGAGCTGCCTTTTATGGTTAGCCAGATCCTGGCTGAAGCAGAAGAAACTGCTGAACGATGGAGCGAGCCTATTTTGAGAATCGTGGGTACTGTGTTATTGACACTGAATCGCCCGCACATGTTCAGCTTAGCTATCCTTCGGATGGACGAGCTTAGTGGTCGTGATTACGCTGTTGGGAAATTGAAAGACGAGCAACTTCGGGCCCTTACACGCACGCCAGGGGGTACCTAGTGAAGAGGAATAGTTATTTACATTAGCTCAATCAAAGTTCAGTAAGTAAAACGTGCAGATGGACAATCACAAGAGAATAGCTGCCATAATCGTGAATATTAATGCAAATAGAGTGATATTCTAACTTGAGCAATACGAAAAGAATCCCGAGGTATCAACAGATTGCCAAAAGCTGAAGAAGAAGCAATCTTTTATAACTGTATTGGTGTTGTATATTCCAGTGACTCAGGTATCGCTGGCTAAGCTTGAAGCGACAGTGGTGCAGCAATGTGTCTCAAGTTGAAATGGGTCTTACGTGAACCAACCTACGTTCCAAATAGTGATTCCTGCAATGATGGTGTAATAAAAGGTCATAAGGGACACCATGGCCAGACCCGTCACTCTGAACCACGAAGATCTATATAACCTGGTAGGCGAATCATGGCAAGCACAATCACGGCTATTCAAGCCATGAAATCTCCTGGCCAAGGGTATAAAATCCTAACGAATTGACCTAAAGTCCCATCTTAGGCTGAGTTCCAGATTTTCTTATGCCTAGAGTTACTCCCTTTGATGAATATTTACGGAACAGTGTTTTTATTCTTCATAGAATTTGCCTTCTTTCTTACCAACCCTTGATACGATTAACGATGTCACTTCCCATATTTCCTTTCGGCCCCCAATGCTTTGTCCCGGTGTGCTACACATGTCCCACGAATGTATACTCCCCACGTAGAAACCCGCCAGCACGATCTACTTTACCTACGCCTGAAGCATCTTTTATTATTAACACTGGAAATTCTCAGTCAACCTTTTCATTATACATACCACCTTTTTATGAAGCATCAATACTGTCGACTGAGTCTTATCAGGCCATGGCATCTGGGTTAGCAGCGCTGCAACATGAACTCGGAGATATGGAAGAGCGCATAGGAAGCTTACTCAATCTTAGAAAGTACCTTTCCCATGGATCGAACAAGATCAGGGAAGAAGATTATCAACAAGCATTAAACTCTCGCTCTATGCTTATTTCATACCAAATATACAAGAACGCAGCTCTCTATGCCTCATCCTGCAAAAGAGAAGCAGAGGATATGAAAAGGTCGCTCCATGACAGGTCTCGCAACACTGCTCGGGAGCAACATTGGGCCCTTTATGACTTGCAAGAAAGGTGGGCCAGATCAATGGTAGAGTACGTTCTCAAGCCGTTGCAACATGTTCAAATGAGAATGTTAATGTTATGACCTAGCACGGCAGAAAAACGACTGGAATACTTGACGAACTATCAAACCGCCTACAATAACAAGAACTCGATCGCTACCCACATAGCTGCTGCTACGAATTGCATGACAAACGCTTTGGACGCTTTGCAAGAGATACAGCGAAACAAGGAAGGTGAGCATTGGAGTTTGTTTCAGAGCTTAGATGAGGCTAATTGAATCAAGCCCTATTTGGAAATGTATCGAGAGATTCTCCTCAAAGTGTTATTGATTAGGCTCTCAAAGTCAACTGGATCCTACAGAACAGAGCAGATACGGCATTAGTTGGACAATCGATGAAGTTGGATATCATGACGGAGATAGGATAAATCCGTGCTACTAAGCTACCAGCCACATGTAGAGCTACATGTTTCGTCTTACGTACAGCAGAAAGGCTGACATGCCCCGTGTGAGGAACCCCGGGATTAATCATAAAGTCCGGAAATGTGGGGAGGCGGTGACACAAATTTAGAATATATATGATCATTATTACTCTCCATTGGTATGTGTTAATGAGCTAGCAAGCTAAAAGTATCTCTGCAATTCGATTGCAATCTTTTCTCTATTTTAACATTTCCCACCAAATCTCAACGTCATGTCTACTCCGAGTTTCACCAATGCCCAGCAAGTTAGAGACTTCGTTGATACAAAGCACGACAAACCATATCCCGCCATAGACCCGATCATTGCAGAACTGCCAAAGAACTTCGTCGTCTGTATAATCGGCGCTGGGGGAGCTGCTGGAGCAGGGCTTGCCAGGTCGTTTGCCAAAGCAGGTGCTTGGGGTATGATCCTTGCTGCGCGAACGCAAAAGACTTTGGAGACAACAGCCACTGAGATCAGGTCCATCGACGCGTCTATCAAGGTTGTCCCCGTTTCATGCGACATCAGTTCAAATGACAGCGTGGCTGAAATTGCCTCTACCGTGAAGGACCAATTCAACGGACGACTAGACGCAGTCTTCATCAACTGTGGATTTTCGGGCCCTCTGTCTAAAGCTACAGTTCTTGATGAAGACTTTGATGATGTACAAAAAGCCTTTTCCACTCACTGTCTGGGTACATGGCTCGCTGCTCATCACCTCCTCCCCTTCCTTCTTGCAAGTAAAGGCAGTTTCGTTGTCATCAGCTCCGTTTCCGCACAAGGTCTCACCGGCTTTGGAACTACATCTCACTATTGTACAAGCAAATTTGCTCAAGCTCGTATGGTGGAGATGCTTCATGCGCAATACGCCGACAAGGGTGTTTTCGTCGCGAGCGTCCATCCAGGCGGGATGAAGAGTGAATTCTCAAAAGCGGCATCTAAGGATATCCAACACCGTAGGTGGCCTTCCAGTCGTTTGTATGATGTGAGCTTATCAGACATAGTCTTGAACGATAGTCCAGATCTCGTGGGAGCATTTTGCGTATGGTTGCTGAAGCCGCAAGGAATGGAGGAGCGAAGAGCAGTGTTGAACGGACGGTGGTTGTCGTGCAAGTGGGACGTCGACGAGTTGCAAGAGAAGTTTGAGAGCATTCAGCATCGGGATCTACTCAAATTCAGAATGGCCGTTGAATGATGCTATGACACAGGCCTCTAGTAAAGACAGAGGTTATGACTTTGTTAGAGGATAAAATGAACTACGCAGTGGCTTTCCAAGACGTTTTGTAATCAAAACCCAAGAGCCAAGATGTAGCCCCGTGCATTATCAGCTGAGGCATTGCCCTGAAGCTGAGTCTCATATGTACAGAAAACAGACACACAAGGCCAGATAAATTGATCCGAACGTAGCCAAATAACGAACGACATTAAGAGATAAGCTTTAGAAGAAACTGAGCATATGAAGCCTTCTTTCCTTGGTCTCCATCTTTGACAGAGTATCCATTTCCGCCCTTTTCAAAGAAAGGAACCAGTCAACGTACTCCCGGCCCAGAACACCATCTATCCAAGTTCTGTCAGCCTCCAGCTCCTCCAGTGCAACCTCAAGCGATGTAGGTAACAGCTTTGTCAGGCCCATTTTCTCTTTTCCTTCTTCGGAGTAGAACAAAGTGAATTCTAATTCAAAGTTAGTCCATGCTCTAGCTTTAGGATTTGTATAGGGCATACTAGTCGCATTCTCAATCTGGAGAGGCTTTGTGTCGAGAGCGGCGCCGATGATACCAGCTACCATCGCGTATGAATTTGAGGTTGCGTCGTTGACTCGGATCTCCCAATGATTCTTGGTCACTCTCCTGACAGGCATATCACGGTTGTTATCACCCCATCCCACAAGGCCGCCAGTACACATTCTTCCAATGTTGACTCTCTCATAGGAGTCGATCTGGGCCATCCCCAATGCCGTGAGTGCGGGGATATGGCTAAGTATTCCAGCCATGGCAGTATCTGGGTCCCAATCTTCTGTTTCGTTGGTAGGAGTAGCAGAAATATGAATATGTTGTCCACTCTTCTGGCCTGTCTCCCCTTCATATGGTGTTGGATAAAACGTGGCCAGTAGGCCATGTTTATGTGCCACATTTTGAACAAGTTCTTTGCTGTAGTAATAGGCATCAACAGCTTCGATAGGAGGAAGTGGCGGAAGGGCAACTTCGTAGGCCGAAGTACCATACTCCTTGACCACTTGCTCAGCTTCAATGCCGGCTTCTGCGAGTGCAACAATGATTTCGTTGAGAATGAGCCAGACTTTAGATCTCAGAGCGCCAGAAGTAACGGCTACTCCTGGCTCTGCAGTCTCAGCTGCCTCAAGGGTTCCTGGAACAAGGAAGCAGAACTCTAACTCAATGCCAACTAAGAAAGCCAACCCGCTAGATTCTCCGGCTTTCTTTATCAGGTTTTGCAAGTGAACTCGAGCATCAGTGTTCTGAAAGTCTACGGTGCCGAAACAATGCGCCGCGTTACCAATTCCGGCCGAATCATGCCGCGCGATTCGCAAGGATGAAAGATCGGGGGAAATCTTACCCTTTTCGATGAAAAGCGGCATGATCTTGGGGATGAACTCCGCGGTCGTAGGCACGCACGTGTCCAAGGGAGCACAATCCAAGTGGGCACCTGAGTCCACGAGGTTCTTAAATCTCGCGACGGGCAGTAGCCTGGTTTTCAGAGCGCCACAAATGTCAACCCATTGCAAAGTTATGATCTGCACTGAAGGGTTTTGATCCATAAACTCATCGAAAGATTTCGGGGGGTGAGCGTCGTCCACTTGTTTATGGAAAACCGTCGGCATATTGGCAATCATAAGAGGAAGGGAGGAAACAATAACAAGAAAGGAAGAATTCAAGGTGGCTAGGTTAGGAATCACAGTTTGAGACTTGGGAGGGCTCTCAGTTATATGTTGCGTACCTGATACCAAAGTAAGACTGATAAAGAGAGGTTGATTTGCTAAGGCTGACTTTCGACCTTCCTGTCTTGGGAGTGTGTGGTTCAAAGAACCAGCGGCGTGGTACAGTGGAGCTTATCAGGTAAGCCCTAGACTTTCGTTATGCAGTCAGGTGGCGAGCTTGTCGAATCGAAGTAAGCAGGCAAGATCCTTTCCAGGTAAAGGATTCACAGGATTCGACCCCAGCGTTACACTCGGATACGGAGTATGACATGGTGTCCTCGGAATTCTGCTGCTGGGTCTTGAATTAGCTTAATATTTCGAAGTTATTTAAATGAGAAACCGAAGAGAGTGCGTACTATCGCATCAGGCATTTTGCTTCCAGACTAAACGCACAGGTCGACTTGATTCTTCACTGTTAAAATTACGAAGGTAAGTGAAACCCTTAGGATTTGTTAACAAAAGGAGCTTGGATAATTAATCAGTATCCTTCCTACGGCCATTAACATATCTGACCCCCTCTCATCCCTGTGCGCCAATCAAAACCAAAGCTTACTCAACTTCACTTTCAGGCCTTGGTTCTTGTCTGCCCTGATCTCTCTGCGACAGATCAGATGCACCAGCCAAGTCGGCGCCGACGACATATTTGGTCTTGCGGAAGATGCTTTGCAGCAAATTCTCTTGATCCTCTTTCCACTTCTTGTAGTTCGCCCAGCCAACCTGCAACTGAAGTGAGTAGTCGGCACTCTTTACTTGACTCTTGTAGCTTGGGTCCGGCACGTCTGGGTTCTTAGGGTTGACTCCTTCGTCAAATGGCACACCGCTAGGCACGTTGCGGAAGTAGACCATCACGTCGCTCCAGGTGAATCCTGCATTCGGCTTTAGAGTTCTCATGCCAAGTGGCGGTACCAGGCCATAACTGTCCTCAACCTTTTTCCCATTGACAATCTTGAACTTGCCGTTCTTCATTGGATGAGATGAGGCTGTTGAATGACAAGAGGCACATGCTGATATGTAGTTATCAGCCGGTCCATTCATGCGGCCATTCCAGCCCCAGAATGGACGTTTACCTCCTTCTCGGATTCGAATCTTCTCAGCTTCAGGATTAATCCAACATTCTTTGGGTTTGGGAGGCTCTTTGTGAGCCAAGCCTTCTTCATAAACCTTTTGCGTCAGCCAGTGGTCATTACCCCATTGCAGACCAACGAGAGTGAGTTTGTCCCAAGGCTACATTTCGTTAGCATAAGCTCTAATCTTGCACTAAGCGCAAGGATCACTCACGCCCTTTCCGGGATGGTCTTTGTTGAACATGAAGGTGCCGAACACCCAACCAATTGGAGCACGGTCATCAACAACAGCGAAATCGACCTGAATCAGGCGGAGAGGCGATGCAAAGTTATTGCGTTCCTTTCCGTTATTGGTTGATGTGGAGATGACCTATATCCATCATTAGACCGGCAAGATTAAAAGAAAAGCAGGGTCACATACTGCATCCATTGTTGGGGCGCCATCTTGGATGGGCATCTGCTTAGGTGTCGAGTTGTTAAGCAAAATCTGGACCCTCGTTAGTGACAGTATTCGATAAGTGTTGTGTAAAAGTTGACCTTGAAAACACATGTTCCGGTGGGAAACTGCTTGTTCTTAGAGAAGTCGGGATTATCTGGATCCTTCCACATGTCACCAAAAACGGTGGCTCCTAATACATGTTAGAAGTGCTCGAAAGGAAGGTAGATCAGCGCACCAGTGGCATTGTAGAATCCAACAGCCCAGTTCTGTAACGTCTGGTCCTGCGTCGCTGCAAACTCTTTGGCTGGAGTCGCTCGCTCAAAGGTGAAGCCATTGATAGGCTCGCGTTCAGTACAGTTGGAATTGGGATCGCGGTAATGCATCCACGGAGCGTGGTACCAATCTCGTACCGTGTTCTCCTGCAATCTGAAGCCCTTTTCGACATTTCCGTCGAAACAGTACTCCTTGATTACTCTGGCAAACTCCTCGGGATGCTTTTCGTAGTCTATTTTGAGCCATGGCGCATTTTTACCCTCAAAGTCATCAGGAAGTCCGGGAGAGGGAATGCCGGGTGCGGGGCCGTGAGGTAGAGAGGAGCCATCCTTTGATTGTTCCTTGAGTCGAGCCTTGAGAATATCAGAAGTGGGATAGTCGTTACGGATCTGCCACGGCATGAACCCAGCAGGCGTTGGGTGAATGGAAGAGGTATTGAACTGGACTTGAGCTTCAGTAGCTTGCAACTTCTGACTGTCTGTCTCAATCAACGATGCAGCGAGTCCAGTTCCTCCAATTGCAGCACCTGAGGCCAAGAGTTGGCCCCGGGTAAGTCCCGCGAGAAGTCGGAATGCCATTTTTTCTAGTGGCCAGTGTATAAAAGAGAGAGCAGAGAATCAGACAGTGTGCGTTTTCCTTGAGGCGAATGTCAGGTTCTTAAACGCCGGACCGCTATATTGCAGCATTGGATGGAGACCAAGCCCGCCCCCGACAGCAATATTGAGGCTGAGACCAGGGTGTTGAAGGCTAAGCTGAACACCCACGGCGTTTATTCGAAATATTCCTAATTGATGTGCCAATTGGCTCCTTTTTGAATGGTTCGGCCCGCCCCCGTGCTTGAATCCCGTTCTGGGCCCTTTTATCAACCCTCGTGGCGCGAATGTGGCTCGCTGATCTGAGAGGGATCACTGCTGTTTATGTCCAAGTATGATTCAGGGGTCTCGTAGCGTGAAATCCGATTGGCGGTACAAGTGCAGCTGAACTCATATCACATTTTTAGTGAATGTGAGATGACTATAAGTCGCCTCTAATTGGTTTGTAGACGAGACATAAGAACTACTTTCAATAACAGATCAATAGTTCAGTCCACAATGTCGCATCTGCATTTTCCAAGGTGCTGAATACTAACGAATGTGATTATGGCAGCTGGGGTTTCACAAGCGTCTAGCTCGATGTTTTCGTACTTGAGAAGAGTGTCGTGTCGACTGAAAAATGTTCTGTTTAGTGTAATTCTTTCTTCTTCGCGAACAGTACAAGTAGGCTTTGATCCATCGCGATCTGATGTTTCTTGGCAGTGTGACAAACCTTTCTCGTATACGATAGTCTCCAGCGACTGCTGTTCAGACTAACTTGACAACTGCAAATTGTGGTTTAAAGCTTTCTCTCCGAACATCTGTCTCGGCATCAGTCTTCCTTGTTCAACCGTGCATCATAGAGATAAGGATAAGATAACAAAACGACAATAAAATGGTTGTCACTGTTCAGCTGAAAAGCGACGCACAAGAAAGCTGTCACAGACAAACAAAGAGATGTTATCAGCGAACAATGCCCAAGGAAGATAAGCAATAACTGCATATGCCATAATGAATCACAGACCACTTCTGGGTATAAATCCAGCCGTCACCCAAGATCTTGGCGATTCCATCAAACCCATCAATAGTTCTCCAATCTTGAGTATTATCGAGCTTCTCGCAGAACAGTCAAGTATTTGGCCTTTCAGCAACTCAAGAGCTACTAACCATTTCTACCAATCACTTTCAATACTGACTACGCGCAAGTTTACATTCATCACATCTCACGACCGCCAACATGAATCCTTCTCCTCACACTTTCTCTCCCATCCCCGTCCCTTCTTCGCCCTCTGAGGACAAGAAAGTAGATCTTCCTTCAACCGACCCTAATTCACAAGGCCCTGAGTTTCATCAGTGCCCTAAGGTCCGGATCCTATGCCGGTGTCAGGGCTGCGGAGGCTGTGGTGAGAAGATCTACTGCATCTCCAGTCTCCAGTGCTACAATTGCTACTGCAATTGCCCTGTGTAGAGTTTGTCTCTAGGTTCAAAGCGGAGGTTTCTTTTGTATCGGTTTATTGAGTTGATGGAATCTTTGGGTGCGCGTTGATGTTATATTCGCGGGGCTTGGGTCTGTTTGTATTGCTGTTGGAATGACTTGTTTTATGGCGGGAGTTTAGGAAATTCAAGAATTGGGTGAGATCACTAGCATATCTTTCTTGATTCTAGCCAAGTCGAGATAAAAAAAACTGTGTCCATACATTTTTGCCCCATTTTCTTTCATGTTGTTTTCGTTTCGATGTGATGTGGCACTGTTTCCTGCTTGACTTCGAATTGTTTCCTGTCTTACGTCTTGTCACTTCGACTAAATTTGAACTATACCATTTGAGTAGAAGCACAGTTGATCCACCTTGAATCACAAAACAGATCCACGGTTGCGCTGAATTAATGAATATATTTCGTCGAACTGGTCGATATTAACCTGCATGTCCCTCCCAGATCTAGTGGCCCATTGACTATTGTACCGCCCCAAGCCAGGTTCAGAACCAACAAACATCCCACCGCCTCCATAAGTGTGTGCATTCACTCAGCTGAAGACAACCATCACGATCGTTTTGGTAAGGGTAGAACCCAGGGTGGCAGGTTGTTATTGTCTAGAGTATTCTTTCAGCCGTAGATGGCATTATTAGAGGCAATTACCTTGTTAAACGAGCAACAGATAAGAATAAAAAGGAGGAAAACACATTGTATTGTTTAAACCGGTTTATGAAATGTTTGATGTGGTTTTGTGACCAGCACTATGCGTCAACGACCCAACTGGCACTATTGATTCCTGTAAACCACGGAGGCTAAGATGCTGGATGTCTATTGGGAGCTTGAGCAGCATTATTTGTTGCCCATGCAAGCAGAAAGTCCTCAAATAAAAACAATCATGATTTTCACATTTTGGGGAGTCTACTAGGGGCCAACAAGCGATCTAAGCGGTTCAACCCTCGGAGTACTCCCTTTTATCTGCAGGTGGGTTTTAGCCTTGTCTTGAAACCCACAGGAACCCTGAAACCCAGTGTCAGTGACATCGCACCGAAATTTCAGCCTTACCACGCTTATATCCTTGTTCTTTTTCCCTGAAGAAATTCACGTCTTGGTGCCTGGTTCATTGTGGATGGAGTATCACTGCGCCTTGCTCGTGGTGTCAGGGATTGGGGCCCCAGTCGGCCAGGCGGTGACACCTAAAATCAGACACGGGTATAACGATTAGTAATTCAGAGACGCGTATAGAGTACACTTCGATAAAATGCGATAGGGTTCGATTTTTTATTCATTCCACTCGTACTGTAGTTTTTTCATTTATGTCGAGTTCTTCATTACCTCTTTATTATTCTTTCTTTATCTGTGATGTTACAGCATTAAATCCTACATGCTCCACTAGTGGATAACCGAAGCTATGTTAAGCAGAGGCTGATGCCAGAAGGATTCACTAAAACGCAGGGTTGAATCTGACAGGATTCAAATAACTGGGCTGTTCAATGAGGCTGTGATAAGAGAAGCGAACAATATTTTAGGTTCCCAGCCATGGAGAAATCTCATATTATTATGTCCATATCTGCTTCAATTCCGGAAAGACATCCATTATCCTTCTCTTGAGATTCGTTGACGACAAATACAAGGCCTATGAACTTTTGAGGGCGTGCTTTCAGATTACTATTAACCAAGATGGCTTCCCAGCGCCCCGATCCTTCACAATACCCCACTGGCTTCGCAGTTTTGCGTATCTTCCAGGCAGTCCTGAACATTATCACCCTCGTTGTCACCTCTTTCACAATCTCCTCTGTGGTTTTGCCTGGCAACATCTTATTGATGATTACTGTATGTCTCATCCCTGCACCTTATAGAATCTGCCAGACTGACCAGTTCGATTTTGCTTACAGAGCTCTGCTTCACTTCTGATCTCATTATGGATGGCCATTGCGCACATGTTTTCCAATCGCCTCTTCAACTTCCTGGCGGCTCTAATCCTTGATACACTCCTTACAATCTTCTGGATCATTTCAGTTGCCGTTCTCGCTACACAAACAGCAGTCTTGTGGGCCCATGGCACTGGTTACTGCGAGAATAGCAAGTGCCCGGACAATTTGAAGTCCATCAGCAAATTTTCCGGATATGTTTTTGCTAGCTCTTGCGGTCTCGGTGCTTTTGCATTGTAAGTTATCGTAAAACTTCCCGACTAAGCCCTTTCAACTAACCACTCCCAGCCTCTTTTCGTGCATCTGCCTCGTCTTCCATGGCGTGGTAAGTTGTCGCCAACACCGATATAACCAAGTCGGCACAAATAATGTGTCCGAACCGATTTTTATCGGCCACAAACATCCTCAAGAATCGACTGAGTATCGATCCTTAGCATAGGGTAGTCGTTTGTTTAGATCCTCACTTTTAATGATACCCAAGATAATTTTTAACACCACCATGATACGGATGTGTGCCAAACATTTGCATTGTCTCATCTCAGGCCAACCTATTTTTAGACCTGATCTTAGAAACGCTTATCGGATAACGATAAGATAGGCTAGTCTCGATTGGATAACACGTGATTTATGGGCCACGATCCCTGCTAAGTTCTGGTAAAGAATACTTAGAAAAGCTACTACAGTCCCGCCATATATAAGTACTTCTTATTATTCTATTATTAGCTCGTTTGTCGTTTTTTTCCCTGTTTTATTGGCAGCATTTCTCGTAGGACACCTAGACTACAACCCCTCGGAGCACGTAGTAATTAATATATGTCTAATAATTGTTAACTGTAAGTGTTTCACGATGGCAAGTTCTATTTCTATGCCTCATACAGCATTTCTTGGCATGGCAATAAAGAATGCGGACGCATGGAAAATGGGCCTTGGTTGGCATCTCACTCGTGGTTTTTGACGAAGTTCGATCATGACGTCGTAAATATTTAAATCTAATCCAGCTTGACACACTGAAAACGCCACTGCTTAATTGCATGCTGAATGAACTGATGTCAAGTTTTAGCCAGTCTTTTTTCTTCTTATTTTCGGCATTTCAATACCATATACTTTCAGAACCAATTTGAAGACCAGTTCATCAAGGTACCCTACGCTTACAGCTTGCAGTGTAGACTTGGTGGGGCCGAAAGCCGACTCGCCGATCAAGCGACAGCCTGGAGGATGACCTGTCACGGCATGCGATAGCCTCAAGTATCCGAAATCAATTCAACATGCGATTCTTACAGAATTAAATATTTACTGAATGATGTCCAAGTTTCTCTCTCACGCCATTATGCGCACAGTGTCTCTTGGTCAATCGCCGAGTCGGCCAGGTCGGGCTCCACCTTTGTCGGGGTTCAAAAGCGGAAGCCAAACAAGTCCCCGGGGCGGAGGAATTATATCAGATCAAGCATTCCAGACAGTTCGGGATCGGGCACTAGACTTTGGACTTCTCAGCATCTGTTTCATCTTATTCCCATAGTTCTTAACATTATACCCTGTACAAAAGCTGCCGCAATGGCACCACTTGTCGCTTCTGTTCGAAAAGGTGTTGTCGCCCTTGATACCTTACCAAGATTTGCGACAGCTTCGCTCGCATCAATAACTAGACCTCAGTGTCTAAGACTCCAAGCAAACTTTACTTCGACGAGAACTTTATCGCAAACAAAAGGCCGAATTAGTGCTCCAAAGTGCCTGGCATCTATTCATACCTGCCCCTTGCCAATACGCCATTACTCAACACAACAGCGCATCATCGGCCGCACCGGATCCGCGACCCACGCATCAATAATGGCGGAACCTACAATTCAATCTTTATTTGAGCCGGCCACTAGCACATGGCAATACATCGTCTCCGACCCAAACAGCAACAGCGCTGTCATCATCGACTCAGTCTTGGACTATGATCCCGTCAAGGGAATTGTGTCGACAGAGTCCGCTGATGCTATCCTCAAGATAGTCAAAGAGAAAGGCTACAAGATCGAAATGATTCTAGAGACCCATGCACATGCCGATCATTTGACTGCGGCATCATATCTTCAGTCTGCTCTGGCCAAGAGTCAAGGATCAAAGCCACTCATCGGCATTGGAAGCAAAATCCGTCAAGTACAGAATTTGTTTGGAGAGCGATATGGTATTTCGTCCAAGGAATATGAGACTGTTTTTGATAAGCTTTGGGAGGATAACGATGAGTTCACTATTGGTGGTCTGACTGCCCGTGCTGTTCACCTGCCCGGACATACACCAGATCACATGGGCTATCACATTGGCAGTAAGTTCCTCATCTTCCTTTTGCTTTTACAAACCGCGCTGTCTTCTCGAGCCTGTTCCTAACTTATTTCTCAGACAATGTCTTCGTCGGTGATTCCATCTTCCACGTCGACATCGGCTCTGCCCGCGCCGATTTTCCCGGCGGCAGCGCCGAAGCCATCTTCAACTCAGGCCGCAAGCTCCTTGCACTGCCCGAAGACACAAAGATCTGGGTAGGACATGACTATCCACCAGCCGACCGTCAGTCTCCTATCCCATACGCGACTGTGAAAGAACATAGGCAGAACAACAAACATCTTAAGGATGGAACTCCTGAACAAGAGTTCATCGAGATGAGGCGGAAGCGTGATGAGACGTTGGCAGCGCCTCGATTGATTCACCCTTCGCTTCAGGTTAATATCAGAGGTGGAAGACTCCCGGAATCGACCCCTACGGGACTTAGGTTGATTCACCTGCCGCTTACGAGTCCATCATGGTAGAGTACTCTTGAGGTACTCTAAGACGAGGAAGGGAGTGGTTGTGTATATTAGTTTGAAGTACGATCGCTTGACAGATCATGAGTTTTATGAGTGGGAGTTTGTACAATATCGGTCACCAAATTGCTGTTTAGCCAGTCTCAACACAGAATGAGTAGGAAATGTTTAGCGACTTCTTTACACCGTTTCTTCAAGCTTCAATATGCATTAGTAACATGACTCAGCGCTCTATTTAATCAGCTACTTTAATATTGAAATAAATGAGTGGCCTGTTATTCCTCGAGAACAGTCGGCGATTTCCCTTTGAAATTTTAGGCCATCGGTGTTCAAGAGATCAATTCCCGAAGCCAGCTCACCTCTCGCCTAATAGACATGTTCGAGGCAGTGATAACAATACTAACTTGGTCTTGCTTCCAATAAGTAAGAGATGATAGCCAGCTGGCTGACCTATGGCTTAGGCGTCTGTGTTGTGAGAATTAAAAATACACCGAGCAGCTTCATGTTCAGCGCCAAACATGAGTTTGCCAATAAGTCTTTATTCTAACATATCTATATGAAGTTCTAATGTTTATAATATATGATGCAAATAAGATTGTATGATGCACGCACAAGTGAATGTTTGTTCAATGCCCGAGTCGCTAAGAGAAAACCCATCCTGCCATTAGTCCCGCGCCAAACATGCAACCGATAGTGATAAAGGAACTCAGCCCCATAGTCGCCATACCACTAATACCATGACCACTCGTACATCCACCACCAATGCGAGCTCCGAAGACCAGAAATAGTCCGCCAGCGAGAACCATCGGCAGAGGTACCTGTTCACTCTGTGCCATGGCTTCCCCGATAGCTGGGACATTGGTCATGGTCGCCCAAGCTCCCATAATCACTCCGCCAGCAAAGAGGAGGTTTTGCGGCGTTGATTTGATTCCCTTTCCGTCGATAATATCCCAGAAAAACTTTCCAAATTCTTCGTATGCACTGCTCACACCGACTGGCTTCTCTGCCAAGATAACTGAAGATAGCTGCCCAAACCCGATAAGAAGACCACCGACAACCGGATGCAGCAAAGTTACACTCCGGGGTGCGATAGATAATATTGCGGTGAGGATGGCAAGCATGGTAATCTCGTACCCGAGAACAACCTTGCTCCTAGACCATCCGGTAATAGACATGACCGATGAATTCTCGGCACGGCTCGTCGGCGGCTTATGCACAAGCAGCGGCTTACAACGTACCCATATAACGCCCGCAGCTAGTGAAGAGAGGGCAAGTAACCGGCTGGCACCAACCCCGGCCGTCGCTTGGACAAGGACGGTCCCGGGACAAGCCCCCGTTAAGCTTATCCCCAGACCGAGCATAGCACCACCAACCACGTTACCGTCATACGTTCCGATCCATCCGTTGTTGCTGGCCGATCTTGCTGGGATCTTCGGTTCGGCGGTCTTGGAGTTGTAGCCTGCGAAGATAGCGGCACTCGTTGCAGATGCCGTGAGGAATGTGGCGAGCATGTGGAAGTCGGAGAGGCGGAATTGATTCTTTATGACTGAGGGATTGGCCACGCCTGAGATGGTCAGACCGGTACCGAAAATGGCACCGGTCAATATGCTTGTCATGGCAGTAGTCGGCATGCCTAAAAAGAAGGTTGTATTAAACTTGAGATGTGAATGCGTTGTCAAATCTTAACAAATGTTGAGTTTTATGCCCGTCATTAGTTATTTGAAGATCCCTTCTCTATTAATTATCTCTATCGCTGTCTAAATTACGCTTCATTTCCGTTCCCAAACGCCAAGTGGAGATTCCAAAAACATGAAAAATATTTATTTAGTCCCCGACAGGAAATACAGTTAAGACGCCGATATCCACTGATCTCCGGATCGCTCGCGGCCTCGGGGAACACGGAGTGGGGCCTTGGTTCCGGGAGTCGGGCGGGTCAGGGTTTTTCTGCCGTTAGGGGGCAATAATCAGTATTTTATCAGTCATTTTCTGTTTCGGTCTCGGTGTGCAGACGGTACTCGCTTCTGCTCGCATTGGCCAACGCCGCGGCCACCGCTTCGCCAAGGTCGGCGTGGAAAAATGGCCTGTCTGTTGGGAAGACTGGTAGGAGGCCTTGTTTTTCTGATTCCGACGCCGGTGGTGTGACGGTCGATGACGCTGTGTCGCTGTCTTCCGTTGCTCTGACGTTCCCTGTTTGTTTGCCAATTGCACTCTCGTCGTCTGTACTGCCCTGTCGCCTTCTTTGCTCCTCCTCTGATTCGCCCAAAGTTCTGGCCAAAGGAAGAATTGAAGTCCAGCTTCCAATTGAATGGCTATTTTCTGTCGCGCTTTGACCAAACCCAACAGCTGTCAGAGCTCGTCGCGCCCATCGGTTACGTAGTCCGCCAAAATGCCATTCTACCGTAGATGGACTTGCCCATCGATCCAACGCGTTTCTCACATCAACCAGGCCCTGTACACTAGTGATGTCAATATTGTGAATCGTTGAACAGTCGATCACAATTGCTCGCAGCACGGGCAGTTCCGTGTCTGACTTGTACACAATGGGCTTGTCACACCAAAGAGCCTCCGTTTCGTCACCCTCTGACTCATCGGTTTGCCTGGTGTGAGCGTACACGTAATCCGTCAATGCCTTGAAGTGCATTGCTTGGTTGAGATAGTTGAGGCCTTCAGGGAAATGGTAGACCAGAACGCCTGGGTGCAGGCTTTCGACCGCAACGTCTTTGTTAGACGCATCTTTGCGGGAAAGGCTCATGTAGATCTCGCGCGTGGCTGTCTTCTCGGGTGTATCTGTCAAGGTTGACTGATTGTCGTCGCTTGGGTCGATCTGCTGAACAGTCACCTTTCCCAAAAACTCTCCGCTGGTTCGTGCAATACGGACAAGAAGAACCAGGATAGAAAGTCCAGTGGTGATGTAAATAGCGGTCTCAAGTCCGGTGAACATAGCCACGACAACGCCGATCACCCAAATGAAGAACTCGAATGGGGAGAGACGCCAGTACTTCTTCACGGTAGAAGGGGAGGCCACCAAGTTCAAAACAGCGTGAATAATCAGACCCGCCAGAGCAGCTCGTGGAATGTAGTAAAAGACACTCGTCAGAGCGTAGAGGGCAAGAAGAAGCATGAATGCGCTGAATAGACCAGCCATTGGCGTCTTGACACCAGCTTTCGACAGCACGGCTGATGCACCGAATGATCCAGTGCATGAGTAGCCGCCTAGAAATGGACCTAGAATATTTGCTGTGCCTTGAGCCATGATCTCCTGTGATGGTGCGACCTCGTATCCATGTTTCTTGCCAAAGCTCTTGGCGATGGCGATATGCTCGACGATGAGAATGATTATAATGATAGGACTCTGAGGTAGAATGACGCTTATGAGATCGGCTTTGAGCTCTGGAGGACCAGCGTGAACAAAGCCTGAATGTAGTTAGCAATTGACACTTATTGGTTCTTCTCAGAGAATCGACGTACCTTGGTTGATGTGACCAACAATTCTGAACTTGCTCTTATCTTCCGCCAAGTTACGGTTGACCAAGAAACTAACAAGTGTATACAATAGCATTGCAAAAGTAAGGCGCAGAGAGGACATGATAGACCACAATTTCTTACGTGCTGGTTGGCGAGCTTCCAATTTTGCAAAGACATACTTGGCCAACTCAAGTAGAATCAAGCAGGTGATACCAATAGCAGCATCCAGTTTTGTGTTGGGTAGCTTCTTCATGGTCGATATGAAGACTTTATAAGGCTTTTCTCGAGTGTTTACACCAGGAATGCCTAGGAGGACAGGAAGTTGGGTGCACATAATGCTCAAGCTGGCAGCGGTGATGAAGGCTGATACGGGGATGTAGGGAATAACTTCGACAAGCCATCCTAGACGAAGCAGGCCCATTGCGAATAGAATCATGCCAGTCATGAATGACAATGTCTTGGCGATCTCGGCGCTTGTGTAGGTATCTGGTCGTGCTTCGTGGACGTGGGAGATGACTTCGCCGACGAGGAGGGAGCCGACGGCGGTGGTCTAGAGAGTTTAAGTCAGCCAATAGTAGACGATGGTGGGTAGTTGGCTTACTCCAATGACAATATCTCTTGATGTTCCAAACAACCAATATGTCGCCGCTCCAGCGAAAGAAGTATACAATCCAAAATCAGGAGCGAGCGTGGCTAACAGAGAGTACGCCATGGCTTGGGGAATAACGACCAGCCCAACAGTCAAGCCAGCAATACTATCACCCAGCAGCCATCGCCAGTTATATCTCGGTAGCCAATTCAAAAACGGAAACAAAGATTTGAGAAATGTGAAAGAAGCATGTCTTGATGGAACCAACTCCCCAAGTGCCTCCCGAACGGTTGGTTCGACTTCGTAATAGTCGGTCGTCTTCTTCATGGTGGTCGTGTCGGTTTACCCCAGAGAATAAGGTAGATTAAACGAAAAGAAGTTTGTCTTTATTTTGTGGGCCGTGGGTTGGGAGAGATTTATAGATATCAAGGATGAAGCCGACAGCCGTCGCTTTGGACGGTATACTCGGCGGGTCCGCTGTGTCTTAGCAAGTCGCCGATCAGTTGGGCCGGACGGACACGGCTGATATGGGGCCGATACCCTCTACCCTCGGTCGCTCAGAAAATGCAAGGGGAGTCTAGATTGGGGTTCCAGAATGAGTCGGTTTTTGTTTGGTGTGTTTTCTGGATTCTTGTCAGCTCAGTATTGTCGTATAGCCGTATGTCGGTGAAGGCTTTGTATTCGCTCCTTCAACAGGACAATGAACGTTTGTCGCTTTGAGAAATGAGGATAATACACATACCGTACGTCAAAAAATTGTCTTTTAAATGAATTGAGATCTGGAATTGTCGTATTTGACTAACCATAAAATTTGACGTGCGACAAATGCCCGGGGTCTCCTCGTCTGGTCGTCGTGCAAAGGTGAAGCTTGGCAAGATGTTTTGGTTGGGGAAAAATAGTCGGTGCCATGTCCAGCTTCTCTATCAACCCTTAATGAGTGCAAAATCAAAGTTGCGACAGGAAACTATACTCATACATAAATATCAGCGCAGCCCAAATTTGCTGAACCTAATGCGAAAGCCGAATAGCATACTTTTTAGATCGTCTAACAGTACCGTTTGCCGTTGAGATGGCTAAAATCTAATCTTGGCAGTCAAGTTCTAGACACCACGCCACGTTGGAGACAAGATTCAAGATCTGGACTTTTAATTATTTGCATTATCCGCACCTATATATATCAAAAGAATTTCTTGCTAGTAAGCCAAAGGATTGAGAACTGGCTCATACATAAAAACACGCTTAAACTTCAACGCGCACCAAGTTTTAAGAATCCAAAATGGGCCCATATGCTGGGATGCCTCGACTCTCCAGTTGATAAACCACCTTGGCTGTTGTGCTTCTATTGGAGATGATGCAAACGCACTCAGCGCCGCTCTCCTTGTAAGCTTGATATGCCAACTTAGTCATGTCTGGTCGTCCTTTCTTGTCTGTATCCCAGATGATTGCTTCTGAGTCGCAGGCAAGAATGGTGTCGAGAATCCCTTGTCCATATGTTTTCAATGGATTCTTGGTCGACCAGACCACATGGCACGGCACCCGCCTCTCCATGATGACGGGCATACAAGGTCCAATACCAGAACCTGTCGCGACGAGAACAACCTTCTTGAACAGTGGTGCGATAGCCAGTACACCAGACGCTGGTGTTCCTCGTGTCCAGATCGATGTCGGAGGCTTCTCAATAATTCGCTTGGTCCAGTCGCCAGCCTTGGACACAACGATCGAGAAGCCTTTGCCGCTGGGCTCGGGAATGGCGGCAAAGGCATGCCATTCAATCAGGGGACGATCGGTGATGCGAACACCTCGTGAAGTGCATGGTCCAGGCGTGCAGAAGTCGAAGTGTAGACGGACTGCGTGATTGGACAGTGGCTCAGGTACAACGTTGACGCGACGTAGTCTCGCCCATGGCAAGGCGATGCTGAGGGTGATCAGCGACAAGAGATAGATCGTTGGATTCTGGGCCAATGCATCACCCAAGGGCTCAGTGGTAGACGCTGCTGTTGAGGTAATGACGTGGGCCCATACCAGAGCAACGGAGAACCAGCCCACGAAACGATGCGCCCATTCGAACTGATCGTGCATCTTCATTCGAATGCTGGGATAGGCCATTCCAAGGATGAAGCAGAGCAGAAACAGAATGACGTATGTCAAGGCGAGAACAATACACTTGATAGGCGGCTGGTGCTCCCCCAGAAGAAAATCCCGGCTTGTAGAGATGGTATACATGAACCACCATGCAGTAGCAGAGACAGCGCAACCAGAGTGAACGCCACCATTGTGATACACACGGGCAAAGTGTCGTCGGATAGACAAGGGAAAAGACGTGGGTACTCTTGAGCAAATGAAGAATATCGCGTTGACGACGTAGTCCTGGCGCACGAGGACTGCACAGAGGAGGTTGGATGCAACGGCCGTGGCGACATGAGAGGGTGATGGAAAGAAGTTGTTGTTGCGACTCGCATAGAGCAGGAAGATCAGGACTGCGAGGTTGGAGAGGAAGATGAAACCAAAGAGCTTGCGGTATGCCGAGAATGCAGTATGGCGGAGCCAGCGCCAGCCGTGAATACCGTTCTTTTCGGGGAGTTCATACTCATCATTCTCAACTTCTTCATAATCAATAGACAGCGACTTGGGATCCTTCTCTAGATCTCTCATCGCACCATTCTCACCATCGATAAGCGTTCCATCGCTCGAGCTTCCAATCGACATAAGTCGATCATGCGACGGCCATAGAGTCTGAGGTCTAGGCTTGTACGCCGCAACCTGCTGCTCCACGACGTCACCCTCAGCAGCAATCTTGTACAGGGCTCTCTTGTCAATCTTTCCATTCGGAGTGAGTTCCAGAACGGGAAGATATTTCCAGACGGTGGGGACGGCGTAGAAGGGTTGCGTCTTGGCCACGGCTTGTTTCAGCTCTGTTTCAGCGATCGGGACGTGGGAGGAGTAGAAGCCCCACAAGGCGGCGTCGATTTTGAGGGCGCATCCTTTGATGACACCGGCGGTTGTTTCGATGGAGCGGGATACGCCGTCGAGTTCGACGCGGAAGCCCTGGATTTTGACTTGGTCGTCTTTGCGGCCGAGGGGGAGAAGGCTGCCGTCGTCCAGCCATTGTGCGAGATCGCCCGTGTTGAACATCATAGTGCTACTCAAATTAGTCACAAATACCAAGATACTAGGCGGAAGTTACTTACCCATCGTTGGCGAACTTGTCTAATTTGTAGCGAGTGTCTGTTAGTTCAGGAAGATTGATGTATCCTCCAGAGACACCTGGACCCCCAGCCCACATGAGACCAGGTTGACCAATTGGAACAGGGTTCTCGTCATCATCCAAGATATAGACATTGGTGTTGGGGTTGGGCTTTCCAATTGACAATGGAATGCCTGGTTGGTGAAGATGCGCTGTGTTGAGAATGCTGATCTCTGTAGGTCCGCAGACGTTCCAGAAGTTGATATGGGGAGCCCACTTCTCAGCCAGTGCCAAGGGACAAGGCTCGCCACCGACAGCGATGGTATCAACGTTGGGGAAGTCTTCGATTCGGGGCATGTACTTGAGCACGACGGAGGGTGTTGCGATGACGGTGTCGACCCGTTGAAGACACTCGGTCCAGGGCTCGAGACCACTGCCTCTGATGTGAAGGGTACCGCCGTTCATCATAGTACCCAAGATCTCCCAGGCACCTGTTGATCAGAGTGATTAGTATTGATTAATTGATATGAGCTAAAATCTCACTTACACATGTCAAAGGCTACATTCAGCTGCTGTGCCACGTTCCTGCCAGGGCCAATGCCGAGCTTGGAGGGCTCTGCCAGAAGGGTGTTGGTTACACCTCGATGTCTCACATCCACACCCTTAGGTCGCCCAGTGGTACCCGAAGTGTAGATGACATATGCACCATCGTCAGGCCCGACCTCCACTGCAGGATGTGACGAGTTTCCTACCCGCCAGAGACCAGATTGGAGGTCGAGGTCGAGAACATTGACCATGTTTCGTCTATCGTCTGGTATACTTCGAACAACCTTCTCGAAGAACTTGGGAAGGCAAAGAACAACAGGAGCGTCGGAGTCGGCAATGTCAAATCCTAGTGTATCGTCGGTGACGATACCACCATCCAATGGCACGTATTGGCCACCGGCTTTGAGAACGGCGAGGATGAAGACGACCATCTCAATGCAGCGCGAGTACACCAACACAACACGCTCGCCAACCCTCAAGCCGTACGTATGCAGCAGCTCGTTAGCTAGCATGTTTGCTCGTCGGTTGAGCTCTCGATATGTGATGGTGCTCCCATCGTAATGGCGAACCGCAATCAGATCAGGGTGCGCCAGCGCAACCGCCTCGAAAGCGTGATGAACGACATTGTAGGGGATGGGACAATCGGGACCCTTGCTGAACTTGTTGAACAATACTCTATCCGCCAGGGAGAGGCTCTCAAGAGAGCTGAAAGAGAAGGAAGAAGAAGACATGATGATGGCGTTTGGTCATCACCCACAAAGATGCCGTCAAGGCTGCATCATGCCGATCCTTTAAGTATTTTAACTGCAACAAAAATTGCAATAGAGAAACAACGGAGAATCTTAGCAGGAGCAAGATATTGTTCCGAATTGGATAAATTTCCGCCTCTGGTTTCGGAACAAGAAACGTACATGACAGCCAGCGATTTGGGCAAGTCACAACTTGGCAGGTAGGTAACCCTGAATCCGTTAAGCATGTGGGTTCGGTCTGATAAGGTTGCATTAGTGGGATCTTTTGGCGTAGATGCATGACGGCTCCGTTGGCCGCGACTCGAAGCAGAACCGAAGCCGGTGCAGTGACCAAGGCATACGAGGTGCTGTCCCTGTTTATCATGAGGCGCGGCCCCAAAACTAAACGGAGAATGTTCTGTTTTACGTAGTAAATGGCGAGCTTGACGAGTCTAGAAAGAGACTACCGTCCGCGGTGGGGAATTCTGCAAGGGACCCTGAAACTCGTCACGTTTACAGTTGCCAACGGTTTTCGTCAGTGCTGTTTTTTTTCTCTTTCTTTTTAAGGAAGCTGGGAATTACTCAGAGAATGGTAATCATATGCACCCACTAAAAGAGTAAGAAAACCGTTGAGGCTAGTGTCGATCTTCAAACGACCTGCCCCAAATGCCCGAAACGACCGTTCCGAAATCTGTGACAGGAAACTCCACGAGGCCGAAACTTCCAAATTCTCCAAAAAGAACACGGAGGAATGAAGAGGACAAGTGTCAATGCGCTTGACGAGACCCTCACATGCGATGAAAGTGCTTTAAACAATTGATCTCGCTCGTGTTTTGAATGAGAATTGCTTCATCGTCTTTCCATAAAACTTGAGACCTTAGCTGCTTTGACGCTCCAACAGCCGTTTTACCAACAATCCACAATGGAGAACCTCAAAGATCTCAAACTCTCCATCGATAGCCACACAGGCGTTGCACTGGTTCAATTCAACAGACCAGCAAAGCGCAATGCCTTTTCTCAGAATACGATAAACGAGATGGTCGCGACGCTGGCCCATCTAGATTCAGTGGAGACGGTCCGGGCAGTTGTTCTAACTGGTGGACCTGAAGGCCACTTCTGCGGTGAGTTTCTCCTCCGGAAGAAGTAGAAGACAACCGTAGATGGTTGTTTTTGATAATGCGGCTGCTAATTAACTTTCGGATATCCAGCTGGCATGGATTTGAACGAACTAGTGGAACTCTCAACGTCTAAAGCCCATAAAATTGAATTTCTCAAGGACTTAACAGATGCGCTAGGACATTTTTCTAAGCCTCTCATTGCTGCTGTCGTTGGCTTTGCCGTAAGTTCAAATACGAGAATGTTTTTGTCCGTCAGGCTAACGTGCCATGTATAGCTGGGCGGTGGTTTTGAGATTGCTCTTGCTGTAAGTTTAAACACGAAAAGGGCATTAATTTGCTTGAGCTCATCTGATTTACTAGTGCGATATCATCTACGCTGCTGAAGATGCCATGTTTGGTCTTCCTGAGGTGAAGATTGGAACAATCCCCGGAGCCGGTGGCACGCAGCGATTGGCGCGTGCTCTGGGAAAACACAAGGTGAATGATCCGCCACCTTTTAGTCAAACTCCACTAACGTTGTATCTAGGCGATGGAGTTTGTTTTGGCAGGCGAACCAGCAAGTGGAGCAGAATTCGAGCGACTGGGCGTTGTTACCAAGGTCTTCCCCAAGTCAGATGTTGTTCAAGCAGCAACATCGCTAGCTGAGAAGATCGCCTGTCTATCAGCACCGGTTATCAAGACAGCCAAGAAAGCTGTCCTGACGGGTATGTTGATCCGCATCTGAATTGTAAATTTCCGAAGCATATACTAACCTGACATATAGTTGAAAACTCAACCCTTGATGCTGGTATGACGCATGAAAAGTCGTTGTACTACTCGACATTTGGCTTGGATGACTTTAAGGAGGGAATCCAGTCATTTTTACAGAAGCGATCGCCCAATTTTCGGCATTCTTAGTCAGAAATACCATCAGAATAATCATCGATAAGATAAATACCAATGTTGTTGGAAAGACTAATTCTTGCGTGCCATAACAATTCCATCTCAACTCGGAGACCCTTGTGTGAACATGACTTATGCAGTTGCTATTATTACTCAAAAACTCGCTTTAAATTACTCAAGGGGTTCAATGGCAGGGTCTCTTAGCTAAGATCCACTTGTGGATGCCCTCCTTTCCCCTGTCTTGGTACAGATAGAATCCAGTGTTGAATCCCGCTGACAGTTAAGCGACGCTTGGCTGATATCCAATGCCGCATGAATTCTAGGCATAAGTAAATGCCGAAGACATGAGCCGAAAGCTGAAACTTGAAAGGGCTTGACGTTGGTTAGGAAACAACTTGAAACGCTGCGAAACCAGCACTAGGGTTGTGACATTTTACTTAGCCACCATGGACCCCTGGCTACGGGTATACGAGTCCTATTCCTATCTAGATCTCTTCTGTGTTCCGTGCTTCCTCGGAGTCAAAGTTTCGTCTACCCGATAACAATTTCGTAACATATGTAACATACTCCCATCTGGCTTTTTATCTTCTCGAGGGGACCTCTTCCTGTAACTATCTGCTTCGAGGATGAACTCCCGCATGTATTTCCTCCCGTGACATTTTGTTTCTTCAAACGCGAGACAGAACGTCGAGATATAAAGTTTGCTCGCAAGGTTCCCTTGCTGACCAAGATAAGGTATGAGTTTGGGTATTTGAGGATAGTAGTGGTAAATGCCAGGCCAAAGTGTATTCTCGGGACGACCTTGGAAAATCTTCAAACTGTGCGTCCTGAGTTTTAAGATGATACAAACGGTGTAATACGTTATCATCATGTCACATGCTTTGAAAGTGGTAAATTCGTGGGCTAGCCAAACCACTCGGTGACTTATTGCATGGGACTTAGCTAATGACGCCATCTCCGTACGCATGTTCCAGCAGTTGTGTTGTTGATTGGTAGATTTTGTCAGAGATATTTTTCCACAGTATCTGTAGATACGTGGCTTGAGCTTGGGCTGCGATTCGGTCTGGGTTCGCATGTATACCGGCCATGCCGTGAACAAACCCTGGCCATTTACCAATTGCGACTTCTACTATAAATGGCGAATGGAGGTTGAGATTAGGACTATCATCAAGTCCCAATTGGTTGGAAACCTCTTGAAGTTGTTCAATCCAAGGCGAATGGGGAAAGAAGTTATCGCCACGATGAACCAACCAGCCCGTGGGTAGCCTATTATATGCTTTAGAACAAGGCCAGCCAGGATGGTTTCTCAACAGCATCAACATACAAGCGTAACTTGGACTTCATGTGTTAGATGCATATCAAGAGGATCATTGAGGCTTGGTGGTCCCCTCTTCATCATGAGTGGAATCATACCTCCCGAGTGAAAAGTCTGATGATTGCCTCTATTGGTATCGAACAACGCTTCAAGGCGTTGAAAAAGAGTCATGGCAGTGAGAGTCTCCACCCGTAGCTGTATTGGACCACCAAGAGCAGCGTGTTCACTGCGTAAAGCGCGCCCGTACAGTCGTGGGCCGATGAAACTTCCTGCGAAGTCCGCGATGGAAGTTGGGCCAAGAGTCGCAAAATGTATTGAGGCAGTTGGCTAATGTGAGGCTTTCCAGGCGACAAGGAAGGTGTTTGAGATATCTTAGATTGATGACTAGGTAGGGTGATTTGATAGACTGGGCAACAGGGTAAGGTGCAAGGCGATCTGTGATATCTCGGCGCGATAGACCAAAGTCACTTATATGGTTGTTATTCAAGGGCATTTGATTTTATCGTGCTATAAGTTGTCTGTTTAAGAAAATGTTCTAGAGTACAGTACTTTTGTCTAGATATTGAGCATACTAGGCCCTTTGATAGAAAGTAAAGACGGAAGTAGAGATAGCGAAGAAATAAATAAAAGCACATACACTCCCAACTGTTCCAAAACTGCTACCAAGCGATAGCAGTGATGGCCAAAAAAAAGTCAAACGCAAACGATGACAAAGCTCTGCATCCTCCTCAAACCATCCTTTGAAACACCATTCCATCAGTAGATAGCCATTCCAGTCCAAGAAGCACGGTTACCAAGTCCGCTCAAATCCTTGACTTGAGGGCCGTAGAAGGGGTTCTTGAGATCAATGACAGCAATAGCAGGAGCAGCTTGCAGCACATAAAGCTTGGAGCCTCCAATGATACCATCGAAATTACCCTTGCCCGCAGCATAGCCCTGGAGAGTACGGCCAATCGTCTTAGTCTCAGTGTTGAGAGCAGTGATGGCAGGGACACCTGCATCAAGGAGATAGACAGAGCCAGTGTCGGCAGAAGCGGCGGTCCAGCAGGTGGCCACCTGCTTGGCGACAGTGAGTTTGGCGCTGGTGGACACGGTGAAATCTTTGGCGATATTGACGAAAGCAGCGCCGTAAGCTGGCGTGGCAATAACGGCGGAGTCGTCGGATACAAAACTCATGCCAAATGCCACAGGCAAGTTCTCAGGCTGTGACATGACGGCTTCTTCGCTAACATAGCCGTTCTCGACCTTGTAAGCATAGACGAAACCACTGGTCATGCCATTGCCCTTGACAGTGACAAACAGAGCCGTCTCAGAGGGGTTGAAGAGAATGTTAGAGACAGTGTTGGGCGGCCCCATGATAGGGTTCTTCTGGTTGATGACAGGAAGCGGCTTGAGGTTACCCTGGGGCTCGAGACCATCGCATTTGGAGACGGTGAAACACTGAACACCGGGATTAGAGCCAGTATTGGCAACACAAGCAATCTTGTTCTTGCGAGAGTAGGCAACAGTGTTAGGGGCATTTCCAACAGTATCGACGGGCTTTCCGAGAAGAACAGGGTGTGTCGGGTCGTCCTTGGGAATGTGGAAGGCGGCTAAAGTGTTTGAGCCAGCGTTGACGGTGAACAAATAGTTGCCATTGACGATGATGGAACCCTGGGAGAACAGTGGATCTGTAGAATTGTAAGACTCCGTCTCGGTCACTGGTCCATGTGAGGCTTACCCATAGTAACTGAGCCATTCATGTTGTTACCAATCATGCCCATTCCACCAGTAGAGGTTCTCTGTGCTTCACCCAACCCGCCATGCTGGGCGATGTTGAATGAGACTACAGAGGCTCCCTGAGGGTCGCTGTCGAGGAAGTACAAAGCTCGGTTGGACTTGTGAGGGTTGGGGTGGGCCTGGGCGCATGAGGCTGCGAAGACAAGAGTGCTGAGAAACTTCATTGTGAATCGTAGAGAATAGTAGAAGAGATCGAAGAGAGAAGTTTGTAGGAGTTGTGAGTTGTGTGAGTTTGAGATGTTCAAATTGAGGTTGTGAGTCCTATATCTTTATACTTTGATCCGGCATCCTGGCTCCGTTACACTTGGAGCCTCCATCCGTAACGGTCAAGATGAGTAAGGTGTTGGCCAATTGAATGTTCAAACCATGGCCTAAACTCAGTATCTAGCGTCATGGTTGAAACACGTTTCTAACATATTCAGCTCAGTAAGCAGCAGCAGTTGAGAAAAGCCATGCTTGATTGAGATGATTTGTTGAGTCAACAATCGATGCCTACATCCGAAGGATCCATTGCATGAGAGACAAACGAGATGGGAAATTAATTCAATGATGAGTTGATGACACAGTGAGATTTAGGTTCACAGCCAGGTTCGTACCATACCATAAGCGGAAATTCTGATTAGAGGACCGCTCGGTGTTTAGTTTCCCTCTGTTGTGGATTCGTCAGCGCCCATTGGCCTGAGCTTCAAGAATCTGACATCTAACCCAAAGTAGGATCTTCGTTGAGTCTTGCGCACTTGGGATGATATCACTCGCAGAGTTAGAAGCACGAATTGAGTTCTTGTTGTTACCTTGTTAAGATTGCTTGTTTCTCGAGATATAAAAGGATCGTGCCAAGACCTGGGCTTGGTGAAACGGTTGGGGCTTACCTATCGTTATCAAGGGGCTACTTCGATTCTATGAACGCTCATGGCAACACCCACGGGTAGATACTACTACTGTAGTGTCGCCTGGTTGTCGCCAAGGACGATTGATAGATGTTTCGAGGTTTTGGATAATGTATTACGGCAAGGACCCTGATCGGCCAGCCTTGCCTTCATTAGGTTGGCCCAGTCAAGGGAACAGCTGCCCTTTATCTCATAACATTATTTCCGGCTTCAGAGACGTATATTACGTCCAATATTATGGTATATCTCATAATATCATCATCAGTTCTTCAAATCTTCCTCCAACTCAAGAATTCTCTACGATCATATTTTGCTTATGTCATGGAATTCAGAGCCATGATTGGCCATAACTCAGCCTTAATTGCGGGTTGCGTCATTACTTTTCATTAGCTTACCGCCTTAGGCATTCGTTAGCAACAGTGAAGCTCGGTTTAACCCTCTCTTGACATGTTCCTTTCGGCGATCATATCTGCCAATCGCAGCTCATTCTGCCGCCCCTTGAAGCTACTTACAAGAAATGTTCAAGAACTACGAATTTATCGATTCAACAAACTTCAAAGTCAGCTGACTGCGTCAAGGCTTATGTCGACGATGCGCCTCATAAACGTCGATACTCTTGAATTAGAGTACTTTATAGGAGAGCATGGCCGCTCAATACCAACGTATGCGATTCTATCACACGTATGGACATCTGAGGAGGTGTCTTTCCAACAGATGACCGGGCTGAGCCCTCTCCCAGAAGAGTCAAAGGGCTATCAGAAAATAGTCGACTTTTGCGCAAAGGTTAAGGCTGAGGGATTCGAGTACGCCTGGGTAGACACTTGTTGTATAGACAAGACGTCCAGTGCCGAACTCTCAGAAGCTATTAACTCTATGTTCCAATGGTATCGGAAATCTGCAGCTTGCTATGTGTACCTAGACGATGTCACCTGCGCTGAGAACCCGAGATCGCTCGACTCAAAGTTCCGCCATAGTCGGTGGTTCACACGTGGATGGACTTTACAGGAACTGCTTGCACCCCACGAAGTGATATTTCTCGCTAATGATTGGCTCGAAATCGGCACAAAGCGTACTCTGAGTGCGACCATCTCAGATATTACAAAGATCGATTCAATTACATTGCTGAAACATACCTGGGCGCACGTCAGCGTTGCAGGGATCATGTCATGGGCATCAATGAGACGAACGACAAGGCTAGAAGATCAAGCTTATTCTCTCTTGGGTTTGTTCGATGTGAATATGCCGCTCATCTACGGCGAGGGCCCCAAGGCGTTCTATCGGCTACAAGTGGAAATTATGAAGACAACGAATGACGACTCGTTGTTCGCCTGGTCTACCGAACCTCTTGATACCTATGGCTACTCTACAAGTGAGGGTGCTTCTACGAGGGGTTTTAAATTCCTTGGATTACTAGCTCCGTCACCTGCTTGCTTCAGAGACTCACATGATATCAGGGCACCTAAGGATAGTCCTGGACGTCACGCACCCTACGACATGATCAAGCAAGACATTAGTCTCTCGGCGGTGTTAGTCAGATTATGTCCATTACCAACGGATCCCAAACAACTAGGAGATATTGACCGTGTGGATGTTGTCGGGACATTGCGATTCTCCAAAAATGTCAAACCTGTGAAGGCTGTAGACCATGGTCTGGTCATCACGCCTGCGAGGCAAGACGCGAAGGGGATCAAAATAATGTGTCTGCTTGCCATTCTCCGGTGCTGGAACAAAGATGGATATATCGCGATACCGATCAAAAGTCTGACATCTGGTGGTTACCAAAGAGTCGAGAATGGGAACCGATGTCGCTGGTTCAGGGTACGATTGATGCCTTTGCGTCTCACTTTGAAGGACGAGGACGAAAGGGCGGACGACGAGTCGCAATACAAACTAAGGCAGTTTGATTCTGAGAGCAGGGAGAAGGGACCACCCGCAGATCCACCTGAAACCGTACTTGTTAGAGCATATGTTCCATTGGATCTACCATCCGATAGGACACCTCCATCCATCGAGGGCAGTCGTCGAAGTCCAGCCCTTCAATTCCGATCACTGCCTATCAACAACAATTATTACAACATCTGCACCGACCATCAGAAAAGCGTCATGCTCCCAACACCTGAGTCAGGAGCTTACGCCAAGGTCATAGAGAGTATGAACAACATAATAGATATCCAGCCGACATCACACGCCATTTTTAAAAGCCGTGCAGATATAGATCTCCCTCCCTTTATAATACGCACCAGGAGGATTGAGAGATCTCAAGAAATCAAGATAGAGTATCTGCTTGGGCCTGAGGTCGAAGCCTGGAGTGATGCGCCGGACAATTCAGATGCTAAGTTCATCGATATTGACATACAAAGCCCATCTACCACAATCCCTCTCACAGAAGACCTTTGTCTAGTATTTCGGGTCAGACATGGTACTCCGCGGGACGGGAACCACTATTTGAACGTCAGTGTTGAGAAACCTTTACCTTGGGTAGCAGAAACGGAGCATAATCCATCTACGAATAGTGACAGGATTTTGTCAAGTTCTGATATGGCGCTCACACGTAGCTTTACCGATAATTCTATATAAACTCAAATTGCTTGAAGATGTCTAGGTATTGTTGGAAGGTCTTGATATTTGCAGAGAAAGACTTGATGTTACTAAAGATATGCTATTTGAAGACGAGCTGTGGAACAAAAGCTACTTGGGTAGGGTACAGAGACCGACTCATCTTCTTGATTCGGTCGCAAGCTGCGTGTCTCAAGAGCAGGGGGTAGGGTGGCCAGGCAAATGGTCGGTTAGAATAAGGAATAGAGATACCTTCTGTCTCATACTAAAGCTATATGGATACAGGTATCTCCTTCTCCAAATTTCTAGTGAACTTTCCCCAAATATCACATGACTTCTCGAAATCTAGATACTCCGAATAACAAGGCAAAGACTAAGAGAATGAGATATCTAAATTATCCCCAGTTAACCAACCCTTTTCCCAGTCACTGTACCCCGTAACAAAGGCGCAGGCATTGGTGGCCGAGCTGAATAGACAGGGAGGCCGGTCTGAAAGCCCTACAGTAACAGGTAGTCTTCCCACTCAAACTTAGGTGAGATTGTTGGAGACGTATACCGTGGCAGATGGCCCTGAGTAGCAGCTGGCAACAGCAACAGCCAGTGGTGATTGCTGTAGTGAGTTTCAATAAAGAAAGATTAGCAGCCGACTATCTGCTGAGTTCCAAGATCAAAGCATAATAATACACTGAACAGTGAACAGGCGACTTGTCATGGTGGAAGGCTTAAAACTACAGAAAAGGTCTAGAGTGACATGTGTGTAGCCACTCATCAAGCCACGTATCATACCATAAATTCTCTCTCAGTCGTACAGCAGTAAAGGTACACTTGAAGTCATTTATTGTACAAGTCATCATAGCAGTCCAGTGAATTCGTAACGTTCCCTCCTCATAGAGCCTTCATCTTTAAGTACATGCCATTTTCCGGCCTAATCGTAATCACTCCCCTCGGCATAACACGCCCATCATCCATCGCTAGCGTCCACTCAAACGATCGCACCATCGTGGCTAGCAAACATCGGAGCTCGGCCTTTGCAAACCCTTGTCCAATGCAACTTCTTGGTCCATGCAAGAAGGTCAAGAAGTTGTAGTTGCTATTTGATCCACCGTTCTGGTTCGGCTTTCCATCCTCTGTGATCCATCGCTCAGGACGGAATTCCGCTGCATCAGGGCCCCAGATTTCTGGAGAGCGGTTGATGTACCAGATCGACACGATGATGTCTGCACCCTCGGGGATGAACTGATCGCCGATGCGGGTGTCGCGGATAGCTTGGCGCATGGTCAAAGGTACAGTGGGGTAGAGCCGAAGTGTCTCGTGCATAATGCCGTTGAGGTAAGGCAGTTGTTCGAGGACGCCGGCGAGATCTACTGTCGGGTCGCTGGCCAGATCCTCCGGCAATGCATTTCTGACTTCATCTCTGAGTTTGGCCTGGTACTCTGGGTATTTTGTGAGCAAATAACACGCCCACGTAATTGCCGACGATGTTGTTTCGTGCCTGGGATGTGTTAGTAATGTCATTGATGAGAGATAGTGCATCACTTACCCAGCTGCGAGGAATGTCAGAAGCTGGTCCTTCAAGGCCTCATCCGAGAAGTTGTTTGTCTTGATGAGAAGCGACAAAACATCAAAGTGGTCATCTCCCTTTTCGATGATGGCTTCCTTCTTCTCCTTGATCATAGGATAGCAAAGTGTGTTCAAAGATCCTGTGAGGTAATTGAACTCATCGTTCATCTTCCAGGGAATCATGCGAATGATAGGCAGGCCAATAGCCAGAGACAGCATGGAAAAGAGGAGCTTCTCCCCGCTAGGGTCGAGTAACCGTTCGTAGATCTCTGCGAGAGGATCCACCTTCTTCTCAACGGCTTCGAACTTGCGACCCAAACCAGCAATGCCAATGATATCTAGCGTAACCTTGCTCGCCCAGCTGTTGAGCTCAATAACTGGTGACCCCGAGGCGGCCATATCCCGACCAATTGCCTTCGCAAGCGACTGTGACTTCTCCCACATCATCGGATAGAGTTCCTTGATGTGTCGGAAGTGGAAGGCCGGTGTTGTGTTCTTGCGAAGGAACTTGTGCTGATCACCCTCAATAATAATGAGACCATCGCCAAGAATATGTCGCAGGAAAGAGCTGATTCGCTTTGGCTTGGTAAAGTCGTAGCAGTTGTGGACGAGAAGATCTGCTAGAAGCTGGGGGTTCATGAGACAGATCTGACTTCGAAGTGAGTTGAGAGTGATCATGTCTTCGCCGGGATATTGTCTGGCAAGGTCCAGGAACAGCTCGCCGGATGGTCTGTCCTTGACAAGGAGGGCTCGATGAGCAGCGCTGATATATGCCTATGTATCACCAAGTCAGAAATCAGATCTGAGATTCGAGACATGCTGCTCTGTGTTAGAATACTGGGACTTACCCTTGGACCGGGAATATGCCTCAAAGGACTGAATAAGACCGGGTAGAGCACAGCCCAGAACACAACTCCGAAGACATAGTTGATGAGCAAAATTGTCGCCACCGCGGCCAAGTGGCTCTGAGTGCTATAGTATTCTGGAAATAACTTGATGGCGAAGAACGACTCAACAGCCGCCGCGAGCGTAAGGCTGGGAAAACCCAGTATCTTGGAGAGAACAGCCATTTCGAAGCAGCTGCAGATGTTGTGCAGTAAGATGATCAACTTGGAGGGCCAGACTCGTTAAAGATAATAAGGCTTAGCTTAATAAGAGCTAGCCGGCGATATCGACTTGGTATATATCCGTAATCCGTAATATGCTTATTTTTGTTGGGCAACATCTCCATGTGAATTAATCCGGTCGATATTACGACGCCCAATGGATTCCTGGAGCCATGGACTAATTCCGGCATTCCGCTGTGAAGCCATCACTGGTTGAACAATCTTCATTGATGCATCATGTGCCTCTCTAGACTAGGCTACATGCCATTCTGAAACGGGTATGCATCAACGATGATCAGCCTTAGTCATGTCGCAAAGCCCAACCAGATTAGGTCTAGCATGCGAGCAATCCACTGACGTATCTCCACGATCAGGTCGCTCTAACTGCATTTAGTATGTAACTCGTGTGTAGATATCTGACCCTTCTCAGCTGCATCATGCCCGAAAGGCCCGAAGGAACGGTTCGTAATTAGACGAACATGGAAGATTTAGCGGCTCGGTCTTTAACAATTGTCCATGAGTTCGTGTCTATCAACTTCACATGTATACAAACTTGGTCCCCTTCAAACAACATCATCAACTTGCGAACAGCATTTCGCAACCTAGGCCGAAACCAGATGAGTTTCCCCAGCAATTCACATCTGAAGAATGAACGCGGGAAGTCCTTTCGGTTGAGAGAAGGGAGAGAAGATGGAACTTGAAAAGAGCAAGTCTGAAGTTCGAAATGCCTGAGAGTGTTGACTTTGTTGAGTGAAGAAGGCTTATTCCCACTTCTCCAACTCCAACTCACACCTTCACAAGCTCATCAGCCTCATCACCCCTTCTAAATGGCTTCGAAAACTATCATTGGACTCATTCTAAGCTCTGCTCTCCTAGGAGGCTATGCTAGCATGGGCACATCATATCAACACGGCTTCTTTGATGTTATTCGAGACTGCATCACCGAAACAAAGTCGCTCAAGGCAGCTTCTTCGTGTCCGTTGGATATGTCAGACTTTGTTCCCAGGAAGCTCACAGGCTATGAGTCTGTCGACGGACCTATCATGCTTCTTCTAGAGTTCTTCTCTCAAGGGCTGAAGAAACATCCTGACAGCAAGGGCATCGACTTGGAGGCTTTGCTCGCATTTGGATACCTCGCTGCACAGTTTGGTGGTGCGTGGTATCTGATGGCTCTTGAAGGATTGAGGTTTGGAAACCGTGGAACGATCTTGAGTTGGTACGTCTCTTCAGCTAGCTGACCTCGCCATTATTCTAATGTGTTTTACAGGACCGGAACCTTTGGTATCATGGCCCAAGCTATCACCATCAACATTGCAGCACCAATCTATCTGACTCTTCAACTTTTCCTCTCGCCCACCATTCCACAACAGGCATACTTGCTGGCCGACCCCTGTGATCTGAGTCTTCTCCCAATATCGACTATCATATCTTATGTTCTACCAAGTCTCGGTCTCTGCTTGCCACTCATGTTTGACATCTCACGAGAGGCAAAGTTCATTGCTGTGGCCCTCTGGCAGCCGTTCCCTCTGTATCAAACTGCAATCCAGAAAGTCTCCCGTCTAGTTTGCTGGTCCCGGCGAGGAAAGGCCAACAATACGGCACACATTGATCCGAGAGCCTGCAAGAAGGCGTTGAATCGCGCGTACAGGTTCATCGCGACTTTCACAATGGGAATCCACTTGTCCGTGTTTGGAACCATCTTCGCGTCCTGGATGAATGTTACGGCAAAAGTTTCGGGACACCACATTCTCGCTCTAACCTCGCTGACAAGCCCACCGACTCTCGCCTTACTCAACCCTCCCGTTTCGGCCCTGGAGTCAAGGGAGATTGTGGTGTCGTTCTTGCGATGGGATGTCTACTGCACTTCCATTTCGATGGCCATCTGGGCCGGCTATCAACTGTACTCGGCACAGAGAGCTCCGAGTCGAGTGGTGATCTGCTTCAACATTGTGTGGTGGACGATTCTGGGAGGGCCCATCTTCCCTGCGTTGATGTTACTCTGGGAAAGAGATGTTATGGTGTTGGACAGGATGGAGCTTTTCAACTCGTCCCGCAAGATCGAGTGAGGTTGGCAGAGATTGGAGAGAAATACTAAGTGAGCGAGCTGGAATCAGGATGAGATGCTTGATTGGGAGAAATGGGCAGAAGAACACTATCCAAGTACGTATTAAAACTGGAACTAGCTTACTCAAATACAAAATTGGTAAAACAGGCATCAAGAAGAAATCAAACCCATCGTGTCAGGTGTACCAAAATTCTCTTCGTTACAATCCATCGGGCCAGGTTCCATCGACCAAGGTGCTGGTGACATATACGGCTCCCCAATAAGCCTTCCAACCGCCGACCTGATGCCGATGGCTGAGTTCAATCTAGTCAAGATAATTACTGCTCTTTCATTCTGCTCGGGCGTTGTATAAACACAGTGCGTGACAAATCTAATCGAGTGCACGATGATAATTGCAGCTGCTCCGTCGTGCAACATGGTAGCTGGCATGCCGTTTGGGTCAATGTCACCCAAGGCGTAAGGAACAGCAGCCAGCATGTCATCGACGGTTTTTCGCACGTCGTTTTCCAAGTATGGAACAGTTTCTGCCCACATAGAATTGTAGTTATACTCTTCCTCCTCTTCTTCCGCCGGTTGCAATGTAATCTGGTACTGAAGCATGGTCTGAAGCAGGATGAGACGAGCTGATCGTACCAGAATAATGATGCAAGCTGTCTCGGCGTCGTAGTGCACCTTTCCTGAGCTCATCTCTCCAAGTGCAGTTGGAACACCGCGGCCTTCGAAAGTGCACTGCCAGTAATCAGCGGCTTCCTGGTCCCAAACGTTGAAGACATCAAGCATCTCGAAGCATTCTTGGACCAAGAGCCTCTCATCTTCCGACCCCACACTGCTCTGCGATGCTGTCGAGGGACTACTGCCAGCTTGTGATTGAGCTGTGTCGGGTGGCACAAGCCGGCATAGGCGATGGCGCAGTGACAAGGTCCTTGACATTATGGCTAGGGCTCGAAGAAGAGGGTCGAAGATGCCGATGACGGTGGCTATAGCGCCGGGGTCGGTGTATGTATCATCGCCGTGCAAGAATGAGTAGATTTGCTGTGAGGTACCAGTCAGAAACTGTTGTTCAATCCGGGTTTTTGGATGACTTACCAGCCGTAATAGAGCAAGCAGGAAGAGTTCCGCTCCTCTTCTTGTACCAATCTGACTAGGTCCTCGTTTTTCCAACAGATAGAAAAGACCCGATGCGTGTTCGTTCGGGTCACCTAAACCTTCACCACTGAAGTCCTGGTATTGAGTTAGAAGTGTGAGGATCGCAATGGCCATGAGACTTACCTTGTAGGTGCAGAGCAACAAGATGGTCGCGATCACTTTATCATCCATAGCCTGATCATCAGACAGTATGCTCTGCTGCAAACCCTTGATAGTACGTCCATAATTCCTCAGAGATTGTGTCCGAAGTTCCTCATTCCCCAAATGATTATACGCAGCTAGCTGAGCAACGCTGAGCGTCGCCGTCTCAACCAGTCCATCTTTATAGTGATCAAACAAACTCGGTAGGAAGCTGAAATGCCCTGGGAACCCGTCGTCATCATCGGGTGACACGAAGCGACGAACGAAATAGCATAGCGACATGTTATCGTACGATGTGGCCGGGGATCGAACCATAGCGAGGGACCTACGCCGCTGAGAGGCTTCTAAGAGCCGCTTCCTGGGCTGTGGGACCGCCTTTTCGGGTGGTTGTTGTCGTTGTAGTTGTTGCTGTTCGTCATCCTGCGGCGCTGGCGCTGTCGGTGGACTCGCTGTACTCGCTGTACTGGCAGTACTGGTACTTTCTGCTTTTGACGTCTTTGACGCGTTTGATGAAACGCTCTGCGATCTCCCCTTTGGTGCAGAGTGTCGAAAATGAAACTCGTCGGTATATCCAAGACATGGCTTTCCGTAGTTGTAGCATCGTCGACACGTCGGTTTCCCCTCATCGCACTGCGCAAATTAATTAGCTATCGCTATCGCTGAAACAGACAGACAGACGACTGATAAGCATTCCATTACTCACCTTGACCTTTCGCTGGCGACATCGCAAGCAGCCTGAACTAAAGCGTCCTGGGAATACCATCTTGGCTAGGGCAGTCAACGTGCGTGGACAATTCGTTTGTGAGCTGAGCAGGTGGATTGATGTCCAGGGAATGATTGCAGATTACGGAGCCCGCGGATTGAGAGCTAAGATGGGCGAGCCTAAGATAGCCGGTGGGAAATCAGGGCGGACATGCATTCGCACGGACGTATTAGTGTCTCGGTTCACTGAGGGGGTCGCTGGGCTAAAGCCTGTAAACCAGGTTCAAGGTCATGGATTAGCGTTGTAATAACAGGGGGCAACGACAGGGTCAAGTGCCGCGTTAGTGGAGAGAAGAGAGGAGATCACCGTTGTGGCTTGTTCTGGCTAAGCTTGCGATAAGAAGGTTGCTCAGCTCTCGGTTGAGAGAACCTCGGCTTCAACGTATCGTGATCGGCTTCAAACTTGTCGAACTCGTGACAAACTGGAGATGGATCTGGAAAGTTTCTTCAAGAGCTTAATGAGTTGTATAAGATGTATATCGACATGTTCTGCCGACTAACTGGCAAACCGACCATTCGTCACTCAATTCATCATTGTTCATCCTGTCCATCTTAGCATTCATCCATGTCTTCACTACTGTACTCTCCCGTTATTGGACATCTCTCCAACTTTGGTAGAGTTATCCTCTCACCACTTGTATCCGGCCCATTGCTCATCGCCGCAACATACGCCCCTGATGCCGTGAACAATGCTTTGGCCTCAATTGCCGATCGGCTTCCAGACCATGCCGCACATACCCTGGAGCTTCCAACCGTCAAGAAGATTCTTCTTGTTTGGCTCAGCCTGGGCATTCTGAGAAGCATCAACCAGTTCTTGAACACCATGGCTCATAATTCATGGCGTATCAGGACTGCGCAGGGTTGGGAATGGAAGAATGAAATAGCCGTTGTTACTGGTGGCTCGAGCGGCATTGGCTTGAGCATTGTTCACAAGCTGGCCGCCATGGGCATTCGCGTCGCCGTGTTTGATGTTCAAGACCTTCCTAAAGAGTTACAAGGAAACCAGCGCATTCATTTCTATCGATGCGACGTTACCACTGTTGAGTCCGTCGCTGAAGCTGCTGATGCAGTCCGTCGAGAACTGGGACATCCATCAATTCTCATCAACAACGCTGGCATCACCTCTCCCATGCCCATCCTCAAGATGTCCGAATCGTTCCTTCGCAAAATCATGGGCGTCAATTTAATGGCACTGTGGTACACCACCCAACAGTTTCTCCCTCGCATGATTCAGCTGAACAAGGGTCATGTCATCACGGTCGCAAGCATCGCATCTTTTGTCGCCCTTGCTACTGGAGCCGACTACTCAGCATCCAAGGCTGGCGCACTGGCATTCCACGAGTCGCTTGCAAGTGAGCTCAAGCATTTTTACAAGGCTCCCAGTGTATTGACAACGGTTGTGCATCCCAACTTTGTCAGGACACCTCTTGTCGAGGGCTTCTCAGATCGCTTGGAGAGAGGAGGTGTTCGTTTTTTGACTGCTGATGATATTGCCAAGGAGGTTGTTGCTCAGATCAAGAGCAAGCGTGGAGGTCAACTCATTATACCAAATTCTGTTAACGTTATCTCTGGTATTAGAGGCTGGCCAACTTGGCTGCAGGAGATTATTCGCGACACGGTTGGCAAGACAGCGGGACGGTAATTGGGCAAGAGATGAGCTGGCAATTGTATCTAGAAACCCGACATGTAACTTGAGATCATTTGCCATAAATACCCCTGTCAATTGGGATTTTGAAGTGTCTCTTACTTGATCCACCATGTCCTCAGAACGCGCACGACCTTCATTGCGCGTCTCATCAACACGTAGGTTCCATAACTGCCGCATCCACTGAAAAATGCCCAAATTGAATCAACTGAGGCCTTGAGCGATGGTAAAATTAATTTATAAGAGTTATACAACCGTAAAGTCCGGTGTCGAGGTGTATAGTTACCGACGGAGTTGGGTGAAATATTTAAGAGAGGCCCGTTCCCTCAGCGGCCCGTGCCAGCTTTCAGCATCTTCCCCACGCACACCAACACCAGATTTTTGACGACTCTCACAGCAGCTCACGCTCAACACTTCATCATGTCTATAACAAATCCACTTAAAACGACACTTATTTACATATACGCTCTAATAATATCGCCATGGCTTCTCTCCCGCTTTTTCCTCGACATCTCTCTCTGCCTCGTCCCATGGTTCCGGCCCTCGAGTCAATGGACGCTGAACCAGGCCGTCCGCGTCCGCGTTGTCAGACTCTTGCTTCTCTACTGGTCTCTCACTAAATCTGGCGACAAAATGAGATTTGACCAAGGAAAAGAGAAGAACCGATTCGAAGTCGTCGCTCCCCGATCACCAAAGCTATACAGAGGAATATTGCTGGATTACTTGGTACAGCCTGGACAGTTGGGCATGACCTGGACGCCATCCCGACCACCTCCAGCTGGACTTGTTCATCCTGGGATGACTGTGGCTTTACACTTCCATGGGGGTGGCTTCGTGATTGGAAATGGCCGTGATGAAGATACTGGATACCTGGCGAGGACTCTTGTCAAACACATGGGTTGCACTCATGTCTGCACACCCAACTATCGCCTGTCCAGCAGCAAGAATGGGCAATTTCCCGCTCCTCTACAGGATGCTCTCACGGCATATCTCCATCTCATCAAGACAAGAGGAATTCCTGCAAGCCAGATTGTTTTCTCGGGCGACTCGGCTGGTGCCAACCTCGCGCTCGCTTTGGTACGATATATTCATGAATGCGGCCAACTCGACGAGATCCCGTTCCCACGAGCAATGGCCCTTTGGTCGCCCTGGACGGACGTCGCTGGTGCTCTGGAACAAGATGCTACGCAGTCACCCAACTACAAGACGGACTACCTGAACATGCACTTCGCACGATGGGGAGCAAAGACTGTCTCTGGCTCTGGCGCAACTGACCCAGCTAGTCCATACCTTTCACCTCTACGTCACCCGTTCCAGTTGGAGAAACCACTACCAGTATACGTTAATGCCGGAGGGGGTGAAGTCCTATGCGATGATATCAAGAACTTCTGCCAACGCTACGAAAAGCATGGTTGGCCGATTCATCTGGACATCTCGGAAGGCTGTCCTCATGACATTATCCTGTTGGGTGATAGAATTGACTTTACTGCCGAGGCAGAGAAGGCAGCAGAGCATGCGAGACGTTTCTTGAACGAGAGTGCGGGGTTGAATCTGACAAGCTATGCTTGAAGCTTCTTCGGGATGCACATGATGGGATGAGGTTAGGCAGAAAGGTGTCGAAAGTTCTACAGCAGATTATCATAGCTCAACAAATTTCACATGTTATCAAGCTCAACCATGCCGTCATCGTTTAAGTGATCTGCAACCCCTCCTCGGAGCCCCGCGGCCAAGTGATTAAACATGCAGCTTTGACATGTCAGTCGCGTGATTCTCCGGTACTTCCTTTTGACAACGATAGACTATCCCTACTAGCCTTGAACGACGATCGCTGGAACGTGCCGAGGTTCTGGGGATGCATTTACCCCACAATCTCTTAACTCTGTCCCACCCGAATGGATTTCTATATACAGTTTAGCTTGCGATCAACGGTCCCGCGGGTCGGTCCACGTTCGCCATGACGTTTTTTGTCATGAAGATTTGTACTTTATCGGACACGGGCCCCGCGGGCGCGGACGTGCTTCATATCTCACCTCGCTGAACGCTTGTTCTCGGAAGCTATACCAGAACTTAGCTACCCACTCGACGAGCAGTGGTACGACGCACTGAAAACCATCGCAAAGTGCCGAGGTTTCAACATCATCTCCCTTCTGTCATCGGAAGGTTTATTGATCCAACGGAGCGTCAACTTCACCAAGGCTTCGTACAAAATTGACCTTCAACGTCGGTTGCGAAAACATCAACAACCTCACATACTAGTCAATCATCATTCATCACCATGGAACAACACTCAGACGAACCCAACTCCTTTGATGTTATCATCATCGGCGCTGGTATATCCGGCATCAACGCTGCCTACCGTCTCCAGACAGAGGGTCCTGCCAACTTGACCTACGCCATTCTCGAAGGTCGCGATTCTATTGGCGGCACATGGGATCTGTTCAAGTATCCTGGCATTCGATCCGACTCTGACATCTTTACCTTTGGCTTCCCTTGGAGCCCTTGGAAGCATGAAGAGTCGCTGGCGCCAGGTGACAAAATCAAAGAGTATATGATCGAGTCGGCTAGATCGACCGGCATCGACCACCATATCTGCTACAAGCACTCTGTTTCAGAAGCAAACTGGTCTTCCAAGGATAGGCGATGGCAGCTTCAGGTCACTCGACCTGGCGACGAGAAGCCTGTCACTTTCCAAGCTAAATTTCTACTCCTTGGTACCGGCTATTACGACTACAAGACTCCTCTTCAGACCACGATTCCGGGAATTGAGAGATTTCAAGGCAAAGTTATCCATCCGCAGTTCTGGCCTGAGGATTATGACTACACCAACAAGAACGTCGTCATCATTGGAAGTGGTGCCACCGCCGTCACAATCTTGCCATCCATGGCCGACAAAGCCAAACGCATCACCATGCTACAGAGAAGCCCAGGCTACATCTTCCCTCTTCCATCAAGCAGCCTCTTCACACGACTCCTCTTCACCATCTTGCCCGCTAGCATCGCTCTCTTCATCAACAGACTTATCTGGCTGGTCAGAAACTATCTGACCAACGTGTTCTGCAGGTCATGTCCCGGTCTGGCCAAGAAGATCATCAAGCATGTCACCATCAAGCAACTACCTCCTGATGTTAGCTGGGACCCTCACTTCAAGCCTCGATACAACCCATGGGAGCAACGATTCTGCGCATGCATGAATGGCGACTTCTTCGCTGCTATTCGCTCGGGCAAAGCAGATGTTGCGACCGACAAGATCAAGACCGTCACTGAGAAGACCATCGAGCTTGAGTCTGGAGCAACATTGCACCCTGATCTTATCGTCACAGCTACTGGTCTCAAGATTCGCTTTGGAGGCGGTATCCAGTTTAGTATGGATGATACCCCCTTTAACGTGGCTGATAAGTTCGCTTGGAAGGCTGCTATGCTTCAAGATGTGCCCAATCTGCTGTTCATGACTGGATATGAGAATGCTTCGTGGACACTTGGCGCGGATGTCAGCGCTAGACTCTGTGTGCGCATTCTGCACAAGATGTCAGAGCGCAAGTCTGCTGCCGTGGTGCCGCGTCTCGCTTCAACACTGGGTATGCCCGTGAAGCCGATGATGAATCTATCTTCAACATATCTCAAGAATGCTGGCTCTGTTTTCCCTAAGGGCGGTACGGGTTTGTGGAGTCCAAAGACGAACTACTTTGCGGATATGGCTGGGGCGAGATGGGGAGATATCACTACGGGTTTGGAATACATCTGATGGCACACTTTATGTATAAATGGTAGTTTCACTTTTCTCTGTAGTTAATATCGACTCACTTAAGCTTTCATGAGTAGCACCGCTGTGACAAACTATATAATAAGGTCGCACTAGATCCAATGTCACCGTTTCACCCTTGTAAGCACTCAAGAAATCTTGACCAGTCGTCTTACACGATTTACTTGGCGGTACTTTTCCTTGCAGCGAACCACAGCCGACCAGATATAGACTAAGCTAACGTAGAAGTTAAATACGTCGCTCGAAAGCGGAGACAGTAGTGAGTATGTAAGCAGGCTTACGACACTTCAACCGTCGTATTGTGGCAGTGTAGCAACTTCTTTGTATTACTCAGCTTCCTTTAAGCATTCAAGATATCAATACTGAGTGAGCCGACAGGTGTAGCCTTGAGCGCAATCCAAGTTGCGTGTATGTAAAGATCAACAGCTAATCTGAATCTATAGGTGCGCCTGTACGTTAAATAAGCATTCGGCCACGTGGATGACAGATTTCCAAGGTTGTTGTAGATTAGCCGGCAAAGCTGATCCAGTTCTACTGCTTCGGTCCTCAAGTAGCACCCTGCGCATCCTTCGTTGGAGTGCGATGCAACGCAACTCCGGTAAACAGCCTGGATAACAGAGGTTGAGATTCATTGATATTCTTGAACGGGCAGTTCTATAACTGGGTGTATATTGGCTGGTTTGTGGGATTATATAGTAAGGAACTGTAAACTTACTAGATTCGTAGGTGCTTTCCAGACAAGATGTAAACTTCCAATGACAGCGAACAGATCATATTTACAGCTAACAAATACTGCCTTTGCAAATTCTGTTTCGAAATTAGGAATTCCTAGGGACCAAAGCTGTGTCAAGGCACAATATTCGGCCTAGGCTATCCGGATAGAATCGGTATTTGACTTGTAATATCAGTTATGAAGCCGCAGGGCAAAATAGTTAGAGGCCTCATCATGAAAGGAAAATTCGCTCGCTAATCGGTTAAATTCATTATTATGTTCCCACGGACCTCCATCTTACAACTTCACCGTTGCTGTAAACATCTTGGCGTCTTAACCCAAAAAGGGAAACAATATCAGAACAAATTAAGACATCCTCCCCAATTTGTAGTAGATTTCGATTTGAAAAGAATATTATCCGCTTTACAATCAAACAACGACCCATATTTGCGGGGGACTCTGTGTAACTTACTACTTAGGGTATCAACGCGCATCTTAGCGATACTCCGATGTTTCCTCAATAGGCTTCATTCGGAGCTTGGTTCTCCGCACTCATGGCTCTAGGGTCAGAGATGAACCGATTTACCGGCAAAAGACGTTGGGATAGATTGGATTGGATAAATGCTGTGATTCTTCAGATGCTGGGGTTCGGTTATTCACGATCGTGCTATGTACGATGGGGAATGGAGTGTGTATATAAGGGCGGAGAGCAATCCAACCCTTCGATGTTGCTTTCCCTATCTTCAGACAGTTCTTCTGCTTTGAAGTAACAGTTCATTCGAGATCAGCTACAATGCATATTCTTTCGCTCCTCGTCGCTCTCGCCCCCGTCTCTGCCCTTGCCCAGGCTGCCATCTGGGGCCAATGTACGTATATACATACACCATCGATACTCTCCGGATGTGAAGATTGACACTATATTCAGGTGGCGGTAACGGCTGGTCTGGTGCTACTACGTGTGCCAGTGGCTTGAAGTGTGAGAAGATCAACGACTGGTATTCTCAGTGTGTTCCTGGATCTGGATCGGACCCCGACCCCGAGCCCCAGCCAACTCAGTCGAACACTCCTACCCCTACTGGCGGCAACAATGCTGGCAGTGGTCTTGATGGAAAGTTCAAGGCCAAGGGAAAGCTATACTTTGGTACAGAGATCGATCACTACCACCTCAACAACGACCCTCTCACTACCATTGTCAAGAGGGAGTTTGGTCAAGTCACCGCCGAGAACAGTATGAAGTGGGATGCCATCGAGCGTAAGCTTTCCCCTATATCCTCCAGATGATAGCACAGATTATCTAACTTGCAACAGCCCAGCGCAACCAGTTCAGTTTCAGCAACGCTGATCAGGTTGTCAACTTCGCAACCCAGAACGGCAAGCTCATCCGTGGCCACACCCTCCTCTGGCACTCTCAGTTGCCCAGCTGGGTTTCGAGCATCAACGACCGTGCTACTCTGACCGCCGTCATTGAGAACCACGTCAAGACCATGGTTACCCGCTACAAGGGCAAGATCCTCCAGTGGGACGTCGTCAACGAGATCTTCGGCGAGGACGGTAACCTCCGCGACAGTGTCTTTTCCAGAGTCCTCGGCGAGGACTTCGTCGGAATTGCTTTCCGCGCTGCCCGTGCTGCTGACCCCAATGCTAAGCTCTACATCAACGATTACAACCTTGATATCGCCAACTACGCCAAGGTCACCAAAGGAATGGTTGATCACGTCAACAAGTGGATCTCTCAGGGTATCCCTATCGATGGTATTGGTTCTCAGGGCCATCTTGCTGCTCCCGGTGGCTGGAATCCTGCCTCTGGTGTTCCTGCTGCTCTCCGAGCCCTCGCTGCCTCCAACGTCAAGGAGATTGCCATCACCGAGCTCGATATTGCCCAAGCCGGCTCTAGCGACTACGTCACTGTTGTCAACGCTTGTGTCCAGATCCCCAAATGTGTTGGTATTACTGTCTGGGGTGTCTCTGATAAGGATTCGTGGAGATCCAGCGATAACCCTCTCCTCTACGACCGTAACTACCAGGCCAAGCCTGCTTATACTGCCGTGATGAACGCTTTGTAAGAAGTTATCAAGTTTCAAACACTGAACTTGGCTGTCTATTCGGGAATGAATCATCGGATGGTGGGACGACTGTTGTACGAGACTGAAAAGATTGAACCAACTGTATATATTTGTCTTTTCGAGGTACATGTTTAGGATAAAGGAAATTATAGGCTATTCCTTTAGTATCTTCAACATGTCCAGTCACACAAGTTCCCATCAGTGATGTCTACCCCTCCCACTATAGGTGCACGAAAGGTGCCTTCTAAGAGCATATCATTCAAGTTCTTGCTGCCGCTTTACAAAACTCAGCAACAGTGAAACCCCAAGCCTCTTCTTTCAGAATATCAGTTCCAAGCGCCGGGGGAGGTGAGATATGGTTATGGCCCTCCATCACTTGAACTTCCAGGTTGACCTTGGAGCTTCCCTTACCAGATCTCCAGCGCTCAATAAATTCTCTGTCGCCTTCCAAGATCTCATCCTCGGGGTCAAGCGATCCATACAGGAGAAGGAATTTGACACCTGGGGCAATATTAGAGATGCTCTTGTCACTATTGTAAGCCCCTAAAAGACCTGATGGACAATCTTGCTCCATTGTATCTCCGTAATAGGTTGCAAGCACTGGAATTCGGTATGGCTCGGGATTGTGGAACGAGGCAGGCATGGACAAGAAGACAGCAGCCTTCAGCCTCAATGGGCAGTTTTCTCCTTTGCCAGTGACCTGGTCCCGGGTTTGGGCAAAGCCTAAGTGAAGCATGAAGGTACGCAGATGAACTGCGCCAGCTGAATTGCCCATCATAAAGAGATTACGCGTTTCTGGACCTCCAAGCTTGTCGTTGTTTTCGATGAGCCACTTCAGAGCCAGTTCAATGTCTTGGGCCCCAGAAGGAAATCGCGCCTCAGGAACGAGTCGATAATCAGGAATCACGGTAACAAATCCGCACTTTTCGGCAAAGAAGTGACCCAGGTTTCGATACAAAAGATTGTCCTCAGAGGCTTTGTCGCCCCGAGTAAAGCCGCCACCGTAATTGTAGAAGAACACGGGACATCCAGCACCCGTCGAATTGGAGGCTGGGTAGTAGATATCCAGGTTATGGCGAGGGTTTGGGCCAAAGGAAAAGGTCTTTCTTAATGTTGATGTTATAGCGGTTGCGTTCTTTGCATGAAGCTCAAAGTAAAGCTTCAAAGTGGGCTCAATGCTCTGAGCAATTGAGCGGGAGATTGATGGAAGTTGGTCCATTTTGAGCGAAGCGTAAGTAAATCGTTATAGACTGGGAAAAGTTGGAGTTTGAGGTGTTTAAGAGCAGGATACAAGAGTGATGCAATCGTGTTTGATACAATTTTCGTAAATAAACGACAGCTCCTCATATATATCGTATAGAATTTTGAGATATATCAGATATCAGTACCTACCCCGATATCCGACAACATGTCAGCATGGCGGCAATGGAAAACAACAAATTACCGACTGTTGGACCCGAGTGAGAATACCGTTGCTAAAAGGGGCGTGATGCTGATGGAACGCGTGCTCGATACGGTCTAGTCACAAATCCCGCCCGGCTCCCGAAGCACCGATATACCGATTAATTCGGCCTCCGCTCAACCGCGATGCCCTCAAACCTCTTTGTAACACGAACCGGACTTTCATAACACTATCAAGTTCGCTCTACTATAGCCTCGTTCTTCGCGACTCTAGAAAAGTCCGACACCAATGCTTCAAGGGTATCCGAGGACATCGACATCCACAATTATCCACATCATGACTCTCTATGTTGAGAGACAGATGAACGTCAGGCTCAAGGATTAGTGTAGAGTTTTCCAACCTGTGTAACTATGCGAGCACAGCTCCGGTAAGTCGGATACAGTGTCTGATCTACCCGCTTTCCTCTGCCGACTATTCTCAGGGAGCTATTCACGCATCGCAGTTCCTCGGAGACTAGGCCGAAACCTTCGGTATAATCACACATACTGGCTTTAAGGACCAGTTGCACGGTGCCGGTCAACCAGATGGTCCGATGTGGCCTGATGCGGAACGAGAAAGGGTAATCGAAACGCCCAACACTGGGTCGTGGCAGTTTAATCCGAGTTCGATGCGATTGCTGTTCTGGATCGCAAGCTCGTTGAATCCCGGCCATTGATCGACTCGGCAGACATCTTCTGGTTACCCAGAAGTCTTACTATCTGCGCGATGGCGAGGGCCCAGTGATGTGCTAGGTCGTACTGTTGTTCACTCATACGTTCCTGGGACTAAATCGTGAGGAGTTTGAGTCTGGCAACCATTGAAAGGTCTAGATACTATAAAACTCATATTCTCTCCAGTTGCATCCGCTTCCTAGACCTGATCACTGCTATTATGCTACAGAATGATATCTCGAAATCAAGATCCAGGACACTAACTCCTCGAGTATGGGACCTGGTGAGCTTTTCCTGCCTGATGGGTGCTTATGTTCTCTTAGCCTGGAGCTTATATCTTCCTGTCATAGTTGGGTTTTGGTCTTAGTTCAAATTCGAATTTATGGAATTATGAGATATTGACCTTAAATTATAGAGTACAGAAACATAAGTATGATACATGCATTGTAGAGAACATACTGTATTCTGTATTGCGTCGTTGGCAGTCCGACGCTTATAATACCGGCTTGCACCTACTTTTGTAGTTTGGAATAAGCAAGCTGGATTAATTTCGGATCTATGTTCTTCTGTTAAGGACATAGTCCAGTATACTTTGATGTTTAACAGATGGTTTGGGATAAGTTGATCGATTGGAAAGAGTAATTATAAAGATACCAAACCCCAAATCCAATTCGAGTCCTGGGAAATATGTAGATAACCTATCCTACTAGGAACTTTTCTGAATTGATTATGCAACCTAACTAGAGCTAGTTTTTCTCAAGAAAAAATCATCTTGAGAGATGTCTGAACATCACGACACCAACGGGAGATGTGATGGATTGCATTCACTCTAGGGTAGGCAAATCTCAGACGATAGTGCCCAACCCTCCATCTCAGCGATAAGATAACGAAGTGTGTTCTGCATCAAGGTTCAGTGCTTAAAGTTAATAGATAAGATAACGGGCAACATCCGAGAAGCATACATAAACCTTACCCAGAATAACCAACACGAACACGGAAACCTGTTGCTGCTGGTCAGAACCGAGGCGAGCCCTAGCAATGCCTGACTCATGAGTCTGTCTGTGCAGTGTGGAGATAGCTTCGCCATCAAGTGGCTGCCACGTTCACAGCAACTGGCCGATCCACTCTCCCCCATCTTTACATGCACCTTTGAACTCAACCTCTCAAGTCTCAACTAACTGGATCGAGATTCACGTTCCTTGCTTGACAGTCGGATTACCCAAAGAGTGTAGCCCAACCCCGCAATCCGGTAAATCTTGCATGTGACGTCTTTCTAGCCGTCTCGTGCGGGGTGCATTAGCCCCAGATGCCATGGCTTGCGAGCATCGCATTGCCGAGATAGTTGATGGATGCTAACGGCTCGGATAGTCATAGCGTATCTTGGTCGTTTCCCAATTCAGGACCACCTTCCGACCCCCCAAAGTGATCATCGTGAACCTAGTTTAGTCCCACTCGAAGCCGAGGAAGAGCATGATACAAGTCTTGATGTCAGTTTGATTGTGATGCGTTTGAGATTGTGATTGCTTCATGGAAAGACAAATAACCAGGGGTCTTCTTCTGACGACAGTTTGATCGACATCACATCGTTGAGTCTTCCATGAACGAAATCTTCACCTGCTTTCTAAACAAGTCATTCTCATCAGTCAGTACACTCGACATCATAATGTCTCCATCACCAGAGCCAGGCACTCGCGGCAACCTCACCGTTGAGCAAGAGAAACATCTCCAAGAGACCTGGGTTCATATCCTCCGACTATGCGGAAACGAGAGCATCTCACCAGACGTGCCTAATTACACGGATAAGCTTCAGCATCTCCTGAAAAACAAGTCTCCCGAGCAATTCTCACAGAACTTATGGGAGGGTATCGTGGCGGATCATCCCGATTCCACTATCCTTCGCTTTCTTCGAGCCCGTGATTGGGATGTCTACAAAGCTGTCAACATGTTTGTCTCTGCTGTCAACTGGCGTGATGAGCGACAGATTCAGAAATCCATCATTGGAGGCGGCGAAGCCATCGGCCTGAAGAAGTCGATGACCTCTGATGAAGAGGCATTCATGATGCAATATCGCTCTGGAAAGTGCTACGTCAGAGGAACTGACAAGGACAACTATCCGATTCTTGCTATCAAAGTTCGACTTCACGATCCTCATAAACAGTCTGCTGAAGCTATGGAGACATTTGTCTTGCATAACATTGAGACGCTCAGGGTGATGGCTAAAGAACCATTCGACAAGGTCTGCCTTATTTTTGACCTCACGAGTTTCGGACTTCGCAATATGGATTTCCACGTTGTCAAGTTCCTGATCGACATTCTCGAGGCGAGATACCCTGAGACTCTTTCAGTAGTCCTTGTACATAACGCGCCATTCGTGTTCTGGGGTATGTTCTATCTTCTATGCATGGCCTTCATCATACGCTAACCATCTACATAGGTGTTTGGACCGTCATCAAGCACTGGCTAGACCCTGTCGTCGCTTCCAAGATTCACTTCACCAGCGGCACTAAAGGACTCCTCAAGTTTATCCCCAAGGAGAACTTGCAAAAGTCCTACGGTGGTGAAGACAATTGGGAGTACAAATACGTAGAGCCTGTTCCAACAGAGAACGAGAAGATGCAATCAGAGAAGAAGACCAAGATACAGATTGAGCGACAGGAGTTGATTGATAGGTTCAATTATTTGACTGAAGACTGGATTGCTACGAACCCGGATCTAGATGCCGGGAAGGAAGTTCACGCGCAGAGGGATGAATTGGTTCAATGCTTACAGATGAACTACTGGAAGCTGGATCCGTATATTAGATCAACCACTTACTACCACCGAGCTGGGGTGGCTACTCGGACTGGAGGCGTGGATTTCAAGGCAGCGCGATAGTATGTAGTCTGATATTCGTATTCACCTAAGTCGCAATCAATTTTCGTTGTTCATCATAATAAATGTAGCTCGATATCTTTGCCAAGAATAGATTTCATCAAGAGCTGTCAGTGCGATGCCTTACTTGAAACAACTACGGACCGCCACCGGAGCTGTAACTGTCATCCAGGCCAGCATTCCTTGTGAACTCTCAACTTAGTGGCGTGAGTGGATACTTTCAAGGCTCAAGAGTCAACGATCCCATGTCAGGCAGGTCTTCAGTAGCCTGCTAGCGTCTTCTCGGTTACAGTGCGCTTTGACCTGTGGCGCTCATCACCAACGGAACTGGCGCATCCCCGAAAGTGAACCAATCCTGCATCCAAGAACTAGACCAGGAACCTTGTCCACGCGACCTTGCAAAATGGCGAATAAAAACAATGATGCAAGTCCTGGTGCCCAAAGCGCAATAGTTTGCGAGATGCAGGGGTGCTCGACAGCTCTTATCAGAAAACAGCAAGGATCTGCCAAGTAACCCCTCCTAGGCTAATTTCCCTGCCGCGGCACATCCATGGATTTCTGGGGTACAGCTTGTGGAGGTCCTGCAACGTTCCCTAAAAGCAAATCCGTGTGTGATGACTGGTTCGAGATAAAGAGCCTCGTTTAAGCTACCTTGGCAGGACAATCTCTTTGTCTACAGCCCTTCTCCCCAGGCTGTGATAGTGAGACGGCTCTTATCTTAATTTTCCATCTTTGAGGTTATCTCAATCGTCACTATGAGATTCTCAACGGTGCTTCTTTCGGCTCTTACGCCGCTCAGTCTTGCTGCCCCTGAGCCCAAGACTGTTTCTGCTCCAGAGCTGTCGGGCCAATTGGTCGAGCTCTTGGAGAAGCACAACCTCGCGCTCGTGCCGCGATCAGAACTCACAGACGCGCTGAAAGAATTGAATACTCTTCTCAAGAGCAATACTTTTGCTGGCGGGCCTGTTTTGATCAGGCGACAGAACACCACTTCTGGTTCTGGTTCAAAGTCTGGCAGCTCTGGCTCGAAATCTGACTCAGATGGCGACTCAGACTCGAGCTCAGGCAGCAACAACCGTATCTCAATTCCTGGCTTGGACGGCCTTGGGGACCTTGGAGATGGCCTCAAAGGGCTGACAGACGCCCTCGGCGACATCAAAGACCTCCTCAAAGCCCTCGGGGATCTTCTCACCCCCGAGTTTCTCCAAGGATTCCACGATGCTATGATCTACCTCGCGGCCACCTTGAAGCCTCCTGCTCCCAACCAAATCAGAAGCCTCCTTTCCAAGGCAGGACCTCTTCTGGACTTGGTTGACGAACTCAACCTCAAAGACCTTGTCGACCAGATCAAGGGTGTCGACATTGCTGGTATCGTCGGAAAGGTTCTCAAGCTCCTTACCGACAACAACCTCAAGAACATCGACGGTCTGCTCACCAATGGCGCAGGACTCTTGACACCAGAGTTCGTCAAACAGACCAAGGGTCTCATCGGCGATGTCTCGCCTCTTCTCGACGAGCTTTCTCCCTTGCTCAAGAAACTCACAGACCTCGACCTCGCTGGAATTCTCCAGGCTTTGGATCCCCTTCTCAAGAAGGAGTCCATTCAGAGCATTGTTGCCTTGGTCAAGAACGCCGGCAATCTCCTCACAGCCAAGACCGTGGACGAGATCCAAGATCTCCTCGGCGAAGTTTCTCCCATCATCAAAGACATCGCTCCGCTATTGGAGCAGCTCACCAAACTCAACCTCGAGGAAGTCCTAAAAGCGGTGCAGCCGCTCCTCAAGGACGACTCCATCAAGGGCATTCTGAGCCTGTTGAAGAACGCCGAAGATCTGTTGACACCCAAATTTGTGGACCAGACGCAAGACCTTATCGGCGCGGCGTCGCCACTTATCGACAAGCTCAACGATGTCGACCTCAAGGGTGTTCTTGAGGCTCTGAGCCCCATTCTCAAGAAGGATGCCATCCAAGGACTAGTCGGACTGCTGGGTAACGCAGAAGACTTGTTAACTAAAGACACTGTCAAGAGCATCAAGACCCTTCTGACCAAAGCATCGCCGCTGATTGACAAGCTCGGTGACCTTGATATAAAGGGCATTCTCGAAGCTCTTGACCCCATCTTGAAGAAGGAGGCTATTCAAGGTCTCGTTGGATTGCTCAATAACGCCGAGGACCTTCTCTCGAAGGACACAGTCAAGAGCATCAAGACGCTTCTTACTAAAGCATCACCACTAATCGACAAGCTCGGTGATCTTGATATCAAGGGCATTCTCGAGGCTCTCAGCCCTATCTTGAAGAAGGAAGCTATTCAAGGACTCGTGGGGCTATTGAACAACGCCGAGGATCTACTGTCAAAGGACACAGTCAAGAGCATCAAGACCCTTCTGACCAAAGCATCGCCATTGATTGATAAGCTGGGTGACCTTGATATCAAGGGCATTCTGGATGCTCTTAGCCCTATCTTGAAGAAGGAAGCTATTGAAGGAATAGTTCAGCTATTGAACAATGCCGAAGATCTGCTATCAAAGGATACCGTCAAGAGCATCAAGACGCTCCTGAAGCAGGCGTCACCTTTGATCGACAAGCTTGCCGACATTGATCTCAAGGGTCTACTTGATGCGCTCAGCCCGATCTTGAAGAAGGAAGCCATTCAAAATCTGGTGGGATTACTTAATAACGCTGAGGATCTTCTGTCGAAGGAAACAGTAAAAAGCATCAAAACGCTACTTTCAAGCGCCTCGCCACTCATCAATAAGCTGGGCGATCTTGATATCAAGGGTATACTCGATGCATTGAGTCCTATCCTCAAGAAGGATGCTATCGAAGGTCTTGTGGGTCTTTTGAACAACGCCGAAGATCTGCTTGACAAGAACGCTGTCAAGGAGATCAAGTCACTGCTTTCCAGCGCTGGTCCTCTCATCAACAGCCTGAAGAAGGTTGACCTTGCAGGCGTTCTTGATGCACTTGCGCCCATCTTGACCAAGGACTCTATCAAGGGAATTGTCGGACTATTGGGCAACGCTGAGAGCCTTTTGACCAAGGACTTTGTGTCTGACACCAAGAAATTGATCTCTAACGCCAGTCCACTATTGACCAGCTTGGGCAAGATTGATCTCAAGGGTCTTCTCGACGCGCTTGCACCTCTTCTTACCAAGGACTCTATCAAGGGCATCATTGGTCTTCTTGGTAACGCCGAGAATCTGCTCACCAAGGACTTTGTGTCGCAAACCAAGTCTCTTATCTCCAAGGCCTCGCCTCTTCTTGACAGTCTTGACAAGGCGGATCTCAAGGGCTTACTCGATCAAGTTGGTCCCTTACTCAAGGAGGTTGGCAAGCTCAAGCTTCAAGACATCTTGAGTGCAGTACAACCTCTGCTTACCAAGGACTCTATCAAGGGTATCGTGGGACTGCTGAATAATGCCGAGAATCTACTAACCAAGGACTTCGTATCGCAAACCAAGTCTTTGATCTCCAAGGCCTCGCCCCTCCTTGACAGTTTGGACAAAGCAGACCTCAAGGGTCTACTTGATCAAGTCGGTCCCTTGCTCAAGGAGGTTGGCAAGCTCAAGCTTCAAGACATCTTGAGTGCAGTGCAACCCTTACTCACCAAAGATTCCATTAAGGGTATCGTGGGCCTGCTCGATAATGCCGAGAATCTCCTTACCAAGGACTTTGTGTCGCAGACCAAGTCTCTCATTTCCAAGGCGTCGCCTCTTCTTGATAGCTTGGATAAGGCAGACCTGAATGGCTTGCTCAAACAAGTTGGACCACTCCTGAAGCAAATCAGCAAGCTGAAGCTGGAGGACATCTTGAGCGCGGTGGAACCGCTGCTTACAAAGGACTCCATCAAGGGCATTATTGGTCTGCTCGACAACGCCGAGAACCTTTTGACAAAGGATTTCGTGTCTCAGACCAAGTCTCTCATCTCTAAGGCCGGACCGTTGATCACCAGCGTGTCTAAGCTTAATCTCGAGGACTTGCTTGACCAAGTCGGCCCACTCTTGAAGATGCTCGGCAAACTCGATCTCGAGGGTATTCTCAGCGCAGTTGCACCTCTGCTCACCAAAGACTCAGTCAAGGGCATCGTGAGACTATTAGATAACGCCGAAAACTTGTTGACGACAAAATTCGTCAATGAAACCCAGACCCTCATTGGTGGCGCTGTCCCATTGATCTCATCACTGAGCGATGCTGATCTTCCCGAGTTGCTCGATCAGGTATCTCCTCTGCTGAAGGAGATTGGAAAGATCGATCTCGTGAAGCTTGTCAAGAAACTCTCGCCACTCCTGGATGAGATCAGCGACTTGGACATCAAGGGTCTGTTCGATGCTCTTGAACCACTCTTGTCACCAAAGGGCATCAAGGGCATTATGGGACTTCTTGGAAATGCGGAGAATCTTCTTACACCTAAGTTTGTCAACCAGACCCAGACGCTCATCGATGATGCTGTGCCTTTGGTCTCGGCGCTTGGAGACATCGATCTCAAGAAGCTCATCAAACAGCTACAGCCTCTCCTTGCAGCGCTGGGCGAAATCGACTTGGGAGACCTTATCAAGAAGGTCAAGCCACTTCTCAACGCGCTCTCGAAGATCGATCTTGTCAAATTGATAGGAAAACTCATGCCATTGCTTGACACTTTGGAGGATCTTGATATTGAAGGCTTGATCAATGCCCTCAAGCCCTTGTTGACGCCCAAGTCAATTAAGGGAATAATTGGTCTTGTCGATAATGCAGAAGATCTTCTCAGTCCCAAGTTCGTCAACCAGACACAGACTCTCATATCTGGCGCAGTGCCGTTGATTGCGGTTTTGAACAAGGTTGACCTCGAAGGTCTGTTCGAGATCATTGAGCCTTTGCTGGAAGAGCTTGACGGCCTTGATCTCACCGGTCTTGTTGACGCTGTCAAACCTCTTCTTAACGCTCTCAAGAAGATTGACATCAAGGGCATTGTGGATCAACTCCTGCCATTCCTCACGCCAAAGTCTATCCAAAGTCTTCTATCACTGGTCGGTAACGCTGAAAACCTACTCGACAAGAGGTTTGTGAACCAAGTATCAGAGCTCATTGGAGATGCAACACCAGTAAGTACAACTTCACGATTCTTCACAGCAGTTTAACTAATTTATCATTTCTAGCTTGTCGCAACTGTCGCAGATTTGGTACATGCGGTGCTTAAGGAACTAATGGGTCGGACGTAATGTGAGAATTGAGACATGAACATAGTTATGTGAATGTTGTAATGGTGTTATTCATGTATTTGATGAGTTTGGATAGTTTATGTATACGATACCCAATGAATGAGCCACCAAGGTGCTATAATTACGCTGTCTGTCTCCAATTGAGTTGGAATTGTATGCTTGACTTTGTCACTATATTGAGCCATGATAAGATGCGCACAAGGTTTGCGCAATGCACTGCAATAATACCTGGCATATTGTTTCTTGATGCGACGTCGATTCACTTTCCCTGCTCCGATCTCTTGCCTTGCGTTGTTTGTGATAATTACTGCTCGCCTGCATCTATCGAGTCAAGGTATCTCGGTCAAATGTCTCTGTTAACTTTTGAGAAGCTCAGACATACATGGGTGCATGTCTCTGAACCTGGCAGACTAAGCAGCCCCGGTACTTGCCCGCAACCTTGTCTGAAACCGTTTCTTTCAGCCCGAGTCAATAGTCCAAAGTTAGCATGATATCCATGGCTTGACACATGCAAACAATTATTCGGCTTTCGGTTGAAGAGCCCTTTACCCCACGATCTGAAGGATCGCAAACTAAGCTCATTGGGGTTCTGTCAAGCAGGTTCTCTGCACACACTTTAGTGTGCATCACTGAAAAGAGAAAATGAGGGGAAGTGATCAGATGCCCAATTCCGCTCATCATTTATCAGATTACGGCCTGTTCGTATTGCAACCCCTGGCTAGCTGATCCATTAGCGGCACTACCCCGCTTGCAGATCAGAATTTCCAAGACATGACCAACTGGGATAGCCCTGTTAGTCTGAATCGCTAGTTTCTTGACCCTGGTATAAACTTTAGAGGCCGTCTGTTGCGCTTGGGCGACCAAATACAGAGGGGTTCTTGGCTCAGGACCTTCTGTTCTACTACCTTTGACTCTGAGTCCTCTGATTCCCCTGTGGATCCTTTTATTCTTTCTCTGGGAGTCTTGGTGATAGCTGCAGAATTGTCTACTATTGACAGTCTCAATACATTGCAATGGCTTCTGATAGAGAGCCTACCGCCACGGGTGCTGGTACTGCACCCGCAGAGACAACAGAACCCACCAGCGCCCAAGACGCCCCAGCCCAAGATGCGCGAAGCGACAATGCCTCATCCGACGACCATGTTCGCGACGAGAAGCCCGCACCAGGCCCGACCAAATGGCAAAAGGTCAAGAGCCACTTTTGGCGCTTCAAGTGGTGGTATTTACTAGGTTTGATCATTTTGCTCGCCATCCTTCTGCCATTGCTGTAAGTCTCAATTCACAAGAGAGAGCTCTCCTCTGACCGTCAATCAGGTTCGAAGTCATCATTCCCGCAATTGTCCAAAACATCCTCAACGGCCAGAAGCTCGAAATAACTGGCGGCGCTTTGCAGGTCATGTCTCCAACCGAAGTGAATATGAGTATCATTACTTCGCTGGACACGCCTATCCCTGCAACTCTTCAGCCCGTGGACCTGTTACTCTACAGCAAAGAAACGCAGCCATTGTCCTCATTCCTCTCGCTTCATTTGCCAAAGACAGACCTCGACCACAAGACAGAAGTTTCTGTCACAAACCAGACTTTACAAGTTACCAACGAAACAGAGCTGACTAAATGGTTCAACGTCTTCTTTGACCAGCCCAAGGCTGCGCTATCTCTGGAGGGTAAGCCAACGATTACCCTTGGCGCATTGAAGTACCACCGCAGTCTCAAGAAGACAATTGAGATCCCATCTCTTACTTATCTTGACGGGTTTGCGCTCACGGGCTTGGATTTTGATTTGAATGCCAATCGAACATCAAAATACAACATGAAGGGAATGCTCAATATTCCAAACTCGGGTGTCCTCAGACTTGGACTTGGAAACTTGACATTTAACGTCATGTCTGGTGACATCAACCTTGGTCTAATCAACCTGTACGATCTTCAGCTTTGGCCTGGAAACAATACCGTGCCGTTCGAAGGCAACTTCTACTTCGACCAGCTCGTCCCCAATCTCTCTGAGATCCTGGAGATGCAGAAAGGACCCCTTGGTAACGGCGTTGTCGAATTCAACGCAACTGGAAACACCACCATGGCGAATGGGAAGCATATTAAGTATATCGAAGGGGTCCTTAACTATAAACACATCAGGTTCACTTGCCCAGTCATTACACTACTGGGTGATGTGATTGGCGGCCTGTTGGATGCGGACCAAGGCTCCCTCCTGAATATCTTTGGTGGCGCGATTGGGAACTCGTCACTGTTTGAGCATTTATTGGGACATTGGGATGAAGATGGACAAGGAGCATCGTCTAATAAGTCAGCACGGGGATTGATGGAGAGGAGCAAGGGAAGAGCACCTAGGTCTTGGATGTGGAGTTTACTCAAATTGGGATTGACGAGGAAAGGATTATAATTACGAATTGAATGTGTTGAATTTCTAATATTATTAGTTTTTTGTCTTAAGTGAGCTTCGAGAACATGACCGAAAGCTGAGCCATTGATAATGCTGGCTCGAGAGTTCAGTTGTCAACAGCTATTCAGTATACTATCCCATACAAGTATCTCCCCAAACATGTCTAAGCACTGGAAAAATCGTATCCCATTGCAACTTGAGTCTCTTTCGTTTTCTTCCGTACCTGGTCCAAGCAACCCAAAGTCTCGCAATATTAATCATCATTTTGCAAAGTCTGCTTTACAAAAGTCGCCAGCTCATCGAGGTACTTCACATTCGCTTCCTGAAGTTGCTTTGGTACCCCTCCAAGCTTCAAAGCATATGCTGCCAGGCCGCCCATTGACTCCCAGCTTGTCACCTCGCAAAGACTTTCACCTTTCTGAGTGACGATCTGAACTCTTTCTATCGTGGCAGCCCACCAGGGAAGTTAATTGCTTTTCCAAGCAAGCTTGTATTCGTCCTCTTTGCGAGTCACCTCCAAGATCTGTAACTTAGTAAACTGAAGCTCACTATCAGCTTTGCAAATTAGTGGTGACGCATACTTCGATTGGGATTTTGAGAACATTGCTCTGACCCTCTGATCGTGTTTCCAAGACACCACATACACCTGTCTGTATCGTATCCGTGGCGTTGCCGTCGGCGTCGGTGAAGGAAAGCGACGGGGTCCAGCTGTTCCATTCATGATATCTCTGGAATCCCATGATACCCTCGAACACCACTTTTGCGGGCGCATGGATTGTTATAGAGCTTCCTACTGTGAACACGACGCTTCCAGTTTCCATGGAGGGTGTTGCGGTTGGAGTTGTCCATCCTGTGGCTGTTGGCATTTCCATTGTCTGAATCACTGCTGTAAAAGAATTTCTTGGAACAAATATGTTTGCACAAGAAAACTCATAGATAGAGTCATTCAAGATGAAGTATGTCTGCGAAATGTCTGCCGTGGGTTTCTTCATATTGCAGTTCTTATTCAATATGACGTCAACGAGTTCTAAAATGCGTATTGTCAGCAAGTTGCTAACCTAGTCTAGCTATTCAAAAAGCTAGCCCGGTTTGAGCTTTACTGAAATAGCTTCATTTCCTATCTACTTTGGTCCCGGTGAATCTGACAGTGTTATACATCTTTGTCACTCTAAAACAAACATTAGCTAAATCCCACCCTAGCAATAACTCTGATATACCACCTCCTACGAATGATGCTAAAATCTGTAGTACGACCTGAGCTTTCTCTTCTTTTCCTTTGGTGCATCCTCAGAGTTGCATGAACCACCGCCTTCCTCGTCCTCAGTGTCTCTAAGCTTCCTCTTCACTCCTGATCCATCGATAACTTCTATGTCATCTTCGTGTATGATTATTTGCTCTGCAGCGAACATTCTGTCTCCAACCTCCCAAACACATGGGCTGCGGCCTCCTAGATCTTCACTGTGAAAATCGCAGATGTGGGTATCGAGTTCCTCCTCAGATGCTATTGGGTATCCGACAAGTTGGCTGGTTGAGCAATTGCCGATGATGCAGTTCAGCAAACCAAAAAACGAGTCACCCCTGGCCCTAGTTTCCTGACAATATCTTACATTGGCTTCAAATAAAAAATGCGCAAGTGCATCTCTGAACCTGAGTTGGGTTTCCGGGGGGAAGTGGTTTGTCCATCCAGCAAGTTTCATACAACATCGAGGGAAGTAGTGCCGAGCGGATCCTTGGCGGATGCTGATATCTTTGTTGGAAGATACCGTCGCATAGTCGATGTCGTTGACATAACACCGTTTCCCAAACTCATGCCATGGCTTCAAGTGTTGTATGACGAAGTCTCTAAAGACTGTTACGCCCCAGAGGTGTATCTGATCGATCAACGAGAGCAATTCCCAAGCTCTACGCTCAGTAGACACGCGCCCGCTCCAAATCCTTTGGAAGTCCTAGAAGTTACAAGATTAATAACGTTAGACGTAAAGAATATGGCTTTATCTTACATATACAGTCTTGCTCATACCGGGATGTCCTGCATGCTCTCTCGCAAGCCTTGGTCGCCTATAGCCAACGAGGATATGCCAATGGGCACCAAAGGATGTAAAAACAAACACCTGGCTATTTCGGCTCTCTTCAGTCTGATATGCACCGTCAAAGCCACCAGGCTTTCCCGGAACTCTGGTGAGACGATCCAGCATGTCAAGATATACCGCACCAGCAGAGCATGCTTGACGTCGCGCTTCACGAGGGTCGCCACGCCATCCTTTGGCTTCGTAAGCCGCGAATGGAAATACAAGGCTGGCCTTGCCCCAGCTGGGGTCAGAATGAAGGCCACAGTACCGGTGGAGGGCAAGTGCCTCTAGACGGTCAAGATCAAGATCCCATTCGGCGATTGGGTTTTGATAATCTCGAGCCTTGAATGTTGCAAGACCAAAGGTAGCGTCGGGGATTCTTTTGATCATTTTGGACTCACCCGTTAACAAACATGTAACGGGATGTCTTTTCTGCCCCATCGTGTAATACTCATGCTTATCACTGCAATCGTTAGTGAGCTGGTTTGAAGAAGGCGTGTGAACTTACACAGCAAGTGCAGGGTCATCCCTCATCATCCCGAAGACATCTTTCCATGCATCAGCTTCCCATGCGTATTCGCTCTTACTCCACTTCTCATTCTGCAGAATATGTTTCACCATTGTCCTTGCTCTGGTCCGGCGATCTTGTTCAGCAGTATCATTCCAGTCTTTATCTTGAAGCGATGGTACCCATAGTTTATGATCTGCTGTGACCCATGCGGGCGAATAGTAATGATGGTAGTAGATACCTCGAGCATTCAACCCCCAATCAGCCCCGAAGCTGTCTAGTATATATGGTGGGACAAGGGAGTTGGGTCGCAAATAACTGGTCGATTACCGTTAGTCTTGAATAGGCCTTGATGGGAATTGCAGGGTGCTTTACATGTGAGCTCCAATAAAATATGTTTCGATGTACTTAGCTTGCTCATGGTCTGATTGACACAGGGTAAGTTCCATGTCGTACTTGTGTGGGATTGTAATAACCGCCCCCCATTCCATGTCTTCAATTTTGATCTTTTCTCGTCTTATAGTTGCAATAGTTTCCTGAAGATCCTCCTTCCACAGTTGCCTGTGGTCATCTCTTGTTGCGTCTGGTGAAAGGTCTATGGATTGACACCGTTGATCAAACGCCTCGTCAATGAGATCAGGATGTGCTATCCAAGGGCCATTGGGTTGCTTGATCTTTTGACGAGGAATGATCAACTCGGTTGGAACCGTTGGTCGCAATCGGAGTACTGGCGCCGTGGAGCAAAGCTGCTGGGAATTGAATACCATTTCTTTCTTTTTGAATCAAATATGGCTGTTGATTGATTTGATAAGTTTAATCTGACATGCAAGATATGTATATCTGTGAGTGGTTTTGTAAATTGTAACATCGCATCAACCTGCGAGGGGAGGAGGCCTTTTTAAGATTTCTCGTTGCCTTCGTTGGTCGAAAGGTCGTCCCTTCAGCTGGTTTCACTAAACGCCGAGCGGCCTCGTGGCATGGCCAACATATCTAAGACCATTGGCTGGAACATGACTCCGCCACCATTGTGCTTCTCGAGGCATAAGACGACTTTGGTAACATGCGTTGCTGCAAGAAACTTATTTTTGTCTTCTCAAGTAAGGAAAGAAAGCGCAGCTACCTCAATGCCGCGGCCTTGCAACTTGGCCGCCGAATTCTAAATCGCTTAACGAAAGCTCGCGCAAGCTGACACGTCAACATCCGGCCGTCCCGATCGAGGTCAGCTGCACAAGGAACCATTATTTCTCCTCAAAATTTATTCACTGTCTGTTCTCTGAATCTAGCCACTCAATCAAGATATATAAAAGAACACCAAGCAGCAGACCATCACCTAACATTTCGCAACCATACCGGCCATCCTGCTATGTCGAGCTTCGCTGCTCAATAACTTCGCTATCCAAATCAGAAAGTTAAGAGCTGTCATGGTCTGGGTTTGAAGGTGGGGTCCTCTTCAAAGTGATCACGACCTTGCTATCCGAGTGGCCAGCATCCGAAGCATTCCAGCCGATGGAATAGACGCCGTCTTCATCAGATGGTGTAGCGTACCAAAGTGAAGCCATTTCCCCGTTCGATTCGACCATAACAAATGTACCATAGAACATCAAGTTGGAGTTGTAACCCTCAGTATCAGCCGTGCTGTTGAGCAATTTGACTTCGTGGGACGACGAGGAAGGTCCTGGGACCGCAAAGGTGGCATTGGACCAGGTAGGATCGCGTCCACCAGCGTAACCGGTGGTGTTTGGAGAGCCACGCCAAGCGTCATCTCCTTCAGTGACTGTATTGTGTTAGAAGTGAAACATGGAAGCAAAGATACATATGACTTACACTGAATTGGAGCAGCCTCAGAGCTATTCACTCGGCTGAAGTTGCCGATAAAGACAGATTCTGATCATTTGATCAGCAAGTATCGCGGTATTTAGGGAAACTGGAGATACATACCACCCGTAGAGAAGATCGGAAGCCCACCAACTCCAGGACCATAAGCATACAGAGAAAATGGGCCTGAGTCGCTAGCTGCAACCACACCAGTAGCCAAAGTCGACATTGCGACTGTAATGAGTTCAAAAGCGTGCATCTTTCCGTAGATCTCCAGGTCTTTGACTGAAAGGGTGACGGATGTTGGAGCAACCTACAGTCTTTTATGATAGAAGGTGCTCCACTGGGATACGAGCATGATATAGTGGCTACCAGCAGGCATGACGTCTCCTTATTGCATAAGTAATATATGGAGGCTGTGCTTGAAAATGTTTCATATTCTAGATACCGACGAAAGGCTGACGTGTTTATACCGAGAGAACCACAACCCGTCCCGTCCCTGGTTTCTTCTCTACGGGCCAGCCCGTCCCGTCCAACTTTCTTATTAAAGTAAAAGATCAACCAGTCATGTAGGACATGCTTTCGGAACATACCTATCTAGTTGGAAGAATTCTCCGCTTACAAAGTTAGGTTCGCGTATTTGTGGATATCGCGGGATGTGGGTTCACTAGTCAGGGGTTGAAAAATCCTCCGTGATCGTCCCGGCAGTTGCGCAACAGCTGCGCATCTTATCTGGATGACGACGACTCGTATCAACACCATATTTGGAAAGTTGACGGGGCTGGTGTACTGAAAATAGAAGGTGATGGAGAGATCCTTGTGAATAATGGGTTTGTGAGTTTCGATAACTCAATTGTTGAGTTCAACATCATGGTATTTAAGAAGAGCCAGAAGTATCTAAGAGAGTAAAACAAGAGCCTTGATTAGCTTGTATCAAAGACTCCATTCCTATCCATATTTCTAACCTTTGAAAGCATTCTTGAGTGTATTTGTTTCCGCAGTTAGCCATGAAGCTCCTGCAATCCCTTTCAGTTGTCTTCCTAGGTCTGACCCAGGTGTACGCTGACGCTTGTAGCGGCAACACTGCATCTACCAGGTCAGAATGGTGCGACTACTCAATCGACACTGATTACACGTCAGAAGCTGTTGATACTGGGGTAACCCGTGAGTATTGGCTAGAGCTCACGGATGTCACCGTTGCTCCGGATGGCTACTCTCGTTCAGCCATGGCTGTCAACGGAACCATCCCCGGGCCGACGCTCTTTGCCGATTGGGGTGATACTGTTGTTATTCACGTCACCAACTCTTTGAGCACATCTCTTAACGGTACCAGCATGCATTGGCATGGCATTCGCCAAAACTACACCAATCAATACGATGGTGTCTCATCCATCACTCAGTGTCCTCTTGCTGTTGGAGACACTGTCACGTATACTTGGAAGGCGACCCAGTACGGCTCAACCTGGTATCACTCCCATTGGGCACTTCAAGCATGGCAGGGCATTTTTGGTGGCATCATCATCAACGGCCCTGCTACTGCAGACTATGATGAAGATCTAGGCATGGTGTTTCTCAATGACTGGGACCATCAGACCGTTGACGAGCTGTATACTTCTGCTGAGACCAATGGACCTCCCACTTTGGACAATGGGCTTATCAATGGTACCAACGTCTTTGGTGACGATGACAGCTCGTCTCAAACTGGTACTCGCTTCAATGTTTCGTTCGAGTCTGGAACATCATACCGCATGAGACTCGTCAATGGCGCTGTGGACACCCACTGGAAATTCTCAATCGACAACCATACCTTGACAGTCATTGCAGCAGACCTTGTTCCCATTACACCTTATGAAACAACTGTTCTAGACTTGGGCATGGGTGAGTGTTTTCAAAACCCCATCGGGAACTTGACTGACTATTTTAGGCCAACGTTACGATATCATTGTCACTGCAGATCAAGCTGACGTCGCCGACAACTTCTGGATCCGCGCTATTCCCCAAGCCGCCTGTTCCGACAACGACTCGACAGATAACATCAAGGGCATCGTCTACTACGGTGACAGCCCTGGCACACCATCCACAACTGCTTACGACTACACGGACGGTTGCGATGACGAGACGGACAACATCGTCCCATACATCTCCAAGACTGTCGAAGACGCCAACTGGAATGACCTTGAGACAGCTACAGTTGGAAAGAACACCGCTGGTCTCTTCAAGTGGAAGCTTAACAGCACTAGTATGCTTGTGGACTGGGCAAACCCAACACTGGCACAGGTTCTCAATGATACAACAGAGTTTGAGACTGATGATGCAGTCATTGAACTGAGCGAGGCGAGCCAATGGGTTTACTTCGTTATTGAGACAGCTTTGGCAGTCCCCCATCCCATCCACCTTCACGGACACGACTTCTTTATTCTGGCTCAAGGAACTGGTACCTACTCATCTTCCATAACCTTGAACACTGATAACCCTCCCCGTCGCGACACGGCTATGCTGCCAGCGAATGGCTATCTAGTAATGGCATGGGAGACTGACAATCCCGGCGTTTGGCTATGCCACTGTCATATCGGTGAGTTGCCTTGCCTTTCAAACTCAATGTATTGAACATTTACTAAATTGTTGCCTTTTAGGTTGGCACACGTCCGAGGGCTTCGCGTTGCAGTTCGTGGAGCGAGCTAGCGAGATTGCCAATATCTCCACATCGAGTTATGTTTCGGATGTTTGCGACGGCTGGAGCACTTTCCAGAGTAGTGAGTCGTCAATTGAGCAGGAGGATTCCGGTGTCTGATAAACCCTAATGCTGCACACTTGCTGGGATTGTAGCTTTCTTTCGAAGCATTGTAATAGCACTCTAGTGGCTGGACGCGACTACTTTCAACTCATATGGTAACAGCGGTGTGAAAAGGTTTCTCATAGCTCCTCTTGCTAGTCATCTATTCGTTATCATGTTCTGGGCTCAAAATCTCCTTTGCCTACTATGTGTAGATCATAAATCTTGTATCTGACACGATAGGTCTGACCTGATATAAAATGTCGTGAATAGTGCTGTCGTCAATATCATCCGCGAATGCTCTTGAACCTACACGAGTCGAGGTTGGATGGCAGTGGTCGGACGCGTGCCGGGTGACAAAATGAGCGCGGCGACAAGGATGAGCGGCGGTTCTTACTGAAAACGGATGTTACGCAAGCTTCCATCGAGGTCCTTTCGCAACATTCAGACCCGATCTATTTTAAGCACCGCCCAAAATTACCAGTATCAATCACACAAGACTTGTGAGTTGACAAAGTTTTAACTTCACCGTCTATAAGACTGCAAGAATAGGTTTTCATCAGGTAATATAAGCTAAATCAGACGACCTTTCATCATCTTATTCCCTGCTCCTGATCACGCTGTATAGCGAAGTCTTGTATCACTCACAAGGGCGAGGCTGAGTGCTGACATCTGCTCATCACAGGTTCACTCAGCTTACCATGCCGAGAAATGAGATTCCCGAAAGGTAACATGTCTTACATATCTCATCTAAGCTTAAACCCTTGTGACCTATCAAGGACTTTGTATCACGCCATTTCCTCTTTTTGCGCCAACAACCGAATGGATCCCTATCTGCAAGCTGCAAGTATAAAGTCTTAAGTTGTCCACCAAAGAGCCGAAGAGTGTACGCACAACTTCTGCATCATAACTCATAGACCGACAGTCTTTCTTACTCTTCACTCAACAAACACTCCCTTGTCTTGTAAAGATGAACGAACCCTCAAAAACTAGTTTCATGCGCGCCGTCCAGTGGGAGGGCGAGATTCGCGATATGTCCGTGAACATAATCCCAAGGCCCAAGATCATACAACCAGAAGATGCTGTCGTACGTATTACTACGTCCGCCATCTGCGGTTCGGATCTTCATATCTACCATGGATTCCTCGGCACCGAAGAAAAGTTCGGCGTTGGTCATGAAGCCGTAGGAATTGTTGAAGAAGTCGGTTCTGCTGTCGACTTCTTCAAACCCGGCGATCGCGTTCTTGTTGTTTGCTTTGCTGAGGACGGCAACCTGCTTCCCAAGCCCGCACTTTTACGATCGGATCAGCCGATTGTTGGACATGGCTTCGGTACCCAGTTTCACAGTGATGGGGGACTGCAAGGTAAGACTGCCTTACTTGAGCTTGCCATCCAGTGATCTAACCTCTCTACAGCTGAATATGCCCGCATTCCATGGGCTGACTCTTCACTCGCCAAGATCCCCAACAAGCTTGGAGATAAGGAATGGCTGCCTCTCACGGATTCTTTTCCGACTGGCTGGTCTGGTCTAACTTGGTCTGGCTTCGAGGCTGGTGACACCGTCGCTGTCTTCGGCGCCGGAGCTATTGGACTCATGTGCGCCTACAGCGCCATTATACGTGGAGCTTCCCTTGTTTATGTGATTGACCACGTTGACTCACGTCTGGCCAAGGCTACCTCTATTGGTGCACAGGCCATCAATTTCACTCGTGGTGGTAAAGCATCTGAACAGATCCTTGCCCTGCGTCCCCAAGGTGTTACACGGGCCGTTGATTGCGTAGGTGAAGTCTGTCTGAATGACGATCTCAAGCCGCAGCAAGACTATATCCTCCGTGAGGCTGTCAAAATCACTACCACGGGAGGAGGTGTCGGTGTCGCGGGAGTGCATGTTGCGGCTCTGTTTAGCCAAGTCGCGGGAGAACAAGCTCGCAAGCCCGATTTCAAGGCTGAGATCAGTTTCCCGATGGCTGAGGCTTGGTTTAAGGGTATCCAAATTCAAGGTGGATTTGTGGATATTAAGGGGAATATCGAAGCTCTGGTAGAACTCGTCAAGAATGGCAGAGCAAGACCTGGATTCATCTTTTCGAACGAGTATAGTTTGGAGGATGCTCCTGTTGCATACCGGCGATTCGAGCAGTGGGAAGAGACAAAGGTGACATTGAAAGGAGTACGCAAGCAAGGAGACGAGCATCCTTTGGAGGTTCGTAATGGAGCTAACGGAGTTCACGGCGCCAATAGGGCTTAGAATACTAGTGGGTCAGTTGGGCTTCACAGCCATTGTATTTAGATACTAGTTTGGCCTTGTCATGGGCAGTTAAGGAAATATTTCTCGACCGATTAAGATATTTCAGACTCGTGACTGCATTCTTCACTGTACTAAATTATCCTGGTGTGTCTTAACCGGACTCTCTTGTACATAATTTGTTAAAACTGAAAGAGAAGGGGGCCAATGGTAAGTCCATTGATATACCGTACATGGCGGCGGGGGTTCTGGATGACGTCCCTACTTCCGAGACTACTGTCCTAGTCGCTACCACGTATCTCATCTGGAGGTTAACAGAGATACCGAAGTGGCAGCTTAGAATAAGTCAAGAGCTCTCCAGACTGTGAAGTCAATACGAGGGAGTCTAACAGGATGCGACTTTGAGATCTTACTGTATTAGGTAGTGGGCATTCCAATATAGAATGATGATCATACCAAGTGCTCAGCAAGTGACTATATGGACTAAATTTCACGTGGGATATTGACATACTTTGATAGTTACCAACTTGTCGACAGCACATGGGTGGCTGGGAACGCAGCTTAACGACGGACAGCTAGGCTGTGCCTCGAGAGAGGCCATCACATGCTGTCTGCAGTGATATCATGACCCAGCTGCCTCGTTCAAGAGTATTGAAGTTTAGAAGTCGGTCTGCAAACGTGTTCTTTACCCTTTAAAGCGCAAGATGCAGATTTTTGTATTCAGGAGGTAACATATTAAGGCATCAGCACCGGTGACAACGAGAATGCATCTTGTTAGTAGCACGCTTAGCACTCAGCTTATCCGCAAGGCAGCGTGCTACTGCCCATTGGGCGTCAGTCGTACAACTCCCACTTTCATCCACTCCCTGCCACGATCCGATGAGTACCTTATTATGAACCATAGACGAAGTCAATCCAAAGAATGCTCCATTCATCTTCAACTCATTTGAGCTATCCTCAAGCGGCCCATGGCCACTGAACAGCCGGTGTGTTCGCTTCGTATCTTCCTCCCTGTCATGGAGTGTGAAGTCCGTCGGTGGCGCAAATCCAACCTGAGATAGAGTCGTGGTACTCCCGCACCGATCTTTGACGATGCGCTCCACGTAGTCGTCCAAGTCCTTTTCTCGCGAGATTCTCCAGTCATCGTCGTTGTGATGCCCTTCGCATTTTGTACCATACTTGCAGAGCTGCCTGAAGTTGCTTTTTCTTTGATGAAAGACGAAGAACATGCGAAGGGGAATGTTCCAGATATACATACTCTTGGAAGGGCATGTCAGGATGTCCTGCCCGACGCTTGAGCACTCAGAACAGCTTTGGTCCCTCTCTGGGAATGGAGCATATGCCTCCACAATATCGACTGACGACAAATATCGATGCCTAACTGGCAGATCAAGATAGTTAAGAATAGCCACTCGCAACTCTGCAGGAATTCCGGCGTTGAATAATCCCTTTTCCGCCAGGATGCGTCGTTTTACAGCCACTATTGGCTGTCCAATTCGTCTCGCATCCAGGATGAACTGGCGAGAACGGTTAAAAAAGGATAAGCCCGGGTACCACGTTCTGTCTGTGCTCTTGTCGTTGATGCCACAGTCGATTCTGTCGCGGATCGGGCCATCAGTGCCAAACATCTTGTACACCCATTCATCAGCTTCTACCTCATCATCATTGGGGATATGAACTGAGGACCGGATTCGCTCGTAGTGGTCGCCCGGGATGCTTCCTAAGAATGGCTGCCAATGTACCTCATCTTCCTTTCCCTCCACCTCATTCTTTTTTGCAAAAATGAAACGTCTTCTTGATTTGCTATCCAGAGCGGCGAGCTCAACTGGAGTGAGAGCCTGTACGATCCGGTGACAGCGCTGTGCTTCTTCGCTGGATTTATCTCCGCTCCTCCAACGATTGACCTCGTCCCTCCAATGAATGACCTCGTAGTGACCGAAAACCCACTCAAATTCTTCGCAGTTGTCACTCTTGGTCCAGATATTTCGAAGAGACTCGAGTAGAGCGTCATCCATTGCTATGTCTATCTGGTTCAAGGGAACATCGGCCCTGTAAGCACGGGCTATGGGGAACGTCATACTCATGGCTTGTTGGGCCGATATCCCACTGCAAAGGTAGAGCAGCATACGCGCAGCAAGAAAATCTCCGAAAGGCAGCGAGGTAAGGGCTTTGATGGGTATCAGAAAGCTTTCCCATGCGTCGAGTATTTTCGACCTGGCTGTCCGCGGATGCCCGCGGTGTTGGCTAATGAGGGCGATAGACTCGTAAAGCTTCAGGAGAAATTGTCTGATGGCAGCGTTGACTTCATCTTGGGGCTGAGTTTGGGCTTGGGCGGCCAGCTGATTGATCTCGGCTGTCAAAGCAGAATTCTCATCCGCGACGCTTTGAAGGTAGTTCTTGTGCTTTTCCATTGCTGTCGTGAACCAATTCGCGAAAGTTGACGGTGATGCTCAAACCGATGGATGATTCTTTATCAAGTACAGAGTATTTAAGCATTCAATCCGAGTCTAGACTGGGGTTTTCCGGCTGGGTCGGCTTTAGGCAGTCGACGCCTGCCTAGCAAGCGAGGTAGCTCCAATCTTATCAGTTGGCTAGCCGTTATCTTATCTATACAATTCGGTCAGGTTACACTGGAGCATGCTGGCATTTTTTACCAATATATAGGCATGGTCCACAGGCCTTATCATCTATATCACTTCCTCGATAGGTATAATAATATGCATTCAGCCTACACAGCTCCTGTCCTCATCCAAACTTGCAAAGTATCGTTCTTGTGTGTCGAGAGCAGTATGTTGCCAAAGGCAGCTGACCGGTGTCACTCAGTTTGTCAATGGCTAAACAAAGTGGTTATTGCTACTAAGAATATCGTTGACGGAAAACATCTACACCATCCACTTCGAGAAGTTAATAGTGATATCAATTCTTCGCCGCTGAGTGAGATTCTGCGGAGTCATCTTCATGTTGAGCTGAGTCATTCAACCCCGCTGGCAAACTAACATCTACTCCACCTGGCTGTCGTATACGCCCTATGAAACCACTAGATGTTTTACGTCCTATAAAGTTCTGAAGCACTCAGACTAAACCTCGTCTCAAAAAAGCTCTTCATATTGATATACCATTCAGCAGTCAAACCTGATTAGGTCCAAAGTATCTTTACACGCCTTCAGGATACGTTCTTGAAAATGGCTTCCACTCCGACAATCCGCGCGGCGACCTCTCAAGGTATAAATCGAGAAATTGGTTTCTGAAGCTGTTACTGATTTCCAAATAGACGTCTCAACTATTTTAAACTTAATCCGCGCTGGCGGAGAAGAACAAGCCCCGGGAACCGTCATCACTGCAACCGAAGAGCGTCTCGCAAAGACTCTGTATCTTTCAGACGTCAAAGACTCTGTACAGCCTCGTTTTGGTCATCCAATTCTCATCTTTGCGCCAGATGGAACACCCGCTGGACTGTTGATATACTTCTTCAACTACACGACATGGGGAGCTGCTCCTGGCGTCTGCATGGAGGAAATCTATGTGGTACCAGAGTACCGACCTGACGGCTACGCAAGGTTACTGGTTGAAGCTATGGCATCAGCGGCTAAGGAAGCGGGTTGTGTGAAGATGGAGTGGCTCTGTCTTAAGGATAATGGGAGGGCTTTAAGGTTTTATGAGAAGCTTGGGGCAAAGCGCATGGAGGATTGGACTGTGCTGAAAGTCGATGAGGAGGGTATGGCTCGTTTGACATAGCAAGAATATGGACACCAACAGCATGGCGTGGCCAGTAATAAAACCTATCTTGTAGAATGCGTTCCGGGGAGAAGAAAGCGATACTCGAGTCTGCCGTGAAGCAGACGTCTCTAATGAGAACATCAATGTTTAATTACCTTAACTAGCTATTGGTGTTGGAACTAAGGAAAGCTCTATGAATCCTGTTTCTAGATCTCAAATAGTTGCGGCAATAACGCAGACAGCATATCCTCCAAACTCTGCCATCTAATCCCCAAATCCTTCTCTGTTTCACTCGCATCGACACCAAAATGATTTGAAGCCTCCCTCAGCCCCGGCGTCCCCACCGGAATCTTACTCTTATTCTTTCCCGCCACCTCTCGCGCAACGTCGGCGATCTCTTGATTACAGTAGACTCCTGCAGCTAGAAGATATCTCTCCCCGCCCGCTTCAGGAACCTGTAAAGCTTTGAAATGTGCGAGCGCGACATCCTTAACACTGACCCAGACTGGACCCTTAGTGGCAGGTATGTCGCCATTCTCTCCGGCAGAAATTATACCGTACACAATCTTGTTGGAAGTGTTGAGATGCTCTGGGGACTTTGGGACTGCGCCTTGTAGAAATGGCCCAAACACCATGGCTGGATTTAGGCTTACAAGATCGAACTCTGCTGATGAGTTATCGTCCATCCACTTCCATGCAACCTTTTCAGCAACCGTTTTGGCGGCACGATAAGCCACAGCCGCAGCTGGTGCATTCGCACCATCCTCATAAGTCAACGGCGACCAATCTTTGGCAGTGTAAATCTTGCCCGGCTGCAGTCCTTTCGAGGCATCGTAAATGCCTGCAAAGGAATTGGTGTGCACAATTCGTTTGACGCCTCCCAGCTGATAAGCTGCATTGAGAATAGCAGTTGAACCTTTAACAGCAGGGATCATAAGATCTTTTTCCAAGTCTGTTGTGTCGTAGTGAAAAGGCGCGGCGAGATGCAAGATTGCATCTGGGCGAACTGAGCCAAAAGCTGAGATGTAGGATTCGACAGACGTTATATCCTCAACTACTCTAACGGAAAGGTTGGGGTCTCTTCCATGGAGTTCGAGAACTTGGTCGAGTTTTGTCTGCGATCGTACAGTACCCAGGACTTTGTATCCTTCGCATAACAGAAGGGCAATGCAGTGTTGGGCTATGAAGCCATTGGCCCCTGTAACAGCGATAAGGGACGGGGGCAGAATGGGTTTGGGATATGCTGAGGGCATCTTTACGGTGAAAAATTGGGAAGAAAATGAAGCCTAAGATTGGTGTGTTTTGGAGTGTTGAAATTGTAACTGTTCAATTGATATCAGAATCGGCTATTAATGGAACATACAATATTCTATTCTAACATTATTTTCTACAGCCAGCTCGTTCGAGACGTACCAGCGCCTGCACTCGTTTCGCTCTAGCGGTGCCATGGCCGTCGGAAAGTAAAGTTTGCGACGGCATCAGTGGGGCTTCTCTTTTCTAATCAGCGCTCCGCTCGTCGCTCGCTGTTATCGGGTGCCGGCGCCGATCTTTCTGCGAGATCCGCATCCCAATGACATCACCAATATACTGATCACAGTCTCAAGTCAACCTCGAGACCAAACAACTTGACTTCCAATGAGAGAGACATAGTAGTTTACTTATATTGACTTGTGTTACCCCACCGCCGAACTGCTGTATGGAGAACGTTGCCAAGAACATTGATTCTTATCTTATCGTTATTAGTGCGCGATAATAATTAGTCATGGCCCTGATCGGCCGGCCTCGGACATTGACCCTGGCGCTCTCGAGCAGCCAAGGTGAAGGTGACCTTTGGGCCTTTTGCCTACCCTAGACTATTCTGAATGAGCAGAGCAAATCTCGGAAAGAATAGCTAGGCAAATAATGGGTGTACCATGAGTAATACAGGTAAAGAAATATCATTTCCAAAACTCACTTGGCGTCACTGTGACAGCATACTTGTTCTTGAATGTATTCCAAACACCGAGAAATGGCGTTGCATAATCTTCATGGTGTTAGAGTAGTGTTACTTTTATGTACAAATAACGACAAATTTCTGATAGTTCATCTATCACTGAAACCCAAATGCAAGCAAACCATGTTTATGAGCTCTGATAAATTGTGTATTTACACTAGACACCAGCAATGGCTCTTTTCTTCAAGACCGCCGAGTTCTCATTCAACCCTGCCCAGTCGTGTGCATCCAAGCAAGCCTGCCGGCTTAACAACACAGCAACACCAGTCCTCTCCCGTAATTCTGTCTCATACTCATCAACAGCTGCATTTAGCCCCTTCCCTTGATGATACATCCCCTCCAAAGCTTTGGTTAGCCGATAAGCATCTAGAATGCCATGATTCGCCGCTTCACCTCGATACATGGTCATGGCGTGAGCAGCATCACCAGCAAGCGTGACTTTGCCACTATGATTGTCCCACGGAGGACATGGCCAGTCCTGAAGAACGATTTCGGTCACTTCGGACCCTTCAGGAATCGCATGAACAACATCCCGCAGCACGGGATTGAACTCGGTTGCTCTTTCCTTCATATAAGCCAGGCGTGCAGCATCTGTAGCCTTGACCTCATCTTCTGGTGTTTTCATCGGCCATGATATCATGACCTGGATGCGATAATGTTCATTTTCTGTACCCACAGTGCCGTTGACAAGTGGTGTTTCCAGCATGCTGAACCAGAAGAAGGTCCCTGTTACGGGATGACACCCCTGGAAGAGTAGAGGATCGATATCTTTCAACGGTTTCACTTGCTCTGGCGTGAGGTCTAAAGCAGCTCCCGTGAAACGTACAGGTAACCGGATATTTCGATAAGAATCTGGCGCTAGGAATTTGCGCGTCCTAGAGTTGCTGCCTTCAACTCCCACGATGAGAGATCCTTCAGCTTGGGTTCCGTCTTCAAATATTGCGACCACTCCATCCTCGCACTCTTCAATTGAAGCAAGGCGCTTGCTCCAATTGACTTGCTCGTATACATCTTTGAGAAGGACTTTTCGCAACTTTTCTCGATTCACTCGTCGTCGGTCGCCAGGTGGGATGAGGAATTTTGGCTCGAGGGTTTCAAGGTTGATGAAAACGAATTTTCCGAGTCCTTGACGGTCGGCTTCTGGGTCAACCTGAACTGACTCGACATCTTGAAAGGTCTCCTCCGATAAGAGCTCTCTCAGAAATGGGAGGACCCAATGGAGAGTTATAGCCCAGCCTTGACCGCGAGAGCTAATATGGCTGTCTCGTTCGTAAACCTGAAAAGGAATGCCAAGCTTGAAGAATGTCAGTGGATCAGTTCGCATTAACTTGATAGAAAGTTCTGACCTTTTTGAGACCATGGGCAAGTACAAGGCCTACAACTCCGGCGCCAATTATGAGAACTGGTTTACGGTCTTTGGACATGGTGATAATCGTACGCGTCTCAGGCAAAGGGTTGTTAATGGTTGGATTGAGTGCAAGGGTAATCTGATGAGAGAAACTATCGGGGATTATTCTACAATAATATTGAAATGATATCGCGACAGTGGAATTGATTCCGACGGAAGAGGCAGCACGCGTCACAAAGCTGTTATCTCCCTTATCTGTGCTTAGTCTAACTTGATACCGGTACAACGGTTCACTTCTTCCAGCGTCGCGCCTCGTGAGGGGCCCGTCGGAATTCGCCGTCATGCAACCGTCGGAAAACGATGCGCCAGACTAACTGCAAATGTCATTCCAAGATAGCGGGGACCGCGGAACTCAATGACCCTTGCGAAAGCACAATTGAGATCGAAGCATGGAAAGAAGAAGAAAGCAATTGAAGTTAAGATAGATTCATTCAAGATGCAAGTGGTTTCGCACCCATTCCATCATTGACAACACATACTCGCAACTCAACAGTCCATTCCCACCTATCACTATGACACAAGATCAAAAACATGAGGCTCTCCAGCCTGTTCACCCCTCCATGAAGGGCAAACTTGACCCTGTCTTCGAAAAGCTCTACAACGACAACGTCGCCAACACCCCCCTCAAGCCAATCGACCTCGGCATTCTGCGATCAAAATACTCTGTTCTTTACTCCTACGGCACTGGCCCTGCGCCAGATGTTGCCCGTCAATATGATACCCAGATCGTCACCCACGATGGTATCACTCTGGATGTCAGAGTTTACGAGCCTGATACCGCTGGTCCATGGCCGGTGCATATCGACTACCATGGCGGTGGTTGGGGTCTTGGTGATCTCGATACTGAGAGTCATATCTGCAAACACATTTGCAACCTCGCCGGTGTAGCTGTCATTGATGTGGCTTATCGCCTCGTACCAGAGAACGCTTTCCCTTGTGGCGTGACGGACAGCTTCGCCGCTTTGAAATACATCTACGAGAAAGGCGCTGAGAGATTCAGTATCGATCCGGAGAGAATCTCCATCGGCGGAGTGTCAGCTGGAGGGTTCATCAGTCTTGCTTTGGCGCATATGGCGCGCGATGCGGGAATACCTCTGAAGCTCGTCGCTGTTGGAACACCAGTGATAGATGATCTGAGCCAGTATTCATCCGCCTCAGATTCACCTTTCAAGTCAATGCAGGAGAACGAGCATGCGCCTACACTCAACTGGGGCCGACTAGCATGGTTTGACAAACTGAAATGGAGCTCCCTCGGCTCAAGCCCCGAGGAGATTGCCAAGAAGCGTGAACAAATACCTGCGATATTTGCCAATCTCTTCAAGGCTGATGACTTTACCAACCTTGCAAAGACGGTTATTTACACAGCGGGTGCAGACCCATTGAGAGATGAAGGAGAAGCTTATGGCATGAAACTGATTGAGCATGGGAATGAGGTGACGATGAAGAGGTTTCCTGGTGTGCCGCATCCTTTTATGCATATGGATAAGGATCTTTGGCAGGCGAAGGAGTTCATTCTACAGACGGCTGGTGCAATTCGAACTGCTTTACATCAGTTATAGAGAAAGATAGTCGTATCAAATCACGTTTTTGTAAGCCAAGTACTTAGTGTCGTGACATTGGTTGTGATATGATGATGCTGTAAAAGTTGAGAATTTGTGCCAAGAGGTTGAGCAGTGGACAGTATCGGTTGAGTTCGTTTCATTGTTAGTGCCATGCCCCCGTAACCGACCGCTATCTACCCCTCTTGATTCCACTGTAGCACCTGAACATGACGGATACCGTATCACAAACTAACTGTTCAAAGCCTAGCATACTCCCGCTATCAAGATAACGAGACCCGGTTCGCATTCCCGGGTGACCCATACCCGCCTCTGATTACCCCAGCTTTTCCCACGTCTCGCATGAACCTCCTCCCATCAATCCCAAACCATGGCGACGCGCGACAGAATAAGCAACACCTGTTTTCGATGCGCCGAGATCAAGCAGCGTTGTAAAGGAGGTATCCCATGCGATCGCTGCAGCAGGCTCAGTTTACCATGCCGTCCGAAGGGTTATTCGGGTTCTCTCTCCCACGAGATTGGCTTCGATGGCGGCGACCAGATTTCGCTTGAGCAGCCTAAGGCGAAAATACGAAGAGTGCAGACGGGTTGTTTGACCTGCAAGCGGCGCAAGAAGAAGTGTGATGAAAGGTGAGTATCATTTTGTGTCCGTCTCATCAGGCTGAAGTCTGATCGTGATAATAGGAAGCCAAATTGTGGCGATTGTAGAAGGCTTTGCCTTGAGTGCTCGTGGCCCACAGAGAGATCGGGCAGAACAAGGCTCAACAGCTGGACCAACGAATCATGGCTAAGCGCAGATCAAGTCCTTGATCTGTCGTCAGAGACATCACAAAGTCCGAATCCTTCACCAGGTTCAGCCGAATCAAATTTGGACCTAAGTATTGCCGACTTGCTGTGCCAAATGTCGACAGCCGTTCCTGTGGATGTAGCTGATGTCGACATGACTGCTCCGCTTCAAGATTTGCCTTGGGATTTGACAACAGACTCAAGCTGGCTTGATATCCTTCCGGAAACGCCTGCTGTGGAGGAAGGCGAGGGATCACCCGAGGGTCTGTTGAATACAACGCTCACTCTTTATACACCAAGCCTGATACCGGACATGACATCTCCTCACGATAAGGCGCTGTTGAATCATTACTCGACTATAGTTGCTTCCGTGTTATCAAGGCATCCAAACACATCGTCCAACCCTTATCTCAGCTATCTCGTACCCATGGCCGTTTCGAACCAGCTAATCCTCCATTGCGTTCTCGCCTTGAGTGCAACACATTGGCAAAAGCTACAGCCGGACATGCGAGATCGCGCCTTGTATCACAAAGGCCAAGCAACAAAATCGCTAGCTAGCCTCCTCCCGCATGTTGACGCGAGTTCGGTTGATGTTGCCTTGGTCTCATGCCTCCTGCTGTGTATGTCAGAGCTCTTTGATGGCACTTCTGCAGGGTGGAAACTCCATCTTCAAGGAGCAAAACGCCTCCTGTCAACTGTCAAATCCCAGACTGGCGGTAATTTGAATGGCCACTTCAAGTTCTTAGTCAAACTGGCACGTTTCCTGGACAGTGCGGCGACGACAAGTACCTGCAAACCTCCACTGATCGACGATAAAACAGTTGCAACTACACCGGAGCCGACCGAAGATTCCACCAACGATGATGCAGCAGTGTACGGAATTCCGAAAGAACTGTTTCACATGGTCGATCGTGTCAACAATCTGGCCAGCAAACGCGGAACGAGAGTCGATGAAGCTTCGGAAGCATTATTCCGTGAGGAAGCAGAGAAGGTGCAAAGTCGACTCGACAACTGGGCTTACGACTATGGTGGTCTCGCCAGCGCCGTCGCATCTCTTTCCCCCACAAACGATGACGTCCTTCATGCCACGACTGCATACGAGTGGGCACTTCGGCTCCGACTTCACCAGATAACAGAAGGTTACTCGCTCACTGAAAAGGTATCCGATTGCGTGCAGCACATTCTGGATTCAACACAGAAGATCCGCTACGGTAGTTCCCTTGAGAGCTGTTTACTGTTTCCTCTTGTTATGGCTGGCGGTGCATGCAACTGTCTTGAACAGCGGATGGTGGTGCAGGATAGATTGATGATTATGGAACGCACGTGCGGATTTGGATATGTGCATCAGAGTAGAGAGTTGGTTGAGACTGTTTGGAAGAGAAGAGAGACAGAAACTATGGTCAACTGGGCTAGGATTCGATATGAGGAGATGGGTGGCTTAGCTCTTTACTGATATCAGAAGCAACAGTTCACATAATGAATGCGAATCCTATCGTAAAGCTTCATGATGGAATGAAATGTTATTAACATGACTGAATTTTGGATAAGAGAGCTAAATGTCTACTTCCACCTGACCCTGATCTACACAGACACTGTTGACTCGTTGACCAATCCAGCAATATGAGCATGCATATCATAAGCGCAAACCTCATCGATCGTCAACATACCAGGCTTAGTATCCTTACTCGACCACCCAATTCTCTCATTGAGATTCTCCCTAGCACGCTTGCTAGCTTCTTGCAATCTCGTTGCCCTTGGCTTTCGCTCTGCCTCGTACAGCTTCAGACGCTGCTCAACACTCAAGTCTGAGTACTTCTCCGAGAACAGGATTCCCAATGCACCCGCATCTTCAATGGCCATACAAGCGCCCTGGCTCTGGTCAGGCATCATAGGATGGGCAGCGTCTCCCATCAGAGTACATCGTCCTTTGGTCCAGTATGGATAAGGATCGTGGTTGTAAAGTCGCCACATTTTGATATCTTCAGCATTGAGGAAGAGCTTGATAAGTTTTGGATCGAGTCCTGGGAACGTGGATGCGAGAACTTCCCCAGTGGTAGAGATGTTCCAGCCATCCTCCTTCAGATCATTCTTCTCAGCCGGGTAGAAGCAGTAGCATGAAACGACATTATTGTCACTGCATGCTGAGAGAACAATCTTTGTTTTGGTGTCACCTCCCCAGAACTCAATGGCTTCGTTGTGTATAAACTCCTCCAGACCAAGTTCACGGAGTTTGTCTGCGTAGATGATACAGCGGTAGCAGCAGGATGCGCTTGGTACGAAATTTGGAATAACGCCAAGTTGTTCACGCATCACGCTTCGGATTCCATCAGCGCAGATGATAGCATCGTGTGTTACCTCGGTTCCATTCTCAAAAGTGATATGACCAGTCTCAGTATCAAGTTTGGATGCTTTATGCCACGTCTTCAATTCAGCAGGTCGACCTTTTCCATGCTGCGACAAAGCAGTGTCTTTGAGATGATTATGAAGATCGATTCGATGAAAGTTGTTGTAGTCTGTGCCAAAGCGCTCACGATAGTCTCCTAGAGGGTATGTGCCTTGGACTTCCCCGGTTGAGTAATCGTGGCGGATGAGGTTTCGCAAGATGACAGGCTTGGCCGCGGGAATGTCGACGTCCCATTCTTGTAAGAATCGAGAACCATTGGATGCGACAGACAGAGAAGCACCGACTTCACCACCAAAGTCGTAGCGCTCGTAGAGCGTGACTTGGTGGCCGGCTCGACGAAGGGCGATAGCGGCGGAGAGACCACCAAGGCCAGAGCCGATGATGCCAATTGAGAGAGACGTCTCGGTGCGTCCAGGCATGTTGTTTTGCTTTCAAGTTATGTAGATAGGTAATGGTTAGGGTGGTATATGAACTCCCGACTTCAGGATGCGAAAAGATGCGAACAGGTGCAACAGAAAATATTGCTTTGACTTGAATGAGTGTTCTATCTGGTCAATAGCTTGTGATGGGTAATCTAAATATATTTCTCGTAGTCTGAAGCTCGGTCGCTTGGGTTGTAGCATTCCCTTTTTCCCACATCATGCCATCTGAAGATAGTCGTCCTTGTGATGACTGATGCTTCACCATCTCAACCGCGCGGACCGCTATCATCATCGGTAAACCCAAAATTGTCGTGAGACCTCGAAGCGACGGGCGGGGAAGTAATTGACCTGATCTCATTGGCTCCGCCCTCGATCCGACGGTTGCAGCTCACCACTATCATAGTCTAGCCCTATTGAGAGAAAGTTTACCGACGTATCGTACCCCAGATTTTGGAGACCCAGACCCATGTGATCGAACTGAGGCTCCTCAAACTATCATTCCAATCCTTGGAATTGACCTATCGCTGTGTCGAAGGTGGTATCGCAGCCTTGAGGTACTTAACCTCACCTGCGGTCCTCTTCAGATATCACCTTGTTGCTTCAGCAAAGGCTGCCATCGTCTCTTGATAGCTAGCTGGACATCTCGCCACCGACTGACTTATTACTCATTTGACTATCTGATTCTTCTCTCTATACATACCACGTGAACATATAAAACTGAAAAGGTAAGTCCATGCCCTTTTGTGTTGGCACTGATATCTAACAACTGCGACAGACCATATCGACATGCCGCACACGACTATGACTCCCACCGATAATGAGAAAATTCCAGACACCATGCGTCCCCCATCCATCACCAAAGGTTCAGTCCGGGATGTTATCAGCGACGCATCCTTGAAGCCTATAACCCGCAAAGTCGACTACCACCTTGTACCTCTCATGCTCGTCTGCTACTTTCTCCAATTCCTCGACAAAGTCCTCATCAACTATGCCAACATCATGGGCCTTTCCGAAAACCTAAACTTCAAAGGCAATGACTTTTCTTGGATGGCTACAGCGTTTTTTATTGGATTTGCCGTCGCAGAATTTCCGCAAGGTGTTCTGATCCAGAAATTCCCGGTCAGCAAAGTCCTCGGCATCAATGTTGTGCTTTGGGGTGCCGTGATTTGCTGCTCTGTCGCTGCGCACAACTTTCCCGGCATGACAGCTGCGAGAACCATCCTTGGCATGTTTGAAGCTGTTATTTCTCCAGCTCTCATCATGATCACTTCTCAATGGTACACCAGAAAACAAGCGACTCCGAGGACTGGTATTTGGTACTGCGGTCTTGGCATTGGGCAGACCGTTGGTGGGCTCATCTCTTTCGCAGCTCAGCATGGTAACCGAACGGGAAGCTTCGAGAGTTGGCGAATTATGTTCGTGTCAGTTGGCACCTTCAATATCTTGATTGGTCTGCTCGTCATCTTCTGGATGCCTTCCAGCATCAAAGATGCCAAGTTCCTCACAGAGCAAGAGCAGGCTATGCTACAGGAGGCTTTGGATGCTGATCATGGAGGACAAAGTGCCAAGATCTTCCGTCGCGCTGGTATCTGGGATGCTCTCAAAGATTTGCAAGTCTGGCTCCTTTTTCTCAACACTATCCTCATCGTCATCCCATCTGGTATTATCACGACATTCTCAGCCACTCTCATCCGAGGATTTGGGTACAACCCCAAGCAGGCTGCCTTGCTGAACATGCCCGCCGGCGTGGTGTCAGTCACTGCAACTCTACTGAGTACCTTTGCCATCCTCTACGGCTTCCCACGATGGCTAGGCCTTTGCCTTCTCATGGTTCCAACCCTCATTGGAGCGGGACTTATGTCTTTCTACTCAAACAGCCAAGCTGGGTCACTTGCTGGGATCTACCTGATCAACTTTGACGTGGCACCCCTCGCGCTCATCTACGCTCTTGTTGGAGCCAATATCCAGGGATACACCAAGAAGGTTACGACAAATGCGATTATTGCCATTGGCTTCTCTGTTGCCAACATCATTGGGCCACAAACCTTCCAGGCCCAGGATGCACCAAGCTTCATCCCGGCCAAGATCACGGTCTTTTGTGTTTGCGGTGGGTCTGTTGTTGTTACTATCCTTACCAGGATTCTTTATGGCGTTCGAAACAGCAAGGGAAGGGTTTCACAAGATCTTGGCCAGAGTGGTGAGGTGGCTTTGGACACAATGACGGATAGGAACAACCCCAACTTCTTCTACGTGTACTAGTAGAGTATTTAGTATTTTTGGTGTATTTTAGTAGTCCAGTAATAAGTTTTAGCTTTCTGTTCATTCGCACCATGTCTTAGAGTTGAAACTGTAGCATTCAATCTAGGAGATATCAAAATGGCACTGGCATGACTGTAAATGAAACATGTGACTCTTGTAAATTGCTACTCTGCTTCGGTATCTCCTCCTCACCCCTCAGAGCTGTCCTAAGGATAATTCAAAAACCATTTCTAAGACTTCCATCCCCCTCTTGCTTAAAGATCATTGGCAAAGAAAACCGGCTTTGCGGCATGTGTGTTAACGCGAAGGCTCAGCTGATCGGGTCGCGAGTAATGACCGACAATATCAAGGTTCTGCTTCGCCTTATACTTTTCCTCAAGGTCAATATCAGCATAAAGAATGACTTCCTCATCTGGTGCCGGAGCCTTGACAAGTTCCTCTCCAAAAGGCGAGAAGATCATACTGAAACCTCCACCCGCCTTCTTAGTGTACTCATATCCCTCGACGTTGGCCTTCTTATGGTTCTCCTCTGTCATGATCTGGCTAGCAAGGAGGACGAAGCAGGCTCCTTCCATGGAGACAATATGAGAGAAAGCCTTGCAGCACTCGGGCGAGATATGCTTGGGCCACTCTGGGATATGCTTGGGGAAGAGGGATGGCCAGCTGGAGACGTGAATATCGACATCCTGGGAGTACTCGTAGTATCGAAGGAGTGTCTGAGTGTGCTCCCAGCAGTTGAGGCCCGCAACCTTTCCAAACTTGGTTTGGACCACGTTGGACAGAGACTCGCCCTGTCCGTCGCCGTAAATGGCGCGCTCAACGTGAGTCGGCTTGATCTTTCGGCGATGGAGGACAATGGTGCCAGTCTCATCGATGTAAGACTATTCCAATTAGCAAACCAAGGCATTCAGTTAAGTAGTGGAGTTTGACTAACCTGAGCAATGTACAGAGTTCCCCTGTATCTCTCGCTATATCCCAGAACAACGAAGACACCTGCCTCTTTGACAGCAGCTCGAATCTGGTCCATCTCGGGAGATTCCTTCTCCATAGAGTTCTTAAAGTACTCGTTGACCCAAGGGGCATTCTCGGTGGGGGAGTTCGCCCAGATGCTCCTATAAATGAATAAGCTGATCTGCCCACGAGATATAGTCTTATCACATACCATGGATATCCAGGAATAAAGACTTCAGGGAAGCCGATTACATTAGCCCCTTCCTTGGCTGCCTCTTGAATGAGGCCAATGGACTTATCGACACCGCCCTGGAGATCGTTCCAGACGGGCTCGGCTTGGATGGCTGCAACCTTGATAGTCTTGTTGGACATCTTGGAGATTTAAGATTCTTGAAAGAAGTGTGGGTGGTATTGTAGAAGGCTTTGCTGATAGTGGAGTTGTGTTGTGAATGATGAGGATGAAGAGTTCTTCTTTCAGAGGCGACTTGATCCCATACTTATACTGTTGAAAAGACGCCGTGATCAATATCAAATATTCGATCCATTGCCTATTTGGGACTATCTTTGTTCATTATCGTGACTATCGTGAGGGGGACTATCCGGGTAACAAATTACCAGTCGATCACTTTGGGTCGGATGATTGATTTCCGGATTGCACCCCTCTTGGACCCTATCTACCCCAGTTTCCCCAGATAATTGCAAAGCTAATCTGAAAATGCCGGGCCCTGCGTTACTAGCTCATGTAACTACGGCATTATTTGGTATAGAGTTCATCGTGAGCAAATGAATCCTTGCCAAGTCCGAATACCTGAAATTGAGAGGATTCTAATTATCCCATAATTTGAATTAAAGAATACTTATTTGATTGACTAAAACTCCGCAACAGACATTAAATACAGGTTTAAGTATATTCTGATCTGAAAAAGTCAATAGATGATTCCCCAAAGCACTGGTCATAAGTCCAAGACTCAAAAATATCATCCAACGAATACGTCTGCTCAATGCTACCATCCGAGCCCTGGTCCTGAAATAGTGGAAAATCTTCCATCTCATATCTCTCAAACTGTCGGCGACTCTCCTCGCAGATCTCCTGCGCCAAACCATGTGCCCAGATGTCAATCTCCCACTCAGTGGCGAGCGACAGGATCGCACGAATAGACCGGTTGGCCCAATTCCAGTTCACGTTCATCTCATAGAGAGACTTGATGCATATCGAAAGGCATCTCATCGCCTCGCTTCTGCCGCTGTTTCCGGAGGATTTGATATGGAGGAGATGGATGATTGCGGCGGTGAAGGCTGGATGGACGGCTGAGATTGGCATGCATCGCTGGGAAAGGTCAGATGACAGGAAGTGAAGCGGGTTGGAGATCGCACGTACCATTGTATAGTTCTTTCTGAAAATTTGTAAGATTCTCGCCATCTTGACGGCTGAGTCTTTGCAGGTCTTTGAATGGATGTCGCCTCCTTCCGGGTCATAGTCAATAGTGCTTTTGCCGGGGTTGAGAAGCTGAAAGAATGGCCGATGGAGTAACAATATGGCGTGATGGTATTGCAAGCTGAAAAAATGTCAGAATGTGACGCTCTAAAATTCATAGGACTTACTGGAATTGGTAGACGTATGGGGGTGCACACTGAAGACTGGAACTCGAAATCTTCAAGCTTTTGGGCAGTCGATCAAAGAGTCCAACAGCCTGCAGATGTGCCTTCATAACACAATCCTCTCGCTCCTTGTCAGTCCAAGCGTATCTCTGGGCATACCTATTTTGTATTAGCTGCTATCAAGAATGAGAAATGGAGAGGGCTCTCACAGCTGATCAATAACTTCTGAGGTAGCTATCAATAGCTCACAGGTATACATGCAGTTCTCTGTGATGTGAGACGTTGGAAATGGACTGGATATCTCCAGTTGGTAGTCAGATAGGAACGGGCTGTGCAAAACGTTTCCTTTAGGTTTTGTTGTTGTGATGTTGTACTCCTGGATACTGGCAGGCCTACCCATACCAAGGCAGTAGAATCTGTCCTTACTGTCAGTCAAAGAGCCACTCTAAAACTCCGATAACGGCTTACTTGTCTAAAACGTATACCCCCCAGAATGTGACGTTCCGAGCCTCGACATCATCATCGGAGACCATACCCTTGGCCGCATAGGGTGCGCAATCACAATGAAGCCCCAAATTCATAGCCATTCTCGTCGCCATGCCTATGTACATGAACCCGAGGCCCTCATTGTCGATCGTTGCCCAGTACAAGCCCAACAGTGCTGTAGCCTGAACTGTAGATGTTGTTGGGGCTTCGCATTCGTAGTGGAGCATGGTCTTGGCTTGCGCTGCAAACGTTTCACCAGCCGTGTTTGCATCATCGGGGTCAGTTCTGAGCTCAAGCCTGGGAGAATAACGCGATGATAAAGCCATGATTGCATTCAAGAGCAAAGGAGTGCAGTATCGCCCAATTTTATCCACGTACAAATCACGGACAAACAATTCTCTTGGCACGATATATTGCCAGGAATTCTGCCATCGCCAAAAGATGGTGAGCAGGTGGTCGCGTAGCTCATCTGATGGTGTGAAAAAGTCCGGGTTGTTGTTTGCCGCTTCAATACCGCGGTTTCTGGCTTGGATTGATGAAGGCACTTTGATAGTGTGGTTGTGAATGATGGAAAAGTTGCTAGATGCACCGAAATAGCGCAGTTCTCCGATCTCACCCAGAGTGAAACATCCGAGGGCGTCTGCAAGAGCGTCAACCTGTTCCTCGCTTGTCGGGTTGTCTGTGACAGGTTGGAAAGTGAGAGCTGCAGTCGCCTCGTCATGGTCGCAGTGACTCCCGTTCTTGGAGGAATCTGGCGATGGAGGGTCTCCGTTGCGGAGAGCGAGTTGCTGCTCCAAACCCGCGACACGGGCCTCCAACGCCGTTATATATGCATTGGTATGACGTCTATTGGGTGGTCAGTGAGATTTCTATCCTAGGGCTGGGCTAACGCACTTCCTGTTACTTTCGGCTTGGGTATATTCGCAGTCCTGCTGTCGGTCGTCACATGCCCTGCATCTTGGTTGACTTCCGTCGCACTATGAGAATAAAAGGTGAGTTAAACTGTTTTATCTTGAGCATCGGAAGCGAGTCATTTGACGTCAATTGAGGCTGAATATGGGTAGCAAGCTGAGTTGTTACCTTTGTCCTCTTGACGCGGCATCCGTTGCAAGCAACCGATGCCCTTTTCCTAGGATTAGGTGGGGCGTAGTGGATAGTGGCCGCAGACATAACTAGACACGAGGTTCGGATCGGATGTTTAATGCGTGTCGTCTTTGTTTGTGGAAAAACAAATGAACCCTGAGATGAGATCCGGGGCAATGGTTAGATATTCCCCACTGTCGTTGGCGCCCAGACTCAGGGCGATGCAGGAAGGTTTATGAAGATGCGGGGAAATAGCTATCTTGGTTCTTGTTTTATCGTGGCATCCCTGAATAGGTTGGCGGCTCGAAGTCAAACCTTGATAGCTAAAGCTGATGTGGCTAGTCTGTTAGGGTTGCTAGTCCAATCAAGGCAAGCATCGCCAGTGCCTCAAGATAAATAGTTCATCGAACGTTCTCGACATGGCCACAAACGCGGAGCTTTGGGGCTACAGATAAGAAGGTATTACGCAAACTGAACGCTGAGGCTAGACAGTATTGATTAGTAGTAGGTAGGACGTGTTTGTTGGAGTTTGTGGCCGGCAGCAAGACACATCATGATTATGAGTTAACAGATTGGAGCGAGCAAGCCAGCTGGATCAGTTAAAATATCACTGATCGAACAAACTGTCTGACTCATTGAGAACTAATCAGAGGCGTATGAGTAGTCGAGAGCTCTATGAAATGAATGAACCCCTGAGAGAGATAGAGGATCACTACAGTCTACCCGGCAGTTGACAGGGCGGCTGGTGGCTACCCCACATTTGCACAGCATTAGCGTCAGGGTATTTGATACCCGGGTGGACCAGAAGCCGAAGAGCCAATCACTGAACTTTCACCCTCGATCCTCGTCAAAGGGATGAAAGGCGGAGGTCGCATCTGACAACCCTATTATCATAGTTCATTTCAGGAGCAACGGCGACTCAAACCCCTTCCCGGCGCTGCTACGTGGCGGAGCTTTGACCATGATAACTGAATTAGTTTCCAAGTACATATCGGTAAGTGGGCATCGACAAGAACATGCAAGACACCATGCTTAGTATCTTGATGATGAAAGCTAAATAGCTATATATTATTTGTCACTATCTATCTGTCTTTCTGGATTAATTCTCAACTGCATTATGCATAGAAATACTCTGTACTCGTAAGCTCATTCAGCTGGATAGGGTCCATCATGAGGCGTAGTGCAACCAATCACCAATTACGGATAGAGGCGATTAAGTTCTCAGCTACAACCAAAGAGGAAATTCATGTCACCGTCTTGCTTGACGTCACTTTCCCAAAACAACACACTTATCTTCGGGCTGGCATCAAGTCCATGCAGCACCATGACTTACTTTGATAGCCGGAATCCAAAACAAAAGAGGCTACCACGGCGTAGCAAAGGCTGCTTGACATGCCGCAAACGCAAGGTTAAGTGCGGTATGTTTGACCTGAATTTGACAGCGTAGACGCCTGTTAACCTCAACATTTAGACGAGCGACGGCCAACCTGCGAAAGATGCAGCAAAGGCTATCACCATTGCGATTACGACGATGGTCTGATATTTGTAAATTCTTTGCATCGCCATTCAAGCACGGCCCATCCTCCAATCGAAAAGCGCAACGACCAGGTTTCTCAAACAGATACTCGCTTAAGACAAGAAATTGCACTCAATTATATTCCTGAAACCCTTCACTTGCATGGTTTTCAGGATAAAATCGTGATAGCATTCTTCACCACCAACCTCTTTATTCTGGCTCAGTCAACATCCGAAGACGACTACTCTATTTCCAGACTACTTCTAGGGAATAATGACTCGACGGCATATATATCAGGTCTCTGTGTAGCCGAGGCTCTCTTTTCTAGGATGCATGGCCTTCCTGATATGATGGTTCATGCTACGGCAACCTATGGCCAAGCAGTCCAGAGATTAAAGACTGACCTTGGAACGAGAACTGAAACGCCAAAGCCTCTTCCATATGCCACGATATGGAGCGCCTTATTCCTTGGTGTATACGAGATGATCTCGGCTGACTCTATATCTAACTGGTTACAGCATTCCCATGGAGTTGCCGCGTTGGTAAGATAAAGTATTCTCCACGCTTGCGTATGATAAGACTGATGATGAGAAAGACACAGATGGCAGGTCCTTACGCGTTTCAAATGGGCGCGACGAAGCATGTTCTTCAAATCAACAGATCATTCATAGTATATTAAACCACTTACGTTCCTCAGTATCTGGCAATCAGCTAATTTTCTGATATAGACTATCGGTGCTATGGTCGATCGCAAGCGAACGTTTCTAGAACAGAATGCATGGAAGCATATCCCTTGGGCATTGCAGCCCATGTCGAAGACCATCGCCAATATCTTACAGGATCTTCTATGTGATATTCCGGGTCTGATGGAGGACGTTGATACTCTTTCCAAATCACATGGGGACGAAAAATCGATGAGCGTACTAATTCACAAACTCGACGCTACATTTGAGCAGCTTGATACTCTGCGTGCCTCGTGGAACTTCATCTATCCCAAAGCTTGTTTTGAGGCAAGGAATATCCCAACAGTACAGGACGAAGCGTATCTCGTTTTGGATCCTTTGCTGGGAAGCGCTCTAGATTTTGCTGACTTGGAACGAGCTATCGAGTTTGTCTACTTCAACACGACGCACTTGTTATTGCATGCAATCCTGCGACAATTAAAATCGATCAGATCTGACACCGTTTTCGACAGTGGCCTATCTTCTGATCCCATCAAGTATTGCAGCGATTCGATTCTCGTTTTCTGGGATCATAATAATCGCCACCATAACTCCCTGGCGATATGTCGATGTGTCAACTACATGATGGAGAAACAACGCGGAGCATCGGGAGCTTTCAACTTGCTTTTCCCTTTGAAAGTTGCATACAATCACCTATGCAATCTACCCAACGTTCAAAAATGGGTGTCGGAAATAATGGAACAGATTTCGACTACCAAGGGTCTTTTCATCGGGGCCCAGATCTTGGAGAGCTATTAGATTACGGCGGTCCAAGAATCCAATCGGAACATCAATCTGCCACAAAGGATCGGGAAGCTCGGGTATTATCTGGCAATAAGCCCATTTAATATATCTTCATTCGTCTAATTTTCTTGAATGCAGAGCCCGTGCCGGCCAATCCGGATCATCAGTCGTCAGCAACATTACGGGACCTGATCGCGAGGTGTGATTTAGCGCCAAAAGCACAGACAAATGATCGTCGTTGGCGTTACCCGTTCAGGAACTGGAGCGCGAGATGGATAGTTAGCCCAGGCTCATCATGGCACTGCCTCTGTGAGAAGAGACTGTCGGAAAATGATCTCATCAGCAGCAAACATGTTATAAAAATGAGGATTTTCGCATTCTCAAATCAGTCAGATCTCAGCATTCTCTCACCAATCATCATCATTATGCAACTCAAATCCTTTTCGTTCCTTTTCGCGGCTCATATCGCCATCGCCGGCCACGTCCAGTGGGCAGGGTACGTCCACAAACCACCGCAAAGGACAAAATTACTAACTTACATAGCGTTAACCTGTTTGGCCTTGCCAACGATGTTAACATCCTTGGATCGGCCTACAACACTTTCCTCAGCTTATCTTGCGAGCCAAAATACAACAGCTACCCATACATCAACACCGTGGAAGATTACAAGTCCTGGCACGACAAAGGCTTCAACCTGTTCCGAATTGCTATGGCTTGGCAACATGTTCAGACTTCTCTTGGAGGCAGATTGAATGAAACCAACATGGTAGCCGTAGACAAATTGGTCGAGGCCATTACAGATGACGGTGGACAAGCCATCTTGGATATTGTATGTGGGCCATATCATTCCTCATTACCTGCTAACAAGTCTTTCTATAGCATAACTACGCACGATATTACTGTGCCGTGATCGGACAACCTGAGCTGTCTTTCCTCAATCCCAACATCACTGTTACCAATGACCACTTCTCCGATCTTTGGATAAAGCTTGCTGAGAGATACAAGTCCAATCCTAGAGTGATTTTCCAATTGATGAATGAACGTGAGTAACGCCCGGGGCTCCATATATCTATCAGTCTTTCTGACAAGCAACGTTAGCCCATGATCTAAACATTGAGAAATGGGGTGCCACCAACCAAGCCGCGATCCTTGCGATCCGAACCGTCACCGAGAAACAGAAGATCCTCGTTTCAGGAACACAATTCGCACGAGTCGTCGACTGGGAGGCCTTTTCCGCCTCCAGAATTGGCCCAGGTCTCATTGAAGACCCCGCGAACAACACCTTGTACGACTTCCACCAGTACTTCGACGACATAGGTGGAGCGTACGGTCTTTGCGAGCCGTGGAGTAGCTTTGTAAAGAGGTTTGAGGCAGTGACTGACATCCTGCGAGAAAACAACCTTCAGGGCATGATTACTGAGTTCGGCGGTGGACCGTTTCCTCAGTGTGCTGAGACTATTCAATCCATGCTGGCTTTTCTCAATCGCAATAGCGATGTCTGGTATGGATGGACAGCCTGGGGAAGCTTTAATGAGGGATCGGAATTGTACTTGAGTTTGGAAAGGAAGTCGCCCTTCAACCGGATTACGAAGACTCTCGAGAACTTCATTCCCAAGCGAATTAGCCGATAGAGGATTATCCCGAGTGTATCATGTCACTCTTGAAGAGAATACGAGGGATAATTTTACTTCGACGTCATATTTAATAGATAGGCAGATATACATAACGGAATAAATATTCTATTGTTTCTTTTTCCATACCCAACTAGTCAAATGAGCCTTCAGTGCTCGGGCTTTTGACCATACACAACATATCTGCTTGAATGTTAGTAATACATCATGCACTTGCGGTATAGAGAACTTACATGGGCCAGTATCCATGAATACTCTTATCCTTCAGTTCGCGACGGACTTTGGCAAGAAGAACATCAAGCTCTTCTTTGGACCATCCCAACACGCGTGTGTAAACAGCGGAACTTAGACCATCTAGACCAGAGCTGATATTTTCGAGAGTCCAAGCGCCTTCTTATAATTAGTACTTTAATTCTTTGAAGAACGTTTGCTGCATAGAGGCCTACCAAGCTCCTTGTGCTTTGCATCTTTGGGCCAAGGATTCTGAGGCCACTTGAAGATGGTTTGCTTAACATTCTGAAAGCCCTGGGCTTCCAGCTGTTCTTTGTATTTGGCTGCTCCGTCAAAGGATCTTCCAATCAACTTTGTCCCTTCCAAGAGCTTCGTAACCCATTCGTAAGTTGCCGAGTCTTTGCTAAGAGAGGCGTCATCGCAGGCAATTGGGCAAATATCAGCCAGCTCAATCCATCCACCTGGTGCGAGATTGTCGTAAGCTCTCGAGAAGAAGGCAGGCCAATCCGCAATTGCACCAGTCATCATGCGACTGTAGATGAAGTCAAACTTGACGCTAAACGTCCACGTCTCTTCCAGATCATCCACCTGAAAGCTCACATTGGGCGGGACGAAAGGACTCTGGATAGGACTGAGATCAATTCCAATTACTGACGCGTTCGGGTGCTCATCAGCAAAATCCATGGCCCAGATACCAGTGCCAGTTCCAACATCAAGAACATTGTGCACTTGGTGACCGTCTCGACCTGCGGGGGAAAGGTAAAGCTTATCGTCGAAGGTGAGAAGAAAGAGATGATGCTGCAAGTCAAGCCTTTCCTGCTCCCGCTCATCATTGGGGATAAGATACTGGCCGTCTTTATAGGCGTGGTACGTGCGGCCGTTCTCTTGGCGATATTTGAGAATGCTCGAGTTGATGGAGGAGGTGGAACTTCCTTCAGCTGACTCAAAAGAGGAGTCCGTGTCGGTTTCGTGTGCTGCGGCTTCATCAACTTCCAGCGAAACAGGGTCAGCGAGCGACGTAAGTTCAGTCATGGCGAGGGGGATGGCTTTGAGGGTAATGGTTTTGAGGGATAAAGGTTTAGTATTTTAAAAAGTGAGGGGAACATTCACATGTTCTCTCGGGTAAATGTAGTGTAATGATGTGTTGTTGGGACCAACAGACCAGGGCTCACCAACCAGGGTTATGTAACATTCAATTCTACCAACTCGGCTAATTAACTCACATCAAATCTTCAGAAAGTGAACACCTTGCTAATTCCCGCTGCCAAATTCTTGGCGAGAGCTTTATGGATAGCAACGCCGGCGTGGTAGGTATCAGTCCAAATGCAATCATTACCACCATAGCACGTAGCATCCTTAGCGCCATATTCTTTGAAGTTCTTAACTGCTGTGTCGAAAGTCGGCTTGGTGTCGAAAACAACCATCTCAATGCCGGAATTTGAGGAAGCGAAGGATGCTGCGCGCTCAGTTAGGCCCTTGTTGTAAGCTGTGATGTCGGAGCGAAGTCTCTTGAGATCAGACTCTGACTGTCCATTCATGGCTGGGATCTGGTCGGCGAATGCTGAGACCAATGTTAGCCATAGCCGTTTAAAGAGGTTTGAGGACCTACGTGGAACAGTGAGCAAGGCAAACTTCTTCAAGCCAGTTTGAGATAGAGTCTTCAAAAGTGAGAAATAGCGATCTAACGTCTTCTCAATAGGTGCATCTGCCTTCTTCCAGAAAGGCTCGCCAAGGTCATTGATGCCAATCCAAACAGCAACAAGAGTATCTGCAGAACTGATCTTGTTCGCGACATACTCCTTATACTGAGCCACTTGGTCATCAACGCAATACTGTGCGTATGTCTCGACGATTTCCTTATCAACCGTAGCGCCAGTGACGGCGAAGTCGTATGTAAGCACCGTGGAAGTGTTCAACGTGCTTGTCAATTGGCCGACCCAGTTCAATCCATTGGCTGTTGTTTGTCCGGGCAAGGCAGGGTTCCCCAGAGGGTTGCCAGCAGTTGGCAAGTCGCCTCCAGGCCAGAAGCCAACGGTAGAGTAAGAATCACCGCTAGAAAATATATTAAAACTAGTGGAACAGTAATACGTCAAGACAAGACTCACAAGACAAGCAGGTTCTTGGCAGAGGTAGCAGCTCGCGACAGAACAGGGGTGGCGGATGCCAGAGACAGTCCAGCTGCCAGACTCAAAAAGTGGAGAAAGGATCTCATATTGGATATATACAAAGAAAAGAACGAAAGAAGAAAACGGAGCAAGCAAAGCGACTGTTTGATTGAACCCGAGGAAGGCTCTTCTGCTTTTTAAAACTGCCTTGACCCGTTGCCAAGATGTTACATCCGGTAGATTACTGGGCATTCAGGACGTTTCAGAATATGCGGTCCGATTGGTGGAAACTTTATACTGGAATGTCCCTGGCGCGTTGACGTAAAGCTTGCTTCTCTTGTACGGTAGACTAAACTTCTAAAGCCATTGAGGAACAAGTTTAACTAGCCCTTGATGCGAGCGGCAGTCTTAGTATTGCACTTGAACTACACATACTCGCTGCTGAAAGGTTAACCGTCAGCAGTTGCCATGACCAATGGAAATTGATAAAGATGACCGCGCGTGATTGGTCATCGATTGCTGACGTGAGGAGCAGAACAGGGATAAAGCTGTGATGGGCAACATCATCTTGTTTGCCTGGCTTCTCTTTCTCTCCGGCAACAAGCCGTCTCACGGTTTTCACAACATCAGATTGAACGGTGCAAGCCAGACGCGATGGCGGACCATTTTTTGATGGACGCTTCCAGGTTCATCAGAAGCAGTCGTGAACGGGAATGGTGGATGTTTCTTCTGCCTAAAAAAGGACTGAAGATGAAACTACCGAGTCCCGATGACAGCTGGCCCATCACACCCTCATACTTCTGTACTGAAAATATGAACTTCGATGCTTTCAAACTTCTATGCAACTCTATTGAGAGTGTCAAGATAGAGCCTCACGCGATCCCCAGTCAAGGATCATGCCAGGTGATATCGCAGCGGACAACGACCCCTCTGGAGAGGCTCCCTGCTGAACTTCTGGGAATCGTCTTTGAATTTCTTGATCCTCACGATTTTGTGGCGTTTGGCCTGTGTTCACAAACTCTCTGGACTTGTGCTATCTCATGGGCGCAAAATGGTTACCTTTTATGGAGACATACATATTCCTGGGCGGGCAGTCCGCTGGCCTGCATGGGCTCACATCTCAGAGTCCTTCCACAGTCTCTGTACGAGATTTTACCAGAAACAACCATCGAAAAATCACCGAAAGATACACTGGTTAGCAGTGGAAGAGCAGTTCAAAATCCAGCCGAAGCCTGGCATGAGGATGTGACAACACGTTACGAGAAAACGCCTCTCCCATATGATGATCAATATCAAGAGGGATTCTTGAAACATATACGGTCGGCTGGTGTTCCTGAAAGTCTTCGCGATCCTATGAAAGCATGTTTACCAACCCTCAGTATCGAGCTTGGAAGCAAGTGGTATCTGCGCAACTTGACACAAAAGGAGTATATACAGATGGAGGGGATAATCACAGCCGACGGAAAGGCCAGTGTTGCATTCCTTGGGCACAAGTGGCTAACCTTGGATATCTTACTGCTATGGTTGATAAGCTGGAGGGGCAATGGGAATGACAAGGCCTGGTCTTGGGAAGAGATCGGGCAATTCCGCGGATTCTCAGATGGAAATCTTGAGGATACATGGATGGACCCAACCTACGGGCCTCTCGACAATGCATTCTGGCCTATATGGCATTGTCCCTGGGCTGGTCATTGTCTCGATGTCGTTGCTGATCGAGAGTTGGATATAACTTGGACTGATCGGACTGGTAGCATTAGTTCGCTGGCTCCGAAGTTGCTGCGTCTCTTCTATGGCCTTTCTCTTGCAGAAGTGGCAGATCTGAGGCCGTATTGGGAGGATATTTTTAAACAAAGCGGAGACTCCTTTGAGGTACGCATCACGGAGTATCCCTCTTCGCAGGAAGGCTCGGAGGGGGTTGTGCGAACCTACACAATGCCGTGAGATTCTAGGCAAAGGAGCTATTTAGTGGAGAATCACCATTTATCTCATATCAGAAGCAAAATTAGCTTCGCTGGACGTGATCGGGTGCAGGCCACTTGAACATGGTGGCGTAGGTAAAAATGAATTCATTTATCATGCTATCCCTCAGGAGAATTCCATCACGTTTCCCTGCCTTACGCCTTCCCCGGATTTTATATTCCCGTGAAATGCTGACCCCTCCTGTACATAGGTTCGCGGCGGTTGACTCGATGAGACTCGCATCTCATTTCCCTGCTTGACATCTTGCATCGTTTCTACAGTCCCATTGTAGTTCGACCCATGCTGCCTTGCTGTTAGGGGTAGAACGGGTGGAGAAGTGGAAGGTCTATCTGTCTGAATGTACCGTTCCAAAATAGCCTTCGATGTTGCAGCCGCCATTGCAGCTGCGTAGTCCTGCCATCCCTTAGTCTTCCTTCTATCCGCAAAGTCTGATACCCCTTTGACAACGATGCAAGGCAGTTCTTGCCAAACTCCAGCACCCTCCATTTCGAACGCGATAACACCCTCGGCTTCGGCTATCCGATCACGGTGTGTAGCGGATAGCATCACCGTGTCACCTGAAGCCATGGGCCCGAGGTGGATATTAGGTGATGGAATCTCGGATGTATCTTCATCTTTCTGTTCCTCTAGCATCTGCCATTGGAATCTTGACTCGGTCGCATCACTCACGCTGTCGTCGGGCTTCCTGTATGTTCCAGCCAGTCCAGTCCGAGTAGCAGCGACTTCTAGCTCCTCAGCGAAAATCCTTGTCCTTTTTAGAAGCCGATGTCTCCCAAAGAAAGTATTTAGACTGTCGAAAAGGTTCACGACACCTCGAGGTGCTGAACCAGAATTGCCCTCTAATGTTTTCCTGCGAACGAACTCATCATCTGTTTGGCGGCCAAAGTCGTATTGAACGATTGAGTCGCTGATAATAACGTCTCCAAGGCGAACTTGTTTTCGGCCTATCAGCGGAATACCACCGCAAACTCCAACCAAAATTGCGAGACGGATGTTCGGATAACTGGATCGTAGGTTGGTGGCAGCGGTAGCGGAGCTGACCTTGCCTTTTCCGAGTAATGCAATTACAACATCATGCATTCCTATGCGGCCGGTATAATATGTATTCCGGTCTCCATATGCCTTGCCGTATTGATCGCCTTCATCGTCCCAGAATTCGTCGACGACCATACAAACTGCATCGAGCTCGAGTGGGAGGGCGCAGACTAGTGCAACTCCAAAGTCTTCACGGTTAGAAGGACGTTGGTGGCTAGCCATGCTAGATTATAAATTTCTTTTTGATCTTTCTTTCGTACTTGATGAAATGCCATGAGGTGCCATGAGGAGAAGGAAGTAATACTGCTTTCGCTTAAACAGCCGCCCTTTACGTTCGCCTCTTTACAGCCATGCTAGCCCATATCCTGGTTGGGCCCGACTTCATCGTTGGGCAAAAACTTTAAGTGAAATGGATAGGCTTACAGGGAACGGCCAAGCTGCGGCCAAGTACAGGCATTTACACAGCCGCAAATATTATGTTTCATGTCTCACTGATGTGGAGGCACGTAGACCTCCAGAAACAGTAAACTCCATTGCGGGCAGTCTTATGGTTGGCTGGGAATCCCGGAGCCTGATTTTGGGCTCTTCCGTTGTGACACGCTTCCAAGCAAGGCTCTCATGGGCGACAAAGAAAAGTACTCGCAGTACTTGGAGGTAGATGTAGAGGATTCTACTACATCTCGGGCTGGTAAGAACTTTTTACATATATAGTGTTTTGTCCTCTTATGGCAGGAAGTGGAATTGAAGGCGAGCAAGATGGACGTGTCAATCAGGATATCTGGGGTTGAGCCAACAGAGCTTCAAGTCAATCAAGCGGTGGGGATAAGGCGGCGGTCATGTGGTCATGGGGGCTTATAAACAGCGCTTAGACAGCCACTGGATGTAGTCTGACAAGTTTTCAGAATCCTATGCATATGAATTTTGAGTCTCATGGAGTGGGCCTGCTCGCGAACAAAAAATGTTCTTTAGAAAATTCAAGTAGATTGCAAGAACAATCCAATCTAGAGTTGAAAGAATTGAACTTGACCCCGTCTTTGCTTGGCAAGGACTGAGCATCCGCAACCTTGTTATTCTTTTTCATGTACCGATTACATCCTCATCACATCATCTGAGACATGGCTGAGTGGGCTGAGCTGGGCGGTGGCCAATTAAGCCGCATGATTACTGTGCAGGGGGGTTGAAAGCTGAGTTGGTCGTTGTGGGTAACAGTCAAATCTTTGTTTGCATGGGCCTCGAACGGCTCCGCTGCCTGAATTGTTCCCTTTCTCTTGTTTCCAAGAAAACTATTCATCAAACGACATCTGTGTTGAACGCCCTTGCTGAGAGCTCATTGACGACAGCGATGTCACGGCTATCAAACTTACACCAGGGCGGCTCCGAATTCGCCAGCACTGTTGAGGGCCACAATGTCGATCTAGGAAACAAGTCATACACCCGCAGAGACACAGCCCAGACAATAAATCACCATAACTACTTCGCGTCCGGTTCTGACGATCGACAATATGAACACCGCGGACAAAAAAGAAAATGTGACAATGATCAAGGTGTTTATTCCTGCTCTTGTGTAGCTTGACATTCTCATGTCCACGGCCTCACCAGCCTTCTTGATGAATATAGACTAAAGCATACTCCATGTGCCTCAGAAAATCTTGAGCAAAGGTCTCAATACGCAACTTTGCTCAAATCCTTAGAATTCCAACAAATCGATGCTCGTCATGAGAATATCAGAAAGGCGCATGCCAAAACATGCAAATGGATTCTGAAACGGCCTGAATATCTCGACTGGCTAAATCTCAACAAAATCCAGGAGCATCATGGCTTCCTCTGGATAAAAGGAAAGCCTGGCGCCGGGAAGTCGACTCTCATGAAGTTCATTCTGAACAATGCACGTACAAAGATGAAAGACAAGATTGTGATATTCTTCTTTTTCAATGCTCGGGGAGAAGAATTGGAGAGAACCACCATCGGCATGTATAGATCTTTGTTGCGACAGCTTCTGCCGAAACTTCAGAACCCCCAGAGTACTCTTGGCCCCGAGCTCTTATCCAGGATTAGTGAGGCCTATGAGTGGGGCATCGAGGCGCTGAGATCACTCTTTGAAGAAGTCGTACAGAGTCTTGAAGGCATACCCTTGGTCGTATTCATTGATGCCCTTGATGAGTGCAACGTCAAAGACATCCGTGACATGATCTCATCTTTCAAGAACCTGTGCGACTCTACCGTATCAGAAGGTATCACGTTCCAGGTTTGCTTTGCAAGCAGGCACTACCCTCACATTACGATGCCCAAGAAAGTCGAGCTGGTCCTCGAGGGCCAGGAAGGTCACGAGCAGGACATCATCTCATATTTAGACAGCGAATTGGAGATTGGATATAGCAAGCTCGCCAACGAAATTCGTGCTGAACTGAGAGAAAAGGCGTCAGGCGTCTTTATGTGGGTTGTTCTTGTGACAGGAATTCTTCAACAAGAATACGACGATGGGCGCATCCATGCATTGAGGCAAAAACTCCGAGACATTCCGGGAGAGTTACACGAGTTGTTCCGAAACATCCTTAAGAGAGATGAGAAGAACAAAGACGAACTGCTATTGTGCATTCAGTGGGTGCTCTTCGCAAGACAAGCGCTGAAACCAGAACAACTGTACTTCGCTATCCGATCAGGCGTCGACGGTACAACCTGCCCTTGGGATCGTGAAGAGATACAAGAAGGTACAATCGAGAAGTTCATTCTTAACGCGTCGAAAGGACTCGCCGAAATTACTGGATCGAAGAAAAGTCCCACTGTTCAATTCATCCACGAGTCAGTCAGAGACTTTCTCCTCAAAGACAGGGGACTTGAAAATATATTGGTCGGATGAGTTGCAAACCTAGAGGCTGTGAGCCAAGAACGGCTGAAAAGGTGTTGTTCAGAGTATACACATGGTTATGTGGTTGATCACAGTAACGACACATTGCTTCTTAAAGTTGAGAAGTATGAAGCTACAGAAGCTCGCGACAGAATAGATAATGAGTTCCCATTTCTCAGGTACTCTGTACAAAATGTTCTGCATCATGCCAACGCGGCAGAAGAGGGAAACATCAGCCAAAACAGCTTCTTAGGGAGCTTCCCCCTCACCGATTGGATCAACCACAATAACTTCTTCGAGGCAAAGGAAGTACGCCGATATACCCCTCAGGCGAGCTTGCTATACATTCTGGCAGAGCATAACCTCGGAAGTCTGATTAGCAGCCATGTTAGTAGCCAGTCCTGTTTTGACATTGAAGGTGAGCGCTACGGTGCCCCTTTGATTGCAGCAATGGCTACGGGCAGTCGTTCAACAGTCGGGAGACTCCTAAAAAGAGACATCATGGATGAACCGCCGATGTCACGTTTACACGCCTTGTATGATGAGTATCTTCAGTGTCGGAATCAATTCAGGATTGGGCGTAACTTCAAGTATACATCAAAGCAGGGCCTTTTCTACTTTCTCTTGGTAGGCGGTGACGGGGTTGTTGCCACCTTTGCTCTCATTTCGTCCAAGGCCATCACTGATACTGAGTTCAAAACTGCAGATGGACGAACAGCTCTGTCGCTTGCCTCTCAGATCCAGACCAGCTGTTATCCTGTTGTGCAGTTTCTTCTTGACGGTGGTGCCGATATTGAAGCTAGAAACAAAGAGGGGCTGACGCCGCTGCATCACGCAGCGGAGAATGATAACGTGACTTTAGCGAGACTGTTGCTTGCAAAAGGGGCAGATATCGAAGCTTCCGATCATTCTGGCAGGACACCACTGCATCATGCAGCGGAGAATGATAACGTGGCTTTCGCGAGACTGTTGCTTGCAAAAGGGGCAGATATCGAAGCTTCCGATCATTCTGGCAGGACACCACTTTCAACGGCCTCAACACGCGGCCGTGAAGGGGTCTTCGCATTATTAGTTACAAAAAGCGCGGAACTTGAATCTGTGGATGGTGACGGCCGGACACCTCTTTTTCACGCCGTACAGTCTGGCTCTGATGGTGCTGTTCGCCTGTTAATTGAAAAAGGCGCCAATCTTGACGCAGTCGACGAAACTGGGTGCACCCCCATGCATTCTATTTTTAGATACTCTGGCCAATTGCCTGCGAGAACCGAAGCTGTACAATACCTTCTCGATCATGGTGCTCTTATCGACAAGGCAGATCACACTGGTCGAACAGCATTAATGGCAGCAGCTGGAAATGGCGACTTACTATTATTGGAGTTACTTGTTCATCAGGGCGCAGACATAAATAGAGTCGATGACAACGGGCGCACGGCATTATTGCATGCAGTCATGCAGAGAGGAGCGAAATCTGCACGCTTTCTGATTCTCAAGGGAGCCTCTGTTGACGTTATTGATGCTAAGAGTGGGCATTCTGCCTTGTCATATGCCGCTGGATACGGCAATACATGGCAAGATATTGTTTACCTGCTTCTTGAGCGGGGGGCTTCTGTCGCCCAGGCTTGTGTAGATGGGCGTACACCTTTATCATATGTTGCTGGATATGACAGTTCGGTTTCAATTGCGGAGGCACTTTTAGGTAAGGGTGCAGCGGTTGATGCAGTTGACAAGAGAGGCCGGACGCCACTATCATATGCCGCTGGTAGGAATTGGGGAACCGATTATGTGCAACTACTGTTGGATCGTGGAGCAGACGTCAATAGCGAAGATAGCGACGGTCGAACACCGCTATCTTATGCTGCTGCGAGAGTGATCCATAGCAGGAACTGTGTGCAATTGCTTCTAAATCGCGGCGCAGATCCACATAAAGCAGACAAGGATGGTCAACTTCCCTCAGCATATGCCACTGATAACACTGTGAAAGATCTTTTGGAAATCTAAAACTCTCTGTAATTATATATTCAATTGAAACTTGCCTATTTCCATTCCTGTGGTAGACTTGCAGTAATATTATTCCAGTTTAATTGTACCTAGAGTTCATCAGATACTCTTGAATCAAATCAATAAGCGGTTACTTGTTTCTCTTTTGACGCTGCCTTTTTAATAGCCTACTTCATTAGTTCCTCTTCGGTTTTGGGTGTGGTAGGCTTGTGCCCTCCTCAACGACTATTCCTATACACAACCAGTGTAAGATCAGATAGCTTGAGAAGATGTCTCGATATAGGAGAATGACGCAATATCATCATGGCCTTTTTTCCACACCAAATCCCTGCTACAAATCTTGGCCAACCAGTGCGGACCTTATTTACACTACTCCCTTGTCAGCTTCAAGCTTTGGGGGTGGCTTTTTTGTTGTGATGCGATCGTAAACATATTACGTTGATTGAATATGGTCAAATGCCGCACCGTAAGCATTGAAGTGTGTATATAACCACATAACAAACTCCTCAGCCACCCTAACACAGAGGCCAGCACCTTGAGCTGTTGACCCTGATACCATCTGACAGAGCCAAGATACCGTCAAATAGAAGAGCCCTACTAACTGCCGAGTACGCGTCGGGCAACTTGATGGGACACGACGGTTACTTCGCCGAATCCAAGACGTGCGCAATTTGACACGGCTAAGTTATACCCTGAGGACCTTCCAAATAGGGAAATGACTGCATCTACCTCCACCTTCTATGCCCTATCAGCCTTGCTGAGACACCATGTTATGCAGTTGGTTGACAACTTACATGGGTCAACCAACAGAAAGGTCAAAGCGAGCGATTAGGGACCAAACATGGCCAATCCTTGAGAGGTAATTTCTGCAACGGATCGGCTCCGGTTTCCTTCCGCTGCGGGCCAAGAAAGTGGCTGTTCAGCTGCTCTTTATATAGACCTTGGGTTTGTGACTTGTATCTCATTTCAACCAACATTCTCTCATTTGTTCTCTCACCCTCCTGAAAACATGTCTTGGGATCGCTACGCACTTGGTCAAAAGAACGTCTTCTATGATGAAGATCTCACTGCATCCCCTGCCATCGTGTTCCCACCACACGTAGAGCGCGTGCGAAGATTAATCACAGACTTTTCCTGTGTAGCCAACGGGAATGGTGCGGCCGCTTCGCTCAATTCTGATGAAGACCTCTACCCCTTCATATATGGCGAAGATCCAGATCCTGCGTTGCAAGCCGCGCGGAAGACCCGTGATGAAGCTAATAGCATAGCCAAAGCTGGCTATAAAGAAAGGAAATGGGAAGATTTCTATAAAGACCATTTCTTCGGCAGGATTTCTGATTCTGTTTCACTGTCTAAAGATGATTCGCGATTGTAAGGACGATACCATATCTTTCTAAATGCTAGAGCTGATGGTGAATTCAAGAGTGTCGCGCAGCAAATATTATTACGACGCGGTTAAGAGGTAATCAGCTTGCTCATTCTTCTCTATTTACTACGGTCCGCTAAAATGTCAGTAAGAGAGACCAACGAGTCTTGGGGTCTGTTCGTAAAGGACAAAGCGATTGGGATAGAGTCATTTGAAAGCTTCAGCAGCCCGAAACCGGATCAGGCTTTCTTTCTCCCCATTTACGACAGTCCGGCTGGCGTTCCTACAGTCGTGGATCCGGATGCCCGGCAGTGGAGTAAGTCTCAGGAACCATCAGCCATGGAGCCTTTCACGTGGTCAACGCTTAAGGAGCTTCATGAATTCGGCTTGCTACCAGCACCGTTTCACTTGTTTAAGAAGCCACGTCTTGAGGCCAATCTCAAGTGCTATCCTTGGCTTGTAGTAGAACACAAGAGAGAGGAAGAAAGCGTGCGTGGTGTGAGCTGCCAAGCCGCCAATGCCGCGGCCTGTGCCGTTAGTTTGATTCGAAACACGGCTCAGCACACTGCCGAACTACCTTATCACGCACACATCTCGCCTATACCTGCCATCACTACCATCGGACCCAGTGTCACAGTATGGATCATGTATTATGCTAAAGACTTTGATGCCCCCTGCGAGCGGGGTGACACGATGGAGGTCACGACCAAGAAACGTAAAGCGGGATATGTAAGTTGATCTATCCTCTTATCGGGCCCAGACTCACCGGCTGACGCTACCTGAGATCATGCGCGCTATCTGGAATGGTGATATGACCACTCTCACCGACATTACAAAGTTTCAAATGATCATGGATAACGCACACACCTGGGCAACACGAGTCTTTAAACCATTGATTGCTTCATACATTGAACAATGGCAGTATGCAAAAGTTCAACCGAACCTCAACCCAAGATCTGATCAGTCCCTATCAGACGATTCAAAACTCCGTCGCCAAAAGGCCATCGAACAGCGAACGGTAGTTCTTCCCTTGGTCCAAGACTTGCTAGACGCTCAAGGGACCATGGAGCTTGACGATATGGGCTATAAAAAGGTGACTCCTTTACTTTTGGGGTTACTCATGCATCAAATTTGCTCGTTGCAGAGGGAGTCTATCGCGGACGAGGTCGATCGGGTTGTTGCCCAGAAGTTTGAGGGACTCTCCTTGAATGGGATGGTGCCTAGGATCCAATCTGAATACCGTGGAAAACTTAACAAGACATCGCAAGTACCTCCAAACAGCCAAGCTGAACTTCTGGGATCAGGCTTCGACTCGCAACGGACCACCCAAAGCGTCTTGCCTTACGACAACAACTCAGAAGACGATTCCGACTACATACCTTCGTCTGATAATTCAGCTTATGTTTCAGCAACTGATAACCCAACTCGGCCGGTTTCTGATGCCGAGTCTTCGGAAGCCTTGTCTTCAGAATTTGAGTCTAACCATCAAACTGTCTGGCGTGCTTCTATAGAGCCCGAAACGCCACGTGCTGGACCGAAAAGAAATCGCACACCCAGAAGACCCAGTATGAGGGCTTCTGGGTCTGTACCTCATTCTGAGAGCTCAGACGAGGCCACTCCAAAGCCAACCGCCATGAGAAGTTTAAACCCCTTCAATTATGTCTCAAACAGGTCAAACTCGCCACGCGGAACTCTAAATCGGGAGAGATTAGCAAGCAAAACGCCCACTGGACCACCTGTCTTCGCTGGTCGGTCGCCACCTAGCGGAGGCAGGTGGTCTACGGGACAACAGTTCAGCCTGCCAGAGTCTCCGAATCATCCGCGGCTTCGCAGCCCCCTGGCAGGCTCTGGCAAGAAGAGCCAACCTCGAACTAGGGCTCAAGATGAAAACCAGTACATTGATTTGACGAGAGACAGTCAGGAAGACACTTCATAAGAAGTCAGGGGCCAGTCGATGAAAGTAGCTCAACGTCGTCACATAGCTCGTGGAGATTTACGGATCTGGCGATTACCTGCGCCTATCGCCGCACCCAACTATGTCTCAATACACACAGCTATTACGTTACTCAGAGCCTCTCCAGAGTTTACTAGATGCATTTAATATAATCAGAAACTTGGTGTACATACATGATCGGTAAATTGGTATCAGATCGTCGCGTTCTATGGACAGGATGTTGTGGGCATTATGACCTTTTAGGTCTTTATTCTAGTCTGTGCCGCTTGAGAACAATTCAAAGTCATTTCCTACAATACTTCCGAAACATTAGAAGCTAAGAAGTCCATAACGCCCAATGATGATGCGCAGACCAATGTGCGATGTGTAGCTTGTTCACCCTTCGTATCTTTTGTATTTGATAAGACTACTGAAGTGAACACCATAACTCATCACCAGATCTGAATGCCTACACGTGATTGCAGTAGTCGTATGGTAAATTACCAATATGACTCATATGCGCGTGAAACTAGAAGGGATAAGATTAAGAAACGCGAACTTCCGAGTGATGCGTCGTACCTTGCACTTTGTATGGTGATTGGCTGTAACCCATAGTTGAGTTCTACTCCGGACCGAATCATTTAAAAGACATCAAACCTACATTTTGTGGCACTCTTTTACTTACATTCTGTCTATGTTAAAGTCTTGAGCTACTATCGGAAGAAACACGTATATAAAGTTTGCCATGATTCATCAATACAGCTAGGGAGTTAAACACCACTAATTAGGATGCGACAAAGTTCCCCGATGTCCCTACAACGCACACAAAATCCTGATGTTTGATAAATACCAACGCCGTGATACGTAGCAAGATTTCGAAAAGCATTACACATCCGATTCTCCCGAGTTGCCTCATGCTTTCAGTTAGTACCACCTCGCACAACCTGTCTGGTGAAATCGCTAGCGGCAGGACTACTTACTGAAGATAGATCAAATTCCGGCAATGGGCTGCGTTTTGTATCACGTTGTGGCGGACAAAACACGAAGTGACAATTGACGCTGCGTCATCACGGCCATGCCGGAAACGATGAAGCCACCGGGACGCGCATTTATCCAGACAGCTCTCGCCCTCTTCTAGGCACTTCCTTCGTGATATTGAGTTTTGTTGAGGAGCAAAGTCTAGCTACCGCATCTGTTGTCATTTCCTCCAAACACAGCTATGAAGGCCGATGATGTGTCAATGCAAGGCGGAGGGTATTACAATGAGAATTGCGATCTTCAAGGATTAGCCATCGACAAGTCTCTGGCTCTCCTCTGTCCCCCATACTATCAACGTACCTCTATCCGCATCAAGCTCTTTAATGAATTGCTGTGTAATGTGCAGAGGCTGACCTGAACTTTACTAGGCTCTTCAATCACCTTGGCAGATTATGGATCCTCTGAAGGCAGAAATTCGTGCGTTATTTTGGAATGTGCGCTTGTTAAAGTAGCTGACATCAGTCTCAGTATCCGCCTTTTCTCAAAATATCTCGAGACGGTGCTTATATCTCATCTGCCACTTTGATCTTCAACGATAAACCGTTCAATGACTTTTCCAGTCTTTCAAAAACTATCAGTGCTCACATGCCCAAGCTTTCGCTGATTAAGAAGTTGGCTATCAACTCTCTCATGTCGCCAAGATCTTATTTCGAACAGATCTTGCCCGATGGTCTTGTTGATACGGGTTTCAGTTTTACATGTCTACACTGGCTCAGCATCATGCCAGATGAGTCCACAGGTCCAGCTTCGTTATCGGCTTCAGCACATGCGGACTTTGTCAACTTCCTCTCGGCGCGCTACAAGGAAATCCGCCCCAAAGGTACCTTGGCACTTTGTATCCCTAGCCAGGGCGTCATCAATGTTTTGGCGACGTTCAGGTGCCTGGAAACGGCTGCTCGGAATCTCCAAGACCGGTATCATGTCAATCCATTGGTTGCTACTCGGTTACCCATGTACTTTCGGACTCTGGACGAGATCTTTGCAGCAATCGCTGCCGCAGACGGGAAATGGCGACTGAGGAATCACCACACGATACCACTGATACACACTTCTTGGTCTCCAGCCGTAGAAGCTGACGAGTCCCTCGCGGAGACGATTTCTGCTCGGGAAAGATACGCGCATGCTGTAGCCGGGTTCACACTAGCAGCATGCTCACAATTCTTAATCGATGACCTCAAAACCCAGATTCAATCTGGACGGCTTCCTCGCGAAAATGATAATTTCGACGAGGCCGAGTTTATGGAAGACTTGTTCTTAGAGTTCAAACAAGAGTTCTTGCGCACTCATTGCGGGGATAAAGTTGGGTTCACATACACACTGTTGGATCTTGAAAGAGACTAGAACGCATACATTGGGAGAGAGCTTTTGCGATCTGAAGCTTTATGGTTACTAGACATAATCCAGCACGTATTGGCATGAGGTTAAATTGAGCATAGCAGCGGTATGTGATCGTTGAGATATGCTCGGACATTGGGTCCATTGATCGTGTAGGGGTTCCTTGTCCAAGAGAACATTCATCTCTCTCGCACGTATGTACTTGGCCAAAACGAAACGCTGAGGGTTCACACTATCCCGTGCCCTTTCAAAATGAGGTACACTCCAGCATATCCTGTTCAGACAACAGCTGGCTGCAGGTCGACATTTTGCCATCTGGGCGTCTCTAATAGGTGCAAAGTGCATGTGTTCGGCTCCAACATGCATTAGTCAAGATTGACACGTAGGAAAACAGCAGATAGGTAGTCCCAATTGGCTAGGATTTTGAGGCCAGAAGTCACAACCAACAAAATTCCTTCCCACCTACAAGCCCGTTCGCCAAGACTTTGGCTTTCTCCTCCACCTCAAGACTGAGCATGCGAGCAGCGCACCATATTTAATTCTCGTGCGCTCGCTCGTCCCTGGGCATCCTTTCTCAACATATGTATTATCCAGATACTGAAAACATTCTCAATCATGACTGAGATTGTGACAAACCAAGACGCCTACGGAATTACCTTTGAAAGGCAGCATCTCGCCGAATGGGGGAGCATGGCCCCTCCAACCAACCCCGCTGTCAATGGTTTAGTCCTCGACCCCACAGCATCAAGCAAGAAATCGAAGAAGAAGAAAAAGAAATGGGGGAAACAAGAGGAACCAGTGCCGGCTAATGAACCAATTCCTATTGAGGAGCCAGTGCCTGCTGAGGAGCCAGTGCCTGCTGATGTGCCATTTCCTGAGGCGGAGCCAGTAGCTGAGGCGGAGCCAATATCTGCTGAGGACCCTGTGCCTGAGCCAGCTACCGAAGAGGAGCCAATGCCAACTGAGGAGAGCGGCCCCCTTGAGAACCTGATAGAAGCTCCGTTAGCAGCGAATTTGAATGGCGGTAAGCTACTCCTATGATGTCGAAAACATGTTGTTGACAATTGATTACAACAGAAGAGTGCGTTGCATTGCCACCAGCGCTAGAGCCAAAAGATGCCAATATGTCTATTTATCTCCCCTTTGGCGCTCAGCACAGACTCATGGTCTATCTTCAACAAAGCCTTGAGCATGTGTGTTTTCGATTCGGTCAACGACACATACCAGAGGTTCTGGACGAACGAGGCTGGGACTGCGCTGAAGCGGTGGAGTTGCACAACTGGGCTAGCGAATCGCATTTCAAGCGTTACGTATGGAATAATGTCGGCAGCAAGCACAAGCAGTTGCAACTTTTAGATTCAATGTCAAAGATCCGCGATTGTGCCGTCAGTCGTACTCGGATCGACTGTACAGAGTTGGAGAGGTTGATCTCTGATGCCCTCCAGCTAGCTAGGGTTCTCGGAGAGGAAGAATCAATGACAATGACCGAAAAGCTTCAAGGAAGCTTTATCGAAACGGTGCAATGGTTGGCAGACGAAATTGAGAGGACACAACACAGGTACGACACAAAGATGGGTGCGATTACGGCTGCACGGGAGAAGTTGAATGTCCTAGAAGATGCAACAAAAGCAGAGCTTGATCGAAGACTCGCAGACCACCGAGTTGTAGCTCGCAGCAAGATAATGTTGTCTGTTCAGGAGGCCGAGGCCGAGGCTGCGGCGGAGACTCTTCCGGATCGTTCGGCCCCGGTATCAAGCCTTGGCTGGGTCAATGACCTAGAGAGGAGTTTGACACTTGGAGAAGATAAGGGAGAGGAAATTTTAGGTTAACAACTTGGGAAGGAGTCCTTTTTCAGTGCTAGTTTATGCATCAGGTCATATAGCATACAGCTCACTTGAAGTCGTTCGTTTATCGAGTGGCAGAAGGCTTTTTACATCGCTAGATTCCCTTGTCAGTCTTCTTACCCCCTGTCACTTGGGCTGTTTGAATTATCTCTTCTGATGCAATATGTGTTTACTCGTGTAAGAAAGGACGAATGCTCATGGTCATACGTGTTTGCCCTACACACGTTTTCAATTACGATTTGTGTCCTGCCTCAGAATCCACATCGTGGTATCCAGATGCACTCTCTATGAAACAGCGCATAATGATTGCTAATCACTAAAGTCCTTGCCCTCAGCTGAGCTGACAAACGGTTCGACGTCCGGCGATCCCAGGCCCCCGGGCGGTCCGTGATAGACAGCATTCCATGGCCCCAAAAAGCATTTCATCGGGACCTTTACTCATGCACCCCGACTTTAGTGTCAGGAGTGGGTTGATTGTTGCCCCGGGGTGGAGATATCTTCAGAATAGGCGGTCTATTAGTCGTTCCGTAAGTGGATATATCGCCCGATGCCTCGGTATGTAGTGACTCCACCTAGGTTACACCCGGCAGTTCCAGCGATTACATATATGAACTTACCGCAACTAATCCAGAGACCAGGAAATTGTAGCGGTCCACCTTCTCTTTTCAAGCCATTATAACAGTTTCAACGTCATCCTATCAACCTTTCTTCCATAAGCACTTCGATAAACACAATGTTCACCGTCATCATCCAGTACCCAGTCGGTCACGACTTCGATATTGACTACTATGTCAAGACACACATGCCTCTCGCTGAGAAGTCAGTTTCAATGCCTAATCTTTCAATGACAGTAATCTCTAACAGCTCATAGGATCTGGAAGCCCCAAGGCCTCTTGAGTGGAGAGGTTATCAAGCTAGGTGGAGACAGCCCATATCAGATCTACTCTATCCTAAAGTGGGATAGCCTGGCTTCGTTCCAGAAGGCTGGTGCTTTGGAGGAGACAAAGACTATTAAGGATGATGTGAAGAACTTCACTACAGCAGTGCCTACGTACGTCATGGGCGAGAGCCTCGTTCGGGCTTAGGTAGTCTACTATCATCAAAGAATTATTAGAAATTGTATTGTTGGTTATATCTCAAACAGTACTACAAGACCAGAGAAGCCTGGGTAAATCCTCCAAAACCCCTCCAGATCAGAAAACCCTGGGACGATTGCCTACATCGGTCATTCAGATTTGGCATTAAGCTGCCATCTCATCCTTCCAACACCCAAATCCTCATCTGTTCCCTTCATCTGCTTCAGCCACTCAAAGTCACCTTTCTGGACATACATAACGGTTGCGTCCCACTTTCACGTCAGACTCGGTTCAACTGTAAAAATGGAAAGGAGTTCGCTTACCTTTCCCAAAGTGAGGTTCAGTGTATTTTCGAAATAGTGAGGTATATACTTATCCTTGGCCGAGTCGCCCTTGATAAGGCGAAGGAGGTTTTTAACCACTACATCGGCTTGCATCATACCAGCACGAGCTTGCTTGGCGCCACCAGATTGAGCAACGTCGCCGATCGCAAACATGTTCTGTTTAGAGGGTAGATGTTCGACTTGAAGAGTTGATGTTACCAAGACTTCTCCGTTGGGGGCGATACTCTTTGGTGAGTGCGAGGCGAGTATTTCTGATCGAGGGCGCAGGCCAGTGCAGGGGATCTGTAAGATGAAATTAGAGACCTTTAGTGAAGATATTGATCACTACAACGTACCACTAAATCAAAAGTCTTGGTCTCGCCGTTTGAAAAGGTGAGGTTCGTCTCGCGCACGGTCTGACCAGCATCACTCTCGAAAGCAGGTCTCTCGCCCAGAATTACTTCGATACCTTGGTCTCGGAGCGCGGAAACGACATGTTCGTGGAGCTTTGGACCAAATCTAGGGAGCAGTTGATCTCTGGAGTGAATAAGCGTGACCTGCCTGTCTGGGTATTTCTCCTTGATCTCAGTAACAAGCTCAACGCCAACTGCTCCACCTCCGATAACTGCAATTCTGTCTGCTTTAGAGATGCGCTCTTGAAATCCTCGCAGTTCTTGAATTCCGTCTTCTTTGGTTCGTGCAAGTAATCGAGCTGGAGCTGGCTGTGCAGCACCTGTCGCGACTACCAGATAGTCATAGGCCAGCGACACACCACCCACGGTGTGAACATGTGTATCCGTTACATCAGAAGCTTCGTCGCAGATTTGATGGTAGATGCCTTCTGGGGCACCTGCGGCGACGTTGTCATAAGGAATGAAAGCATGGTGCTCTCGCTCGGAGAACACGGAATTGCGAGGGAAACCAAAAGCGTAATTGAAGTGAGTATGCTTCTCAATCAGGATGACGCGATAGCCTGAGGGTAGCGTGTGAGCTAAGCGTTGAGCGACATAGATTCCTGCGAACGAGCCTCCGACGACGATTACGTTGCGAGGATCAGGTGATGCACGGTATGTGTATTTGTGCACAATTGACTTCCCTTTCTCGACGCCCAAGCGAGCAAGATGAGAAACAATGACAGTGACAATATCCAGGTACAGACCTAGTGCTTGAAGATTCATGGCGTCGATTCAATGTTTGGTTGATGGCGAAATGAAACAGTAGGGGAAAAAGGCGGTTCCACAAAAGATGATAATGCAAGATGATCAGATAAGATTGCTTTTAAAGAAGAATTTTCGGACATGATAGTAAGCGGAGAGTCCGCGGCTCCGATTCTGACACCGAGTCCGCGGGTCAACTGCGGAGATATCGTTCAATAACCCGAGTTGTCCAGGATCGTGATCAAGGAATGTCCGAGATCGGTCTCGACGAACATGCAATATCCCGCGTTATACTTTGACGCTTCAACAGCTTTGGATATAAAAACTATATTCTAACAAAATTAGGAATTCTTCCAGATTAGCTAACTAATATTTGGGAAAGAGAAACTATGCCATAGCATTAGGTTTAAGTGCATCTAGGTACAAGAGAGTAAAGAATTCGGCAATCATGACCGAATCGAATACACCGAGACAATCTCGGACAATTCGTGAAAGAGCTTAAAAAAAACCCATCGAATCAGAACACCCAAAGGCGTGACAACCCACCCACGCCACCTGTATAGTCAGCCTTGCTACTGCGCCTAGAACCTGATGCCGTCGAGTCCTCGTGGTCGGAAAAGCTCGGCAGGTGGTCTTCTGGAGGTGGTTGGATCCAATCTGTACTGCGCTCTGCCTCAGGCCTACTCAAGATTGTGATTGGGTCTTCACCCGAAAGCTCGAAACTCTTTCCAGAAACTTCTATAGTCATTTCCCATTTTAGCCGATGTGTATGTCGGATGTTAAATGTTTGAAAGGATGCATATAGGTCCTCGTTTCGCTCGAGATGAAGATCGATCTTCGCTCCAATATTGAGGACATCAGGTGATCCCATCTCAGACCCGTGAGGATTGTCTGAAGTCGGCTGTTCTTCTGTGGTTGATAGGTTCCAAGGGATGTATAAACTATCTCCATACCGACGATATGCCTCGGCAGCCTGTAAGTTTATTCGCGTTTGGCTGTCCGTCTCGCGCACGGCTTTCCCTTTTGGACACTTGATCTCAGTCTTGGCAATGACGTTCATAAATATGCGAGTGATTTGAACCAAATGCTGTTCATATTGTTGGTCCTCACTGCCCAGGGTATGAGATGGAACAGCTAAGACGAGAAATGACATGGGGTCGGGGCTCTCGATTTGCAACGTTTTTGGTGTCTGAACCTCTATGCTAGCTACCATAGGATTGTCTACTTGAACAGCGACAGTATGGCGTGACATATGGAGAACTGGTAGATTTTCCAAAGGCTGGGAGTTGATGTGAAGCATTCTGAAGGGCAGTATTGCATCTGTTACTGAACCAGAGCCCCGTGAGGCAGTCTGTAATTCTGCTTTCAGATAGTACTCAACAAATGCTGACATGCCTGACATGTACTCATAGCGCTCTATCAGAAATGTCGGAGGCACGTGTTGGTCCGCAATATCCACCATATCGGTAGATAAGAAACTCTGGTCCGGACCTGTCAACGACCGCAAGACAGATAAATCGATATGGCTCGGAAGTTCGATAGAAAATGGCCATGATTGTTCTCCGTCGTCTGTTATGTGAAGCGGGCCTTCGAAGATTGTCTGGGAGTAGTCCTCCGGTTTGACAAGGTCGAAACGCCCGCGGTATGTAGAGGTCAAGTGCCCACGTCTCGCTACCATCCTTGACTTACTTCTGGCATGCAGTGATATGTTCACTGTTGCTGAAGAAGCGACGATATGTGTTTTTCGAGATACATGACCAGTGATTGTTTCACCAGGTAGATATGTGCGATCGGGGCGATCCAGAAGGATACTAAGCTCGTGGCCATTCTTCGCAGGAGTTTGCGGCATTGTCAACGAATTCTGTCACTTATCGGCGATGTTTTGACCCAGAATGACTTTCTTTATTTCTGCGTGAGACCTTGCATGACGATACCTTATTTTATGGTTATTCTCGTTATGCCTTGTTACGCCTTGTCAGACACGGAGCATTGTTATTCCCGGACTTTTCACATCATTTCCAGTTTCAGCCATTGGCATACGTCACAATCCCAGTCTACATTTCCCCAAGCCACTCTGATGGATTGCCTTGCGCCACGATCATCAACCAAGATGGGACGCAGTAAAAAGAAGGAGTTGAAAATATGGGGAAGCTGTAAATTACAAATACATTACTTGTCTTGGCTTGCTCACATGTAGTTGAAGCGCCTTGTTCATGAGGTTGATCTTTCCTTCTTCCATTAATCATGATTGTTCGGTTGTGGCTGTGCTAATATTGGCCAATGATCCAACTAACAGGGACCTGTTTGCTTGGAAAAACACGTTCAACGTTGACTGGTGCTTTCTCTTTTAACCATAGGCTAGGCCAGGTGCAAACTGTCAAGGATAAACTCGGCCATTCAGGACTCAATCACGGGGCAAGATGACAAGTCAAGAAAATAAGAATGGCCTGGAACAGAGCGACCATACTTCATCCAGTTGCGCTAATGACCCTGATTTAATTTGGCTGCTTCAATTTATCGATAGCGTTGACAACTATTGACGCGCTAATCCAGATAACCTCGCTCCTATATTCCCAAGACCAATCTTAAATTTCACCTTATTTTAGAAGTTCTTCTCTGCTAGCTTTAGACAATGCCTCAAAGACGTTCCCTGCTCTCTTTTTCGAACATCTCTCATTCTTTCTTTCTTCCACTGATTGTTTTCTCCGCACCCTCGGCTCACACCCTTCTGTTCAACATGGGTTCCCAAATCTCAGTCATGGCATCAAATGATGCTTCCACTGTGGCAAGAGCTATCTTCAATGGCCCTGGTGTTTCCGTTACCGGTGCGACATTCGAGGATTCGCTCATGTCAAGGAAAGGCAGCATAGGCACTTTCGTGAATGGCCCTTTTGGTATCGGATCTGGTGGTATCCTTACCAGCGGTTATGTGGTAGACGTTGATGAAAGCGTTGGAATCTTGACCGCCGACAATGGTATTGGCGGGTCAACCTACTGTGGGCCTGATACCACCAACGCAGCTGTTCTGTTAGTTGACATTGTCGTCGAGTTGGCATATGAGGGTGTATTCCTCGAATTCATCCTCGCAACCAAGGAAAACTTGTAAGGAATACTTCAACCGTCATCCCCATACTCCAAGGCTCACAGTTTTACTAGCGTTAACCCGGACCCGATCGGTATTTATCTGGACAATGTTCAGTATGCCCTGGATACGTCAGGAAACAGAATCACGGCCAAATCCGAATACTTGAGGTCCCCGATCGGAATTCAAGAGCCGAACAATCCCTCAAGAAGCACAATGTTCGACAGATCTTCACCACCGCTGATCATGGGTCTTCCAGCAACCCCCGGTGCGCACAAGATGGTTTTCGCCATTTGCGATGCCAATAATGCACTTCTAGACTCAGGACTCATGGTCAAGGCCAAAGGATGCGTTGACTGCAACACTGACATCAAGATCAACTATGCAACAACCACAACGACCGTTGGAACGACATCCTTTGTACATACTATCCAGGCCGCTGGAACCAGGTCGGGCACTGTCGTCTACGGCGAGCCCGAGCCTGCAACGACAACCACTGAGGAGGCGACTACATCTACCGAAGCAACTACTACGGCTGAGACCACGACAAGTGAAGATACCACTACGGCAACAGCTCCTTTGTCTACAGCAACTGCTACGACGAGCGACGAGACTGCAACGACGACGACCGCCGCTTCAGAATCTGTTTCCTCCACGGACACTACAAGTAGTGAGGTTTCGGCATCATCGGTAACAGGTACAACAACCGCATTTGAGGCACACACAACTACAGCATCTACAAGAGAAGGGTTTACTACAATTAAGCGAGGATGTCGTCCCTGAAAAGCAACTTGGAGGTACGTACATGGATATCTTTATAAACAGATTGGTGATCTGGACTATTCTTTCTTAATCTCAGGAAGCCAGTGTAATTCCGCTTTGGCAGTACAACATGATTATATGTTCTCGTAAATAGTATGAGATTTTACCTTAGTTTCCCTACAATATCCGAAAATGTAGAAGTTAATAGTGAAGAACTTATCCCATTCGCTTCCCTGAACCGTCTGCGCATCCCCCAGGAGGATAGACTAAATCCTAGTTCCTATCACCATCCTCTTATATCTCGTCTCAGTCTTCTCACGAATTCTCTTCCCCCAAATCATAAGTGGAACATGAAGAAAGGCCATCACCAATGCCCACGCACCCATTGTAATTGTCATGTTCTGCAAGCCTTGTGCATCAAGCCAAGGAACGAGAGCGAAAGAGATAGCGATGCTGAAAGCATTTCGCATGAATGCTACACCAATGAAAGCCTCGCCGGTGATCTGTTCAGAGTTAGAATAATGCATATCTCAGGTATCTGTTTGTCAGGAAACATACCGCTTGATAGCTGTCAATGGTTACGCATAGGGCAACATCGCTCAAACCACCGAGTCCGAATCCGAAGATAGCGCTACCAATGCTGGGGTAGATCCAGTGCATACCCTGTCGCCGTTAGTATTTGATAGCAGGCAAGTCAAATCTCACATACCTTAGCTGCAGTGACGCCAAACATAATGAATCCACCGCCCATACAGACTGCAGGAAAGTGGTTGAGCTGGAGTCGCATTTCTGGCTCATAATACCCATAGTTCTTCCTGGTGAACCAGATGATAGCCTTATCTGAGATTGCACCATACAGTGAGCCCAGAATACAGCCGATAAATACGCCCAAACTCATGTTGCCGATCCCAACGGTGCCGAAGTTATAGGGCGGTTGTGTGAAGACGATGGAAACAACTGATGCTTGAGCAGAGATCCAGCAAAGACAGAATGCGTATGTGAGAGCGGTGTACATGACGGCTGGAAATCGGAACAAGATAACAACAGCGGTTCGTACCACTCCAAGAAGGCTCTCATCAGTTTTCGTGACGAGACGCAGACGCTGTCGCCTTGAAAGGAGAGGTATATCCGCGTTGATTTGATGGGTCTGTGTGGCTGTTACCTCCAGTGCGATAGTACTTGACTCGCCGATCCGTGTTTCCGAAGCACTGTCTTTCTTTGTAGCGGGGATAGATACAGGTGTCGCAGAGGAGAGTGGTCTAGCTTCGAGATGGGGGATATACTTGCTCTCTTCGAAGAAGAAACAAAAGTAAAGCAAGAGAGCACCGTCAACTGCTGCAGTTACCCAATAGCAAAGCCTCCAATCGCCATTGGCTGCCATGTATCCAGCAATAATGGGACTGAGAAAGCTCTGTTTCTTATCAGCGGTTTAACATCTTCAAATGAGATGAAATGATTACTTACTCCTATCATAACCATCACCATATAGAGGCCATTCGCAGTGCCACGCTGATGAACGAAATACAAATCTGCAATCTGAAACAAAAGTCAGCGGAATCTCCCGTCGCCAGGTGTTCTGCATACCGTCATCTCAACAATACTCTCATTGGTAGCGCTAGCCAAACCAAAAATAAATTGCGAGATATATAGCTCGGTCAAGGTACGCATCTTTGCTGACCAAATGGCCATTGCGAGGATAATGGCTGTTGTGAGCAAGTACATAGATCGACGACCGTATTTGACCGCTGGAGGGATGAAGAGGATGCAGCCGACAGTAGTTCCGACATAGTTCAGGGCATTGGCGTTATTGAGCTGTCCATAAGACCAACCGAATTCTGGATTCCAGAGGACCCAGAAGACAAGAGGTAAAGATGTCCTGTCAAGTCAGTCACTTGTGATTCAAGAAAAATATTGCTATGTGCTTACTGGGTAAAGATGATTGCTGTGACTGCTAGAATTGGAACAAAGTTCATTAATTTGCGGGCCCGAGTCCAGTTCTTGTTGATGTTAGCAGCTGCCTCATAGAGCAATCGGGGGTCTGGTTACCAAAGGATCGTTGGGGTCATTAGTAGGTAGCGGTTGAAGCACTAGCTGGGGCGTTTCGAGATGGCCATCTTCTACTCAAGGCATCAGGTCATAGGCCATGTCATAACATCCTTGCAGACTCACCATGAATGAGTTGTACAGTGCCAGGCGGTGTTGTAAAGTCTGACGGCGCGGATGCTACTTTCCTGGGCATTGTGAAGAAAAAAGTAGGTTGTTTTACACAAATCTCTCTCTGACGATTTGAGATGCGAGCTGATCTGAATTCATCTGAGCAGCCATTGCAGGAGTCTTAAGTAGATGGTTATCTTCGTGGAAAGATAGCTAGCTTGGATATTGAGATTCCAGATAGCACATGATCAAGGCCTGTCCTTGGGGCTCCGACTACTTGATGCGGTTAGCCTTATCTTGGAAGTCCGTCCCAACAGCCGGGGTAGTTGTCCGAAATGCGGGGAAGCGGGGTGTCGTCGAAGGCTACTTTCAACACTGTACTACGTAGGGATACCTTGGGGCTTCATCAGGCACTAAATACTGAGATACGGATGCAATGTTGATAACGATCGGTATAATGAACAGGGTTACCTTTCCCTTAGCGTTACAGTCGTGGTCTATCAATTATCTGCCTACATAGACATCCTCCACCTTTTGTCCAAGAAAGTTTGTCAACCTCCAGCAATCAATTACAGCAGCTCCCTGAAACGACTGCAAAGCACCAATAGCCACAATACCGTTCATCCAATTATATGGACTGTTCCCCGCAGCTTCAAAAGTGATATGCGTAAAATATTCTACCTCGTCCTGTGTATAATCCACGTCCATAGAGTCTGGCTGCTGAAATTCCACTCCTGGGCCGGGTCTGAATAGCCCGCGAGCTTGCACAAAGATGTAGTACCCATCGCTTGTCTTGATTGTATACTTTGCGTCGAGTTTGTAGTAGATCTGGTTCTGTTTATCAACTGTCCCAGGTCGAAGATTCGGGGAACTGACCTTCTTGGAGTGGATTTGCTCAGCCCAATCAGCACCGCTATTTTCCACGAGGACACCTTCAATGCCTGGACCCTTAACGGTACCGGATTGTATATGTGCAATAGACCGTGTCACACCTGTACCTTGGATATTCTCGATATCGTAGCCATTGGTTGGATGCATCTTGGCAACAAGGCGATACACAAACTCCAAGCCTGGGGCTCTCATTGCCGGCATGTCTGGGTACAGGGCATTGCCGGGACTTGGCTGAGGGGTCTGAGATGGCTGCGGCATTGCGTAAAGTGGCTGAAGAGTGGAAAACTATTGGTTGATGTGACTTGTTATGCTATCTCTAACTCACTCTATCTGTTAATGATGTTTATATAACTACATCCTGCTTTAGAACTCGGAAGGTCAAGATCTCCAAAACTCACCCTGCATGCCTCCGCAATCTAAAAAGCAGTCAATCCCGCGCGCCTGTGCATGTCGTTTTGGGAAAAGCGTAGATCTGGTGTTGATCTCTACCGTATTAGGTAGTTGGTGCCGCGCCAGTTCAGGGTCTGGACCCTTGTCGACGATGCGGTCGTAGAACAAAAACAGGAGCGGAATACGCGGGTTCCGTGAATGCGATAACCCGTGAGGATTGTTGTTGATAGGGGCCGGAACACTGATAAAACAAACGTTAGGTAGGAGGGTTGAGGAAGATGCAATATTGTTTTAGCAACAACGTCCAAGATGGCGAGAAACACCTCCTGCAAGATCCAAATGCGGCCACTAAGCGTCGGTGAGTTCATTCGTTACTCTATCAACTTTCTTTACTCATTGTTCTGTTTCAGATAATAATTCAATCAAGATCGCTGCTCAAATCATCAGTCTTTCTTTCGCATCTGATCCTCTGATCCGTTGGCTGGCTCGTGATCGCTCTGGGCCTGGTTGGGAGACTCTGACGCCTACCCTGCAGCAATGGCAAGAGGCACGCCTGCGAGAGTATGCTGTGCGCGGAATCGCTATGGAGGCAGTAAAATTGGATGAGAAGTGCACGAGCGTGGGTTCTTGCTTTTTGTTTCCGCCCAAACCACAACATCGGTGGTTGAATCCGTTATGGTGGCCGATATATTTGAGGGTTTTATGGGATGAATGGTGGGTTCAGCCTGTTGAACCCTTCTCCGATCCAAAGGTAGGACTCAACCCAGATTTTTGTTAGTTTTACTGAAGCTGACAAAGTCATCTAGAAAATTGGACTCATGATGGATGCGCACAACGATTTTGAGGAAAGAATCAAGAGCCGGTATCGACCAAATTCTTTGTATTACCTGGAAATCGCCGCGGTAAAGCCTGATACCCAAGGAATGGGGGTTGGCAAAGCAATCATGCAGTGGATGATCCAGAAGATTGGAAAGTCGCCATGCTTTATAGAATGTACTGACAAGAAGAATGTCGGGTTCTACGAAAAGTATGGGTTTGAGGTTATTGAAGAGAAGACGCTTGAGCAGGAAGATGACATGACGTCATCGACAACGTTGTATTACATGGTTAGAGACAAGTCTGATTGATAGAATTGAGGAGATATTAGCTTTTAGAGGTCTTTTATCGTAATATTCCATGCCTTTTGCTTGGTTATCTTTGTTTACGTGCATATGCCAAAGCAAAGGTTATCTCGTGCCTGTTTAGAGTGCGTGCACAAACTTATGCAAACGCTAAGCTATATCGAGGTAAAGTAGTTGTTATTTGGGGTGCATAATCCTTATCGCAGTGGCCGATAAGGATATCTCAACGCTTGCCTCTTTCTGGCACTTAGCTTCAGCAACCCCTCCTCATCCATATCGTAGCTGTAACACGACGATGAGCTATCTCGGCCCGAGGCACCGCCCCTCACGTCAATCAAGCAAAAAGAGAGGCTTTCTCAATATGCCGGCCACGTTCTCATTGAAAAGCATTGAAAGCCCCGATTGACAGTTCAGCTCAATCTTTTTGTAAATACACCTTCGACGCTGATCTCATGAGCCAGCGGTCGCGACGTGGGTAAGTTATTTAGTCTAGCCACCTTAGGTCCAAGTACTGACGACTTGCAGTTGCTGGACTTGCAAAAGGCGACATAAAAAATGTGACGAGAAACGACCAGTCTGTCAAAGATGCGTCCAAGCGGGAATGACATGCGAGGGATACAAAACGCGATTGACATGGGGCTCTTCAGATACGGCGAGCTCAGCAGGGGCGGGTATAGTACTCAATCCAGTCCGCGCACCACGCCCCAAGAGTAAAGTTTTACGGAACAGAGGGACACCGGATCCTACTGAGAGTATAATTGACCCTTTGGTGGATATGCCAGACTTCTCTTCAATCCAGTCTCCAGATGAATTGGATCTGCTGTGTCTGCAGTTCGGGTCGATCTCTGAGGAGCTGCCCGATGATGTTGTTTCCCAGGAACTTATGGACTCATGTGAGTAACCATACCTCCTTCTGTGCCTATCTAACATTTAGATAGTCAAGTCCACTGGATACCAAACGCTCACAGGCCGTGCCGGACACGACACAACGTTCAGATCAGATGTTCTGCCTCTCTGCGAAAGCAGTGTATCTCTGAGGCATGCTTGTTTAGCATACCAAGCAAGTCTCGATGCCGAGACGAGCCATTTGACACCACTATACATGCAATCAGCTCTTTCGAATTACTTGGGTGACTTGGACAACCCAACCAAGTTGAGTCAAGATGTTACTTTGGCCACAGGAGTTTTGCTATGTAGTGTTAGCGTGAGTCAGAAGTGTATGATGATTGAAGAAAGTACTGACTTTTGTAGATTAACTCACTTTATATCTGGACACCATTGCTGAAGGGTTTACATACTGTCCTTCAAGCACGCGAACTCTTGAACAACAGGCAGAGGCCTCCTCTAGCAGATCATCTGCTTGAAGTGGTTGCGCTACTAGATATACCGTGTTTCACACTCAACAGGATTACTCCATCACTGGATATCTGGAAGTTATATGTCGAGACCAACAAGAAGTCAGGCATCGAACAAACATCAGGGCTCCCTTACACCCTCGTCACTTTGCTTGCAAACATGGACTCCCCCAGCATCGAAAATGACCTTCTGCAATGGCCTGGAGAACTCGGCGACGAATTTATACAAATTCACCTCTGGGAAGCATTTCGGTTTGCTGGCATCCTTCACAGCCGTGCCCTAGTCGACCAAGACCAAGATCCAAGTTTGTTATCGGCATCGAGAGCCAAAGCTGAAGTACTAAGAATGAGAGTTTTCGCAGCGATTCAAGCAATCATCAGTACCGGAACATTCAACTTTCAATTGACACTCGCTAAAGCTATACTCTACCCACTATTCATCGCTGGCATCTTAGCTGAGAATGCCCAAGAGCAGAGACTCACGCGGGTGGCTTTCCAGTACCTGATGCAAAACGGCCAAGAACGAACTGAACAGATGATATTGGATATTATAACCAAGGTTTGGAAAGATGGAAGGGGTGAGAATGAGGCGGCTAAGTTGATGATGGCTACGAAGGCTGCGGGGGAGTTGAATGTTGAAATACATCTGTACTAAAGAAATACACTGTAAGAGTCAAGCAAAAATTTAAGATGAGCAGCTGTGAGGGGATTGGAGTATATTACATGTTTGAGAATACGTCTTCTTAATCATTGTTCAGAAATCCAAGTCTCATCTACGAGAGTGACGAATAATAGACCTAGTGAAAGTCAGGAAGCGGCGCTGGAACAAGTTAAATAGGTTGATACAATCTCCTAAGCTACAACTGCTTCCTTGATTTTGATCTCGTTGACCAAGGCTGGCTCAACCTTGATCTCGCTTTGTGTATCATTGAACTGGCAAGCTTTGTCCTCAAATGTTCCCATCTTGTCCCTCTGACCGGCGATGTGATCTATAGCGGCGACAAACTCTTCAAACACTCCCATGTCAATGACCTTCTGCATCCGAGAGTACCTCCGCACATACTCATCCTCGGCTTCAGTGACCACCTTGCTCGTCTCATCTGGCCCGAATCTCATCCACTGAGAACCATCACTGATGCGAGGCCATGGATCTTTGCCGTAGGCATAGTCAATAAAACTGCTAGCCATGGTCCTTGCCAACTTCTGCTGACCCGGCGTCAATCTTTCATCGAAATTGAGGAACAGATACAGCAAGTCTAACGCGTGATAGGCTTGCCCTTTAAAGATACTTTCGTGAGTGCATACTTGGTCGAAGTGGTAACCAAATGTTTGTGGGATCTCTGAGCGATGAGCCGCTACCCAATTATGGGCTTTGAAGATCGCATCGCCTGTCATGACCTCCATAGCCTTGAGAAACTCATCTTGCGGAAGCTCCGGAGTGATTCTGTACAGGTCAAGGATGGCATCGATAGCCTCTCTCCCCAAGAAAGCATTCATACCAACTCTCACGGTATCGAATGTTTCTTCGCAAAGACTATCGGAAAAGATCATGGCCTCATCAGTGGTGTCTCCAACCATATATCCCTTGAGCCACGCTGGCGGTGAAGCAATAGCATTGAAGGAGGGTCTCGACATGTGGAAAGCACCGTCATCGCATGGATTTCCTGTGGCATTCAAGTTACCCTCGACAGGTATTGTTGCAGCAGAAATAATATCTTGAGGCACATTGCGAAGTTGATCAAGCGCAGAAGGTGAATCTGCATCGATACCGAGATATCTCAAGAGCGCACGGTAATGCTTTTCGTGATGATCCAATGACCATGTTGGAATTGTGTTTAGATGGCCAGACATAGCGATGGCTCGATGGAAAGGTGCCGGACTTTTAGCCGCAATCTGGTGAGATACACTCATTCCTCCAGCGGATTCCCCGTATATAGTGACGTTGTCTGGGTCACCTCCAAAAGAGGCAATGTAGCGATTTACCCACTGGAGGGCAACCTGCTGATCGTACAGACCAAAATTCCCTACGCCTCCAAGACCCTCGCTTTCAAGATCTTTTTTGATAGCGGCGGAAGCCAAGAAGCCTCCCAGACCGACCCGGTAATTGAAGTTGACGGCAACGACAGGAGTATTGCGGTTTGCGGCGTAGGTTGTCAGATTGACGCAGTCGAAAACACCCTTGTTGGCACCACCGAAGAGAAATGAGCCGCCGTGGATATATACCATGACCGGTAATCCCGCGTCTGAGCTCAGTGATGGTGTTGTAATGTTCATGACAAGACAGTTGAGCTCATCTTCAATGGGCTCCTCAAAGTGTGGCGCGATAGCGACAGGCACAAGAATATCCTCAGGTCCATTGTACTCTGGTGGATTTGGTGCGCTGCATCTGTGCATCAAAGTCAGTGGTTGCTTCTGCAGTAGATAATGTGAGATGAAATACCCAAGTTTTGTTCCATCGTGGAAATCTTTTGACCACGAAGTTTTCAGTTGCGATCGAGTCCAGCGTTTTGTGAGCGATGCATAAGGGATGCCGCTGAATTGGTGAATATTGTTGGAGAAGCTGAGACCTTTGACAACGCCCAAGCCCTGAACTGGCAGCTTGGTAGTGCCGATAGGCGCTCTGCTTGCGGGCATATTGGATTGATACAAGTAATTGATGATAAAACAACTAGAAGGAGAGAGGTATGAGTCTATGGAGTGAGTGTTTAGGTTAACTGTGTTTCTTCGCCCTCGACGACAGATTTTATAAGCTTATCAAGGCATTTCACCCCCCCCCAAAGACACTCATTCAGTAGGGAGTTGTTTGAATGGAGATGGTGATGGTGATCCTAGCACATCCACTATCTCGAATGAGGCAGGCTGAGGAGCGTTCTCGACCCCGCAAACCACCCCAGCCGCTAGTGAATTCACTGATACGAAGCAGAGGGTAACATGATGATAAGCCTCTCGGCATGTATCAGTCGCTACCAATGTCGAGACTCGGGTTATTGAAAATGGGCCCCTCATTTACTCCACAGACGGTAGTTGGCGACGGTATCGATCGGGGTCCGAGGTTTCCATCTCAATGACCGAGGATCCCGTCTCAAGAAGCTGATGATACAAGGATGAAACTGGTGACAAGAACGCTGCACAATTTGGCTGAGCACAAAACTGTGCTATAAAACAGGAAGCTCAGATCACGTAGGAATAGTATGCGACAAACAAATTCATATCAGAAGAGTCTAACTAGATACAAAAGAAGATACTATAGATGGCTTGTTGGAGCTTGGCTTCCAACAATGATATGGTCCATCAAAGTCTCAACGGCCCCCTCAGGTGACCAAGATTTGACCCTGTCATCACTGAGCAGGTATGCCTTCGGAAACCCTGTAACATCCACTTCCCCGAGAACCATCCTGGCGATAGCTTCACCAGTGAGCCAGCATTTATCCATTCCATGTCCATTGAAGCCTGCCGCAATCCACTCGCCGCTTCCATTTCTGCCAGTCAAGCTTTGCGGGAGATTTCCCACAATCGGCATTCCATCTGCTGTAAATCCCATGATTCCAGACCAGACATTGAGTGCTTTCGCAGGAGCAGCGTCCCTCCAGATCTTGGGAGCTGCAGAGGTCAGAGTTTGGTGAGCGTCATCTGCAACATTGGAATCATCACTGGTCAGAAGACCACTCAGTTTCTGAGACTCGCCACCGAGAAACATGACTCCGGTCTTGGCATTTTGCTGAGCGTAGTACAAACCCAGGTGGGCATGTCCAGTTTTTGCATCGTATGTACCGAGAGAGACTTGAGACCAAGATATCTTGTGCCGAGCACGGGGGAAATTCGGTCCCATCTTCTGTGTAGACATGGTTCCTCGTAATGGGTAAAGGCTTGCAACGAGACCAGGTATCAAGTGGCTGGAGTACCCGTTTGTGCAGTGAATGACGTGCTTTGCGCGAATCGATCCTCGTGGTGTGCGAATCTCGTAAGGGTATTCTCCTGATAGATCATTTGACAGCGAAACTGACTGAACGGGGGTGTTTGTTTCAAGAGCAAAGCGGCCGGAGAAGTCTTTTCTCAATGACGCCAACACTGCCGTGAGAAGTCGATAAGGCCATAGCGCAGCAACTCCAGTTTGTGCGACTGCACCGATAACATTGGTGAAGTTAAAGATCTGCCATCATGCCGAGTCAGCATATGAAGCAACAGGATGCAGCCGGTCAACCCACCTTGGCGGCCTCTTCTCGTCCGAATATCTTGAACTTGATCTCGCTATCCGGGACAGCCTTGAGGAGTTGTCGAACCTCATCCACAGCACCCTCAAAGGAGCTTTGATCAGTGAAAGAGGTTGCAGACGTCACTTCTCGAAACTCTACAGCATCACTGTCTGCTGGATTGAGTTGCGCGATAAGCTCTTTGAGCCGTCGAATATTCGCCTCGCTGAAACGCACCGTCTCTATCGCACCCTCGACGCCAATGGTTTTGACAAGAGCTGGAAACAGAGAGTCGCTGTCAGAAACTAGATGCCCTCCATTGCGGCCAGTTGCTCCACTGACTGCAGTTCGGGCTTCAAGCATCGTGACTTTGAGACCAGTGCCCTTGGGATGGTTCAAGAGGCAATGGGCAGCGCCGATGCCGGTGATGCCAGAACCAATGATGACTACATCAGTTTCTGATGCCAGGCTGCTGGACTGGGCGTTTGAAACGGTCGGGTGCGGCGGAGTCTGCCAGGTTGGGACAGTTGGATTGGCACTCGGTAGCCCAGGCCGAACAGTGATGAGTTTCACTGCATCCTGAATGAAGTCTATTTATATTAGGATACTTGATTAAATGGGAACAACAGCTTGGGCAAAACTTACCACTTTCAGACATGATAGGGAAATTTGCGGTGTAATGTGAATAGCGTTGTGATTTTGAAAGGTCGGGCGGGGTAGGATTAGCTAGTGTTGATTCACGAGCTACGTCAATGCGTTGCCTGACCTCCGACAGAACAGAACTTGGATTCAATTTAGTAGTTACCGCTCAGAAACAATAAGGATTTCATTATTTATTTCATTTTCCCTTATATTGCTATCCTATTATTCGGTCGGACGTTATCCAGTTGGTCAATCAACCATCCTCGCGCATCGACATACTAGATCGAGTTTAGACCAATCCATAGTCTCATGGTCATTGGTCCGGCCTTTCCATGCATGACATCGCACCATTGACACAGCGCTTGAACTGGCTATTGAATACTTGAGTAACTGATCGACTCCTGTCTGTAACATCAGTTACCGCCACATTTACCCATGACCTTACTGACTGTTCCTTCATGCTCGAAAGCGGTACTTCACATATCGCAACTCCAGTGACCCATCCTGTTTCTTCCAGTATCGCCAGGTGTCTGGGAATTGTGGCTAGCGGTTCACTAACATGGCGGGTCGACCTCCGGAATTTCAGCCAGCCTCGTGGTCACCCGCTCTGGAATGCAACAGCTAGTTTGTCTCAAGAGATATGTGTTTGGGGCCCCATTTAGCGCATCTCATGGCCTAGAACTGATGGGTTATTTGGAGTTGGCTAAGCGTGAGAGTTTAAGCTTACTTATATCCTTATGTCAATAGTCTGGAACATGGTTGGCCTGAAAGTTAGGAAAGTTAAAGCGACGTCTGACTCTCTTGGCCATAAGTCGGAAAACTAGCCAGCCACGATCCGATAAGTGGCCAGCCAGCCCAAAAGGTAAAATCAGTAGACTAATGCAGGGGGGAGGACACAATGGCTAGATCAGATAATATTTTCCCTCCAAGGAGGTTTGAAGTATCTTGAGCTGTGGCTTGACTGACGTGTTCCTGTATTTTTCGTCTGTTGATCGAGAACATGGTGTGTTGCTAAGTGTAAATTGAGGGAAATAATTACAAAAAGGAGAATTTACTGCACTGGACCTTGATGAGCCAAGTCTCTAGAATAATACAGCCATTGTAGATAATATCTTTCAAAAAAGTTATTGTATTAATTGGCATGGGTTTGAAACAAAGAACACAATACGATCTACAGGGTTGAATTCTTCGTCCTTTGTCCCTTGCGTTATCGTATTCTTGCCCCACCTGCCACTACCGTTCATGTGAAACGCTCAGTCCAAATTATATATCGTCTATCGGTTTTCAAAGTTCAGAACTATCTTTTGGCTGATTCATTGAAGTCCGGAAAGGGAATTCAGCCGCATACTATTGTCCCAAAAGATGGGTAGTCGTCCAGTGGGCTGGAATTCAGGGTCCTCTCAACAAAGTCCAGACACATCTAGACCAGCCACCGTCCGTTTTAAGAGACCATTTTCAGTTTTAGCATCAATTTTTCTTAATAGTTAAAAAATAAGCATGCTCAGGAACGGCCAGGAACGATCAGGGACAGGTGGGGAATTATTTCGCTGCAGATGTAGATCACAATCAGTCATATCGGTGCCCATCTCGTTTGCCCTGCTCATGAACAGTTCAAACGTCATCTGTACTTTTAGACTTACTTGAGGGAGGGTATATAACCTGCGCACGATTCCTACCTCTCTCCCACGAAATCCCATACATCCCATCCTCACCAGCTTACCCTTCAACATGGTCAACCTTAAGAACATAGCCCTCGCAGTAACCGTCCTCCTAGGATGTGGACTCGCTGCACCTTCTCCTGCTGTCCCAGCTGCTGAGGCTGGGGCTGTCATCCCAGGTAGTTTTATCATCACCTTGAAACCAGAGATTGATGCTGTCAAGGCCAAGAGCCACATTAGCTGGGTCAAGGACATCCACAAGAGAAGTCTGACAAAGCGTGGCACCGAGCTCGGTGTTGAGAAGACTTATGATAGCAAATCTGGCTTTCAAGGGTACGCTGGAACATTCGACCCTGCGACTATCAAAGAAATCAAGAAAAGCCCAGAGGTAAGATAATGAAGACTTGCCCATTTCCACATCTTCCATGATCCTCTCCCTGCATCAAACTGGACTCATAGAGCTAACTGGTACATAAGGTGCTCGCTATTGAGCCCAACCGTGTATGGAAGCTTTCTCGTGTCCAAAGCAAGCGGAGTCTTGAGAAGAGAGATGAAGATAATGAGATTACTCAGAAGAAGTCAACATGGGGTCTCGGCACCATTTCTCACCGAAAGAAGGGATACAAAGAGTACATCTACGACGAATACGCAGGCACTGACATGTATGCTTATGTCATCGATGGTGGTGTCAGAGTGACTCACAATGAATTTGAGAAACGCGCCAAAGCTGTTTGGACCAACTGGAAGGGCGACAATGCAGACACTGACGGCCACGGAACCCATGTCGCTGGAACTATCGCTGGCAAGACCTATGGCGTTGCGAAGAAAGCTAATATTCAGGCCCTCAAGGTCTTCAAGGGTGAGGAGTCTGATACTTCTATTATCTTGGACGCTTTCAACTGGGCAGTCAACGATATCATCAAGAAAGACCGCACATGGAGAGCCGTTATCAACATGTCTCTAGGTGGAGAGAAATCAGCGGCCTTCAACAAGGCTATTGATAATGCGTCGATGAAGGGCGTAGTCACAGTGGTTGCGGCTGGTAATGATGCGATAGACGCAGCCAAGGAGTCCCCTGCCTCTGCTGCGAGTGCGATTACTGTTGGAGCGATCGACTCTAATTGGGCGGTGGCTGATTTCTCCAACTGGGGAAAGACTGTCGACATTTTGGCGCCTGGAGTTGGTGTCACTTCAGCTGGGTACAAGTCCAACACGTATACCTTTACTGAGGACGGAACTTCGATGGCTGCTCCTCATGTTGCTGGTCTGGTGTTGTATGCGATGAGCGTGGAGGAGGTTGAGGGCGTTGCTGATATTACGCAGTGGTTGAAGGACTTGGCCACACCGAAAAAGATTTCGGGGGATCTCCGCGGTTCTCCTAATCTGATTGCAAATAACGGTAATTTTGTGCAGTAGAAGATGTATCAGATTTTGTCCCTATATTTCAATATGATTAGTTAAAGATCGTTCAATTTTCAATTTATGTAGTTGCTCAAATTCATTGCGATTGACGATACTGCCATCCTGGTACGTCCGCAACGCTAGGAGATCTTAGGTACGCTTGTGCCCAACGACGAATTTTCTACGTATAATAAACATCAAAATTCCTTTCCAAAAATCCCGAGATGCTTCCAACGAATCTAGTTACTCCCGGGCCGTCCCTTGAGCCGGTTTTTCTCTGCCTGACGCACCTCGTGGGAGCACACCTGACATCCTGCTCGGATGGTCGGATTGATGGACGTAATGCAGATCGACTGGGTGTAACAATAAATTGCCATCTGCCGGGCTTGCGGATATAAGAACAGCTACTTGATATTGTATAACAACCCTGTTGTTAGAAAGTGCCTCTTCCCTCTCTTCTCTTGTTGGACCGGAAAACATGGCACCCGTCAAACTCATACCAGCAATCCATCATTGGTTCGGTTGAATGTGATAAGACACAACTTTCTCGTGTTGGCAGTTGACGAGGCTGATAGCGGCAATAAAAGTTGATAGCTCGCTGGTTGACAAGCTACTACCGAACCACTCAGAGTCTCAGATGACAACTCAGAGTCCGAGCACCTGGAATGGGTTCGCAAAACCTCCTCCAATAGGTTTGATCGGCACCGCCACACCGGAACACTTAGCCTTTTACGTCTAGTCAATCAATATTGGCGTCACAGCCGAACGTGCCGCGCTACTGGGAGGGAATAAGCAGCTAGTGTCGTAATCTCGACCAAGTGGCAGAATAAAAGCCCCTCTCTGACCATGAACTTCTGGAACTCTTGGAATCGTAGAAGAAAATATCTATCGAGGTCAATTGCAACATCATGACTAGCGAACCTAGAGCATCTCCCGCTTTGCCTCTCCCGCCTGCTCCAACGCCGGCTTGGGAGGTCTTGCATAACCTTCAGCAGGCCGAAGAGGTCTGACAGATCCACCGTTATTCTGTAGATATTTGCTGACTCTGTCTCAGAATCAGGATCAAGATGATGGCAATGATGGTGATGATGATGATGATGATGATGATGATGCGATGGATGAGGGTTTTGATGGGCACAGTGATTCAGACATGGACTCTGCTCTTGGATCCAACCTGGCAGATTCGACCTACTCACTAAGCTCAAGTATTTTCGATTACCGAACTCTGCATGGCAGGACCTATCATTCTGATAGGGGAACTGCCCAATATTGGTATGTAAGCCCGGTCCTTACATCGAGCTTATCTGATACACAGCAGGGCCTCGAATGATGACCAGGCCAGCCAGTCATTGGACCTTGCGTAAGTGGATAACTGGTTTCGACTATGGCTCGCCTGTCTGACATGACATAGACACCACTTTACTCTACTCCTCTTAGAGGACAAGCTATATTTGGCGCCTCTAAGGCCTGATATCCGGGTTGGTCCACATGTCGTAGTGTGTTGTCCATCTGGCCCACTGACGATTTCGATAGAGAGTACTTGACATCGGGACAGGAACTGGTAAGATATCTGATACTTAATTGAACTACTGATGCTGACTAGACGATAGCGATCTGGGCCATGTAAGTCGTATAGAGTCAGTAAAATGCACGAAGCTCACAATAGTATAGCGACTTTGCAGATGAGCATCCTGGCGTCGAAGTCGTCGGTACTGAAATCAGTCCAATTCAACCAACCTGGATGCCGTCGAACTTACGACTGTAAGTCCCCAATTCAATACACAGTAACAGCCGCTGATAACAAGCAGCGAAATCGAAGACTGCAACGATTCTTGGACCTTTCGTCCTGATTCCTTTGACTTCATCCACATGCGTTTCATGCTAGGAAGTATCACTGATTGGTCCGCCACCTTCAGCGAGGCTTTCACCGCCTGTGCCCCCGGCGGCTGGGTCGAAAGCTACGAGGTCTCCTCAACCATGGAAAGTGATGACAATTCAATCCCCGACGGCAGCGCGATGCAACGTTGGGGTCAAGTATTCGAAGAAGGTGGCGAGCGAGCAGGAAGAAGCTTCGCGATGATCCGTGAAGATATCCAGAGAAAGTCCATGGAGGAAGTAGGCTTTATCAATATCCACGTAGTGGACCTCAAGGTAACCCGACATGCTCCCCGCAATCGAGTATGCAAACTAACAGTTCATGAAATAGGCACCAGTAGGAGGTTGGCATACAGAAGAGCGGCTTAAGCAAGTGGGTATCTACATGCAGGCAGCCCTGGAGCGAGACTACGAGGGTTATCTTCTGTTTCTGGCCTGTGAGCTATTGGCATGGACCGAGGATCAAGTCAGGGCTCTCTGCACGCAGCTTCGCCACGAGATCAGGTCTGGCCAACATCATCCCTACTTTAGACAGAGGATCGTATATGGTCAAAAGCCTCAGGTCTAGCTGGTGACGAGATTCATTTCTGTTTAATGGGACTGCGGATACATGATTTTGGAGTACCAGTCTACTCCTGGTGCGATATTTTAGAAACAGAGAATATTATTTAGGGTTAGCTAGACAAGTAACACAGAGACTGGATCATTTGTTCATGACAATTGTATCTTGTTTTTTTTATTTAGCAAACTACTAGATGAGCCCGCCTGGCCAATCACATTGAGGTTGTGCGAATATAAGATTGTTTCAGTTGTTCTCCAAAATCCATACTGCAAGCATCGTGGGAAAGACTCTGGACTAGGCCATTCAGTACCCAATATAGAGCACAACCCAAGTCCAATTAACACTTGCAACCTTGCTACAGACACCGCCACCTCACACCCACTTTCCAAGAACTACCGCTGTGCCGAGCCCGGATTGCCACCATGTTCTTGTCGCGAGTCTGTCGGCGCTTCAAGAATGTTAATTATCAGAGGTGAAATAAACAGAGCTCAGGATTGTATGCTGATAGGTCGTGTGCAGGTGTTCTCAATTCACGGTTGCGGGGGTCTCCCATGACTATCTTGAATGGACAAACCAACTCCAGACATTCTATGGGAAAAACCCAGAACCCTATTGCAGTTTTGGGTGCTTGGTCGAGCGCCTGTGCCCAGGAGCGCCGGTCCTGTATGTTTTGGTAATCTTTCTGTGTCCCCAGACTCTTGACATAATCCTGCGCATCCTTCATGTCATGAATCTCCTCGTCAAAGTACGAACCACCACGGGCAAAGGCGAGCTTGTAGATACACGGAGTTTCTACTTGCAACGTTTTGACTAGCTTCATCCAATCGTTGACGGTATCTTGATCATGACGCCGCATAAATTGAATTCTCTTGAGCGTCTCCTGGATATCCCTGGGCTCCTTCTGCCGGGTGAAGTTTGAGGTGGCGCCCATCATAGGGATTGAACGGTTGTACTCCAAACGCAAATGGTCCTTGGGGTTGGGCCTTGTAGAAGCAAAGTTTAGAAATTCATAGCTGACACGCCGTAGGAACAAGACAGATTCAAGTCTGGATACAGCATCTCGCAGTCTCTTCTTGTTCTCGTAGGCCAGGAGTTGGAGAAACTCGGGACCTGAAGTCGGCCCAAAAGCGACGTTGCGCAGGCCACGACCGCGTGGGTCATGCCACCAGAGGTCGTAGGCAAAGTTGGAGAATTGATGTATTCCTCTGATGTCCAAGGTGTCCAGTTCAGGGTTGAAATAGAATGTCTTGTACCGATCCCGCTGGCCTCTGCGAGCATAGCAACATGGGAGCTTGACTCGGTAGAATGCTAGGGCCCTGGATCTAGACTCGGCGGTGGCAAAAAAGACAGGGCTCAGCTTAGGCGGGTTGAGGAGGTATATGTTGTAATTCTTTGACATTATTCGGGGCCCCGTGGGTTGATAACGTTGACCTTGACCAAAATGCTCGCCCAAGGACAGAAGATCTACCTGGATAAGGCGTTCGCAGCTCAGGGCATGCTCCCATACAATATTTCGTACATCAGAGGGAAAATCTGAGAACTTGTGGAATGTAGCAGTTGATGTTGGGGTTGCTCTGTTTAGCAATCTGGATTGTTGGACAGACGCCCCGAAATCGGTTGTTGATGAAGACGCCATTGTTAGAAGAAAGGTTGACAAAGGAGAAGACAAAATTCTTTATGATCGCTGGGGATGAGGAGCATTTTATAGCAGACGGGAGTAAAGAATTATACTCCTCTCGGGGGCCATTTTGTGGGCTTGGGCGTCGTGAAGGTTTGTTGGGAAATTTTGAAAGCGTGTATATTATCAATAAATGCATCGGGGTGTATATGTCTGATTCATTACAGTTCAAGTGGGTCTGTACCATGGGAAGGCTTTTCAGTGAAAGAACAATGCCAGCAGGTTATCTGACATACTTCATAGTGCAATGTTGTGTTCATTTCCATCTTGCAGACTCGAGTCAAAGTAAGTAGTGAAGAAATAATGGAAGGAGCGGGCACGAGGAAGCGGCACTTTCTCAACTTGAAATTAGGTCTAGGACGTGGAAGGATTTGGAAGTATCGTGGAAGACGACGTCTCTCACTTTTAATATTTTGTGTGTGAAGCAACCTAATTTTCATCATGAAGCTTATTTCGCCACTCAAGTCTTTGCTAGATCTAGCCGAGGGTTTACTGTATCGCAGAATGATGAGAGTTCTTAGTCAAATGACATTTCAAGCTTGTCTTTGTCTCATTAGAGTTGATGTGGGCAGTAGGCTACAGAAAAAACAGTAGGACTCTAAGGGTTCAGGCAAGCCACAGCAGTTTGTTTGTTATGTTGCATGACAACTCAGCCAGAGTCTAATTTCGTATCCACTCTAGCAATGATCCACAAGGTTCGCCAAGGGCTTTGACGCATGTGGGTGGAATCATATCATGGGGATGACTTGGAGAACCAACAGCTGCGCCGTACGACCAGGGTATACAACTATTTCAAGGATAGCATTTTAGGAATGCGGGATTTACCAACTCTGCTCTCGTAATCCAGATAAATAAATTCCTTGACAATATTTAGTATGGCAGTCGACGAGACTCCTATAGCCGTGACTACAGCCGAGACTGCAGGCGAGACTGTTTCGACACCTCAGCCATTGCATCCAGTTGAACATTGGGAGCAGCTGAACGAGGTACAACCACCTTTCATGCCCTCTTGGAGCAAAATAACTCACACTGAAAAGGAAGCAGAGGCTCAAAGCAACGATGGAGACTCAGTTATCAGCTCCATTCCCGCCAACTCGACTGCATCGATGGCTTCCAGTATTCTCTCGTACCGAACTATACAGGGGAGAACATACCACGCTGAGAGGGGCAATGCTCGCTACTGGTAGTTCCGTGTTCTTGTCCTCGCATTTTCCAAAAACTGAAACTTTGTCGCAGGGCTTCGAACGATGAACAGCAAAATGAGTCTATGGATATAGTGTCTGTATTCCCCTAGCGTGTCATTGAAGCATTTACTGTACTCATATTGGTTAGGCACCATTTTCTCTGCCTCTTGCTTGATGATAAGCTATTCCTGTCGCCTTTGAATGATAACATTCAGGTTTGTGAAAATCACGCAATTGGCAACCTATTTTGAAACTCACATGAAAAAGGCAGCGTTGGATATCGGAACCGGCACAGGTACTGTCCTTGACTTCTTTGCAGCAAGGCTAGATGATTGGCTAACCGTGAATAGGCATATGGGCGATGTACGTGTGGAACATGGCCATTAGCGTAAGAACAAGCTGACATCTGACTGAACAGTGATTTCGCGGACCAATATCCTAGCGCAAAAGTTGTAGGTACCGATATATCACCCATTCAACCGTCTTGGGTTCCACCGAATCTCGAATTGTGAGTTGGATCCACCATCCTATCGAATCCCATACCACGCAAAGTCACCACTTATCTGACGCCTCTAAAAGTCATATCGATGATTGTACCCAGCCATGGACCTTTGAACCCAATTCCATTGACTTTGTCCATATGCGCTATTTACACGGAAGTATTAAAGATTGGTCGGCTTTGTTCCAACAAGCGTTCGAGGTTTGTAGACCGGACGGGTGGGTTGAAAGCCACGAGGCTTCGGCTATGATGGAAAGCGACGATGGGACAGTCACAAATACCAGCGCTATGCATGAATGGGGAAGGTTCTTTATTGAAGGCGGGAAGAAGATGGGACAGCCGTTCACTATCGTGGAGGACAACTTGCAGCAGAAGTGCATGCGCGAAGCAGGCTTTGTTGATATCAAGATTGCAGATTACAAGGTAAAAGTCCAGCATTATCGTGAAGGATAAAGCTAACTGCTTCTCCAGATTCCAGTTGGTGGGTGGGCCAAGGATAAAAAGGCCAAAGAAATCGGCCAATACGTCCTAGCAGCTCTGGAGCAAGATTTTGAAGGTTACGTTTTGTATATGGCAAGCCAGCTCTTGGGTTGGTCCATGCAAGAGGTCAAAGTGTATTGTGCACAGCTACGACGTGAGCTCAGGTCAAGTGCAAACCACCCTTTCTTTCGGTATCGAGTCGTTTATGGTCGAAAGCCAGAAGGTTCTTCTAAGTAGTGTATCCCTTAGAAGCCTTGAAAACCTCAAGTTCACAGTCTTTACCAACTCGTGGCCTTTATTCGAGGTTTAAGGAAGTTATGCAGGTTGTATTTTAAGTAATCGTTTCTCATGAAAGAATACACGACAGTAGATCAAGCGTATAGGGAAAATAAACGAGTATCGTTGGAATCAGAACACACCCTCTTTCTACTCAGTAAACCGATCCAGACAAAACCGCTCGAGTGCTGGATCTGTCTCGCCTGTCAAGATCTGTTGACTAAGTAGCTCTCCAACAATCGCAGCATTTGTCACGCCCGAGTGCATGACTGCGACACTGACAGCATCAAGGCCCGTTGGCCCAATGATGGGCAGACCATCTTTCGGGGTCGGTTTGTGTCCGACGGTATAATTGTCGAATTCTACTTCACCCCCACCAGCCAAAGTCTCTTGTAGCTGTGCGAAGACTCCCCTGGCTGTTTGCTCCGGGTCGGTACCTGGGTCATCACCCGGATTCTCGCAACCCGCCTTGACAACCCCATCTGGCGTCTGTCTCATGTATAGATACTTTGAGTTAACAACATGAGCCAGCATTCTCTTTGTGGGCTTTGAGTTCACAACCAAAGCTGGGATAGAAGTGACCGGGACTGTGACCCCTTCAGTTGCCAGAAGAAATACGCTACCCAGCCCGGCGGCTACGACAATATGATCGCCAAGAATCTCTTCGCCAGACGTCAGTTTGACTCCGTGTACACTTCCATTGTTCTTTGAAAATCCTGTCACTGTCCCTCGGATCAACTTCGCATTGCCCTTGGCTTCAGCATCAGCAATGAGCTGACGGGCGACAATGTGGGCTTCCATGGCACCCTCCTGGTGATAGTAGACAGCCGATTCTGGGAGAACGGATGGGTGAAAAGATGTTTCTCGCTCAAGAATTTGAGACTGCGTCAAGGAGTCAACCTCGTAGCCCCATGCCCTGAGATCTTTCATTTTCTTGTCGAAAACCTCTGGGGGCTTGTGCCAGTTAATTGATCCACTCCATGAGATTGGCAGGTCGGGTAGCATGGATTGGATCTCCCTCCATCTCTCGAGAGAACGACGACGAAAGTCATAATAGAATTGTTGGCTGACTGAACTGGCATTGAGCCATGCGAAAGAAGCTTCGGAAGCGGGGCCCCCAACGTCCTCAGCGACAATAGTCACTGTAGTTTCTTGGGCCAGATGCCATGCAATCGAGGCACCGATAATGCCACCGCCGACGACAATAACATGAGGGCGGGCTAGAGTATCCATACTGATGTGAAAATATGAGACAAGAAGGGATTTGATATGTGCGGGGAACAGGTGAAGGATGATCTGTCTGACATTATCATGTTACACGGACCCCGCCTTTGGTTTGCTAAAGGCGCAAACGCTTCCAGAGCCACAAGAACGAGCGAAAAAATAGAACAAAAAGTATTGACTTATAGTGAACAGTAGTTTGAAGCAAAAAGAGCAAACGGCAAAAGAAATCTGAGAGAACAGATCTCCCCCGGGAAGGCTCGAACTTCCGATCTCCCGATTGTCTATGAATAACAGTCGGACGCTTTAGCCAACTAAGCCACAGGGGATAAGCTGATTGGATGGTAAAGGCTGTTCAATTGAATCATTATCAAGTTAAAATCAAAGGGTGAGGAAGGTTTTCGCAGATTCCCTTCTCATAGCCTAACTCCCACCTCGCCGCATCAGTCATTCTCAGCGATAGGCCCACGCCGCTACTGGAGCACCCTTGTTCCAGCGACACTCACAACTGGGGCTGACGAGCAGAGTCAAACTGTAAGGTGTAAGTACGAGTCTATCATAATAAGAGAGGTAAAATCTCATACCTGTATGTTATTCTCCAGATCAAGGACCAGCCCGCGCTGACCAAAGGCAATCCACGTGCTTTGAAGATTGATCTTCGAAGCACATACTTCTTCAAAACTCTTCTGCGCCTTCCTCACGTCTGCAAAACCTTCTTTTCCACGGAGATGGACTGAAAAGATAAGGTTGAACTTGGGGCGCTTGGGGTTACTTCCGAAATAAGCATCCGCATCGACGTGAAGATCTGCTGGAGTATTGGCAATAAGTAAGCGAATTTGGCTTCCAGCGAATTTCTGTAGTACATCCGCGAATCTAGAAATTAAGTTCTCCACCTCGCTGTCATGCGCCTTGATAAAATAGATGGCAACTGATGAGCCAACAAGAGGGTCAATCTCTTCAGGCGCTGCGCTTCCAAGTGGAACAACTCTTTCCTGAACGGTTACAGGTAGAGCAGCGCCAAAGTCAGAAAAGTTAGCACCATCCGGGCCAACCGTATCTTTAACATGTTGTGCTCCGTAAACGCTATTAAGATGACCTTCAGATCGGAAGTAAAGCTCAATAACGTCGTCGGAGAAAGCCCACCATGGATTGGTGTTCGGGATTTGGCTTTCCTGTGGATTATATGCCGCGTCTTCGATATGGGTCTGGAAATACAGTCTGTCAAGGAAGTCAGAATGATAGATACTCGGAGAGAAGAGAGACTGACGATGGAGTCACTTCCGGGGAAGGACCTTGAGTCATTTTACCATGAACTTGGAAGTGGTAGTCGAAGAATTCTTTTCGAGTAAGACCCGGTTTGCGCCTGACGGCCACGATTTGTTTGATATAAGGCATGGTTGTATTCTTTTACTCTCTCCATAAAGCTGTCTGATGTCTAAGGACAATGCCAGTATGCTTGGATGGAGACTCTACTACTTATACCATTCTCCGTAAATCCAACATCATGGTCCGTCAGGTTAATTTCTAATCGTACTCCAATCGGACACCGAGTTCGGATGAACGCGAGACTATTACTCTGATTTGGTTAATCTTGCCGATGCACCGAAATGTGAGTTGCTCATGACCGGTCGAGTTGGTGTGATGGGGTGGATTTTTCAATGACTAAGCGGAAGTATGGACTCTCTGTATAGAAGTCCGGCGAGCTAAACAATCCTACACATCCTTCGTAAAGAGAAAGGAAATCAAGACGACTTAATAGGCTAAATCCTTCCGACAGATATTCACAAGCTAGAACAGATTGGGCAAAACCAGGGCAAGCATTACAAGCTATGAAGTCCGAGCTCCGAACACCACGGCCAATTGACACTAAGTTTATTGTTCAGCAAGCAGAAGCCAAAGCCACCCCAAACACGGCTGTAACCCTGAACAGGTCGAGTGTGAAAGCGAACAAGCCCTCTGAGATTGTACGCCAATACTATACAGCTTGGTACAAAGATGTCTGATGCGCTATGCCAAAGAACACAATAGCCTTTCCATCAAAGTTATCAACAGATCACACAGCTCCGGCCTGAACCCTGCGATCCGAATGAACAAGCAGCCTCAATTGTAACCGGATCATTATTATGAAAGGTGAACATAGATTCTGATCCAACTTTCAAGTCTTGACTTACCAATCTTCTTCACGGTGTTTGCACAATTAAACATCTTGGCTCTGCACACGCTACGCATATGTCAAGTCCAATTTGGAAGTATAAAGTAGAGGGGACATCTCACTCATTTGCACTCGTTTCCTTTCTTGCTCACCAAGTACTTCTTGTTGATTATAATAGTCATATTATCCAGTTGATCAAACCTACATTCGACAAAACCTCAGTTACAACTACTATGAACGCCACAATGTCTAAATACTGTGAGGAGCAGCTGCAAAAGTACCCAGATGATAACCGAAATGGTGTCTTGACTCAACGTGATTTCGAGTGGATGCTGGAATATCAATCCCTCTCGGCACTCAGAGACATGACCCTCGGCGCCAACGATAAGCGCCATCTCGATTGGTGGGAGCCTGATTTCTGGCCGTACCTTGAGCTCAGCCCAATGAATACATGTCTTCGCTTGACCTGGCCTATCGAATTCCTTCGGCCCCATGACCCCTACAAAAAGGGTGAGGCGTACAAGGTTCTTGAGAAATGCGACCCTGGCTTCAAGAAGCTCAAAGCCATTTCTATCATGTTGCCTCGCTTCATGTCAGAGAAATACGGGATCCATGCACTCCATGAATGGAAAGATCCTGAATATCTTCTTCGTTAGGTCGAGCTCAACGCGATTCCGAAGCTCAATCAGATTCCAGAGGAGGTCGTATAGGACGTTTCCCATATCGACGATCGTAACTGTTCGAAGTATCACAAGATGGTCTTCGAGAAGAATAAAACTCTTAAACAAGTGCGACGGGCAAGACCGCTCGACATTTATCACGCCGAGAGAGTCAAGGTTAGGGCCGATCGCAAGGCAGAGAAGGCTGAAGCTAAAGCCAAGGCTAAAGTCAAAGCAGAGGCAGAAGATCAGTCCAAGTGGCGCCGGCTCTTTTGCTTTTCTTGGAGACATTCGTCCAAGACTTCGGCGGTGAAAGCCTCAGGGAAGAAGGATTAATTAGAGAAGAGGGGAGAGGAGAGACAAGAGGAAAAGTTGACAAGGGAAGGGAAAGGAAAAACGCCGAAAAGGGGAAAAAAAGGGAAAGGGGATCGGTTGGAAGGAGTGTTTAATTCAGGAGGTGGAATCATGGAATTGTGTTTATGATTAGCGGCTTAGTTGATCTCAGATCGATAAGGTCATTTAGAATTGATGGTCAGGGACTCGATTATCCTTGATAAATTAGATTGCAAGCTTGAAATCAAATATCAGTATTTACTCAAGTGTAATCAGCCTCGCCCATTCTTGGTCGTAAACCCCGCAAAAGTCTGACTTGCATCAAGTTGAACCTCAAGCATGGCCCAACTGACAAAAGGCTGACAAATATGCAAGGATTTGCAGATCATACAATTACCGAGACCAATAGGAACGGTCAGCGCTTTTTAGAAGGGCACATGCTGCATTTGTTTGTTTCAACCCTCGATGCAGAAGTGATCCTCGCTGACCCTCTCCTTAACCACCCTTGGACCTGCTAAACCCCAGAAGGAGCATTTGCCAGAGCTATCTTGATTACCTTCTATTTTCTATCGTGGCGATGGGTTCACACCAGAAGTTATACGAGACGCTGCCACTGCGCGAGGATGAGTTCCGTCTCCTCATTTTACAGGCTGGTCAGTGGAATGAACAGATGAAATGTACTTTAATGGTCCACTCTCTTCCCAACAAACCATCATTCGAGGCGCTTTCGTACACATGGGGCACATTGAAAAGTAAAGAACCCATCAGCATCAACAGTGTACCTGTGTCCATCGGGGAGAATCTAGAAAGTGCACTTCGATACATCAGATCGACAGATAAACCGAGAAGACTCTGGATTGACGCTCTATGTATCAACCAAGCCGACAATGAAGAAAAAGGACATCAAGTTCAGAGGCTTGGCCAGGTATTCTCCTCAGCTACTACCATTCTCGCTTGGCTTGGTCCGCCTGACTCATATGGCGACCGGGCGCTCTCAGCTATGCAAAAGTTCGGCGAGACATTGTCATTAATCTTCCGTGACGCGAACCCCAAGGGTTCAGACCTGGAACAAGATTGGGATGGGTGGGACGAGCTTTGCAATCTCTCCCCGGCTGATATGAGACAGCTTGGGCTTGACTTGAGTGAGCCCACTTGGGAGACAATATGGGCCTTGTGCGAGCGTCCGTTTTGGCGTCGCATTTGGATCATTCAGGAGCTAGTCTTGGCCGGGGATGGTCTGGACGAGCTATCAAAGAATACATGTATGGTTGGTTGTGGATCGGTTTGGGTACCGCTTCCAATTGTCTGGCTCTTTGTTTCTATCTTTGGTCTCATGAGAGGAAATTCCAAGTGGAAAGAAGACCCCGTCAGCGCACCATCACGTTTCTGTACTAGAAACGGCCAACCTGCTATAGAGGGTATGTTTCGCATTGCCAATACTTTCGACTCGCTCTTTGACGATGATGGTGAGACGCTTGTGGACCGCTCACTGGACAGTCTGATGCGACTATCGAGGAAGTTCCAGGCTACAGATCCACGCGACAAACTCTACGGATTACTTGGGATCCTCAAGGATCATGGGGTTGTTGCGGACTACTCTCTCAATGCGTTAGATGTCTATACGGCATGGGTTAAAAACTGGGTCAACAGTAAAGGAAATATTCACTGCATTCTCGGTAACAGGGAGTTGACCAACAGTTTTTGGCCTTCTTGGCTTCCGGAGCTTTCAAACCAACTGGTAGATGGCTTTACGTTCGAAAATCTGATTCGAGGTACTACACTTAATGCCATAGCCAACCAACAGCCAGTTCACATCAGTTTCATGGACAATATGATGACAGCGCGAGGCATCAGAGTAGGAAAGATAGTACGTGTTGTTGGTCCATTTCTGGGTAAGCTAGATACCGCTCTTGACGAAACGGAACCGTCTGCAAATTCACTCCAGACACTTTCTGCCCTTCATGAGTTGTATTCGTCTCTCCCCGAAACTATACAAGAGCAAGCTTGGAGGGCGCTGATCATGGATTGCGATACAAGCAACCGGAATAGTCTGATACATCCAGCACCAGATCACTTCGGACAACTATGCCGCGTCTTCATGTCCATCGATCCGTTGCCAGAAGACTTTGAGCCAAGCCTGCGAGAAGAGACACGGTGGGAACGGTATGTAGCGCCATATACTACGAGCCTCGACAATGCTCTGTTCTCCGATCGCTGTTTCTTCGTCACTGACGATCTTCGCGTCGGGCTGGGACCGTACTGCGCCAAAGAGGGTGATGAAATAGCTTTGATCTTTGGGAGTCCCCTTTGCTTTGTTCTGAGGCCTGAAGGTGAAGGGTACCGAATGGTTGGGGATGCCTATGTACAGGGTGTTGAGCAAAGTACATGGCCAAGGGATCAAGACGGGAATGAACTGGTAACAGAAGACTTTGTGATTTACTAGCAATTCATGTAAAGTTATAAAGTTTGTGTCGGACTCCTAACCTATCTATAGTATATTTCCATTGCCTTATCTTTGACTGGATAAAAGAATATCGAGAGCTAATAACAGGCTTGCTTCAAATCGAGATTTTAATATCTTGGACTAAAGGGGTGCTCTTCGACTCATCTTCGTGGCAAACGGTCAAAAGGCCTGAGAAGTTGAGAACCCAAGCCTTGCCCTGGATGCACAAATGTTCTGGCAGGGCCAGACACTCGCAAACTCCCGTCTGGCTCAGGCTCATCAAAAATTCCAACGATCAAGTGAGGTCTATTCCTGTCACTCTGCGGATCGTGCCTTGGCTAGCCACGGGGATAGATGGCGAACCGCGGCTCGATGCTTGCCACACCCTTCCACGCCCCTGGCCTCTCAGGATTAACGGGTATGTCGACTGTGAGAATACTAGCAAGTTTCTCGCCAAAGATATACGGATTCATGTCACCCTCAGGTACAGTGTACAGAACACGTCACGCCGGAGGGTTGACTACACCCATCCAGAGGTACACCGAGGCAAGACTTCTTGATTGATCAAGCGCCTGACAACACTCTCGCCAGCGCGCCATGGCTAACTTCTGGTTTTGATCCAGTATGGCGTCCTTTCGTGTACAAAGGGGGAAACAAGCTGTCAAATGAAAATGCTAGATATCGTCCAGTATGAGAGAAGGTCGAAGGATTGTAAGGGCGTGAAGGGTGTCGACATCATGGATGCAGAACGTGACGCTAGCATAGATGGACTGGCGAGCCTCGACATATCTAGAGTATTATCAACCTCTGCATTGACAAAAGGTGGAACGGCCTTACAGTTCTCGGCATGTTAACAGCAGGCTCAGGAATGGAGTCCATTCACTGCTTCTCCAGACAGGGCTAGATCGATACATCTCTTCACACTTCCAATGTATACCCCAAGATGATGTGAGGCGCCGCCATATCTTGTGGTCCTCGATTGGGGTGTAGCTGAGCTTTGTGGACATTTGACGGGCTTCGTCCGGTCCACTAACGTTGGTCGCGCATCTCATTCCCACGAGGCGACCCCACCGTAGGATAATATGTCAAAACGTGCCTGCATCGCTCCAGACTTCTTGGAAAATCATGTCCTTTATCTCCGCAGGAAGTTGGACGAATGCCGAGTTCAGTTGAGGTTCAGCTCGAGAAGCAATAACCTCTACTTTGGGGGGGGAGGCGTCATTTCCTTGAGAAGTAAGCAGGATGAAAGTGAGATACAAGGCCGCTCAATTAGTGGACCTACCAGACCTGAGGCGTAGCGCAAGCTTGAAGCCAATATCGAACAATCCCATGGCGAGGCGTGTTGGCGGGTGAAGTAAGAGATATGAAGGTTTGACGACGGCAAGTTGGCGATGGGGCCTAGTTATAAGAGAGCTCCTGTCGCTAATGCTGCCTAATTTATTGTCCAGGATGATGCTGTATCAGTTGGCCAACGCCCGGGCGGTATGGAAGTCGTTGGTCGATGACAAGGAATAAGTTGGCCCAAGAGCTGTTTCATGTTCAATAATCAACGACCAACAAACCAATCATACCAACGATTTTTCTAGGAATAAAAGTTCGCATGACGAAGTTTATTGCACTGCCCTGTCTTTATCTTTCTCAGTTCTTTTGTATCCATAGTTCAGTGTGTTTCTGATCTTAGTTACTCAACGTGAATTTGTCTTCGGATTTCTTCCAGCGTGTATTCCGATATTATATGGTATGCAAAACCCTCTTTTATCTAACTAGTAGCCATGTTTCTTGTAATAACAAAAAGTGATACCAAAAATAGCAAAAGAGTATCCCCGAAACCTGGATCGAACAAGTGACCTTTCGGTGTCAATTTCTCAGTTACAGCCGAACGCTCTTCCAGCTGAGCTATTCGGGGATTGGGTCATGTGACTTGCCAGATGTGTTTCAGTTATCATCTAAACTCGATCCGTTCTGAGCTCGCCATGCAACATTTGTGGCTATCATCCTATACTTGGGTAGGGCCTAGAGACAGCACTCCCTTTGCTTGAGTTTAGTCTGTACGACCATGCTATAGGCACGGTCACTGGTGACTGAACTAAAAGTACGGGAAGTCGGTCTCAAGACCTTACCAAGTATAGGTATTGCTACAAATACAATCCTACTCTACACTCCGGACTGCCGCCAAGCCAACATTTCTTTCCAAGATTTATGCCTCATCTGCTTGATCAGATCATGGAGTCTAATAACCTCCAGATCAAACTTTTCCAAAGGACGCTTCTTGGTCAGGTTCTTCGTCGTGGTCCAAGCCTCGTACAGGAATTTGTTCTCGTAAGTAGCAACGCGAGAGAAATCACTCACGTCTATAACATGCTGGGCTTTTAAGACCTGGTTAATGGCGCTCGTCCATGGAATATAGTCGTTGGGCCAGTCGGTAGCCACTGTGTATTTTTCAAGACCCCGACCAGATGTCACTACGACTTGAATTGGGATGGATGCATTGCCGGTTTTCAAACTCCGAGGCGTTCCATCGTACTTTCGGCGTAGCTGTACTGTGTACTATATCTTATTTAATTCCTATGTTTCAAGAGATGAGTGGAGTGGAAATGATTGGCATACCTCATGCATAGTGCAATGCACCTTTTTCCCTGCTATTTCTTTCAGACCCTCGTGAAGAGGTTCACCCAACTCGGTCTTGTCCACTCTTGCAACGGGAATATCGATCCTCCGCGTTGCCCCTATGGCCTCGAGGAACTCTGAGAAACGCGTCTTATGCCATGTAATGCTAAACCTGTCAGGAAGGTGAATATGCACAATAACCTTCCTCCAGATATCTCCGAGTTTCTGTTGGGCGTAGACCATTGAATCATGAATCATGTTCCATCTCGGCACGTAGTCCGTGTCGAAGATATCCGCTTGCAAGGCCAGAATGAATTTTATGTCGCGTGGTTTGGCAAATAGTGTGGGTCTTAGTGTGTAGTTTTGCAAAGCAAACTCGTCAGGTGGATGGGTTATGAAGGTGAATCTGGAATGGGTGAACTCGTCACGAGAACCATGCGGAACGACATTCAGAATCGCTTCGGGCACCGGTAGATCAAGAACGATATTCCCTTTGTACGAGATTATTTGCGTAAAAAGGACTTTCGCTACCCCCTTTGATTGTTGATCGGATGTCTCTTCTTCAGACAGGCCCAGGGGAGGATTTTGTGGGACGAAGGCCCGTCCAGAGGCTTTTGGAACGTACTTGCTAAGATCAGGTGGAGAAGGTGATCTTGAGTATGTCTCCACGATACCCCGGGAGTTGATTGGCTTTGAATAGTTATGGTGGTTATTTTCTCGATTTTCTTGAGATGTTGCCAAAGCGTAGGGTGGCGAGTAGTACGCTCTATACCCGGTCCCAATAACATGCGAAGCGTCAGTCTGTGGATACGTGGGTTCAGGACTTTTGTTGTGCAAATCCGATACTAATCCAGAAGGGCGAAGGGGAAGTTCGTGGGGCTGTTGATACAGAGACTCGGGCCAAATAATGTTCGGTCGTTGGGCGGGCGGATTTACACTTTCTGCTGTCTCTTTGTCGAACGCGTAGTTATCAGCCCTTGCCTTTAGACGCGGCTCTTGTGCAGTCTCATGACCGTTTGTATCATTTGGGCTCAGAATAGGAGGGTCGAATTGGGGAGAGCCAGGGGGACTCTCCTCACGCTCGTTAATGAAGGATAAGGCCCTCGAGCTGGCATTGTCGCTAAATCCTCCATCGGCATCGAGTGTTGCTTCAGTATATGTTGCCATGTCCTCAAGAAACTTCTGAAGGATGTAATCATTTGGCGCAGCGGCTGTGTCAGGTAACCTTGCTTGAAGCTGTGCAATCTCTTGCAGAATCTGAGCCGTGTCATCTTTGATAGCAGCCGTATCGTTGCGGATTTCTGTGGTGTCGGATTTGATGTCTTTGGTGAGAGACAAAGCCAGCATATCCAGAGCTAGCTCCAGTGCTGATTTGTGAGCTTCCAAACTGGATCTCAACTTTGTCATATCACCTTGACCATTGATGACCCACGACGCCTTGCTCTTGATCCTCCCATCTCCATACTTTGTTATACACGTCTGAACCTCGACGACAACTGAACTGCAGTTCGATACGATACCAGAAACGTGGTGCTGAATTGTCGGCGGAAATGGCTTTGAGTCGTCCTTCGCGTCCTCTTGGATGAGCTCAAGCACTGTTTGGAGCGAATGCAGCTCACGCGATACCCTGTCTAAATCACTGCGGGCTTCTCGGCAGCCTCGCACAAATGTATTAATAGAGATACTCAAGCTCCCGATGGCCGTGATGAGACCAGCGCAACCACTGGCGATCGAGAGAGGGTCCATGTTGAATGATTGGGATGCGGGGAAATTGGAATTTGAGGCGTCAAAGGCGTTGAAGTCTGGTGCAGCCAGTCTGCCTTATTGGTAATCCTTGCTGCGGCTGAGTCTGGGCGAGGTCTTATTGGTTGGTGCCTTCAGCTGGTCGTGGACAAGGCTTATCTGGGCGGTTGGGGGGATGAAAACGTTGAAAATATTACAAGGTCACTTATTTTATTTAAATGGGGTACAAATCACTTAAGAGTTAAAGATAAAATATCTGGAGATCAAGAAAGTTAAGTTAGTCATAACTCCAAGCATGATATCCGATTTTGCCTCTTGTCTCTCAAGGCGCTCATTAGTATGTTCAGCGAAATGGGAGCAAGGTGATTCCAAGCATTTGAGACAACTGATCAAACCGGTTGTCAAAAAAGTAACCTCTAATTTAGAAGCTATCGCAACTTGCTGTGCCAGTGTTTTTCAAAATTAGTTAGTTTTATAATTAGTCGGTGAATATAATAAAAAATTGTAATATATCAAGAACATCTGAGAAAGAAAGAACCAGAAGGTTAAACATAACCTAGAGTCTTGGGTAAGCAAGCAAGCTTATCGATAAGCTTACGCGCTAAGATACCCCTGCCCTCCGGATTGAGTCGTGCTGACTAGAGACTGGAGCTGGAACGAGTTATTAATTCTCGGGATGCTGAACTCATAGATAAATTGATTAAGATATTATAATTATAGCATCTGTTCGTATTGTGGCGAGCATAAAGGTAGTTTTCCATCACGTCCATATTCTTCGTCATCCTTCTAACTCAGCCCTAAACTCATATGTCCGTTCTCCAGAGCGTTGGTCAGTTGGGAAACATCTAATCTTTGTCTCCCTCTTCTCCACCTCATCTACGCTAACCTTCTTGGTAGCTCCCGCAATAGAAGAGAAAGTCATCGCGCGCTGAGCATCAGTTCCATCGCTTGACATGGCATCGATACCATAGTACACACCAATTGATGCAATGACGAATGACACTGCGTAAACGGCGGCGAGAACTGGCCAGCCGTAGTCGAAGAAGTTGGCTTTTCGGCGACGCTCACACTTGTAGTTCGTGTCTTCGCCGCCGATACCGGTGCCAGAGAGTTTGGAGGCGTCTGCGGCCCATGCAACAGCGAGCAGCTGAGGATCGGAGAGCAGAGAGATAATCAAGTCTTCGTAAACACGGCGGACCACTTCTTGAAAGTCATGAAGGGGAAGACTCTCGTGTCTATCAAGGAGGTTTGTAGTGGCGATGGCACCGTCAGCAATGACAGTTCCCTGCACCTTGACGTTACCGAAGAGTTGTTCGCGGAGTTTGAGGCCTAAACTATGGTACGCTGCAATGCGACGGTATCGGGCGTAGTCTTTGCGAGGGCTGATGTAATTCTTTTCCGGCTCAGCAAAGTTTCCATCAGCTGTTCCATCGGTTGACTCGTTGGTCCAGCTGCTCCAAGTAGTGTCGATAATCTTCCTCTTGTAATCTCGGTCGGTGATATCATACTTCTGGAAGCCGGAGGTGAAGTTGAACGTGACGGTGTAGTTGACCTCCCAATGATCGCAGGCAAAGATGATTGGGGTGTAGTCGTCGTTCCATCCGTCAGCTTCGCTGTCCATGGCATGTGGCTTGGTGTGATCGTCCACAGCAGCGTAGCCAATCCAGATTGAGGGCTCAGTTCGGAACACGCCGAGATTCTTAGGGAAAGGCGGTCCATCAACCTCGGAGGGGATGCCACCGATCGAAACATTATCCATTTGGGGTCGCATGTACTCTCCCAAGTCGGTGTTGGCGAAATATGTGAAGTTGGAAGCGGGCACAAGCTTGCTGAGGTTGAAAGGCGCCTCGGCATCTCCAAACTTCTTCATCTTAGATCCAACACCATTGGCAAGTTCCTCGCATTTGTATCCAGGTCCGACGAAATGGACTGTCGTGGAACAATCCCAACCATCTCCACATATTTCCTGAGAAACATTGGCCTTCTGAGTTGTCTGTCCACTGGAGAAGACACCAGCGGCAATGCGATCAAGGGAAGCTGAGGGTACGTTGTAGTACTCGAAAATATTGTCGTCATCTTTGGACTCCTTGGCGAGATTTCCATCTTGTGCGGTCCAATTATATCCAGATAGTGAGCGACCGTTCATGATTTCACCTTCAGCTTTCTTGGGGGTCTGGAAACTCTCCTTGGCCTCATTGCTGAAGTTCAAAGTGCGGATCGATGGGCAGAGGGTGTCTTGTATACTTTCGCCTGGGACGACGTATAGTGATGCCGAGGATAGGATAACAACGACGGGGCTGAACCACATATACAAAGCAAGGAACATGACAAACCAAGACTTGACCCAAGCCTCTCTGTTGAAAAGCTCGATGATGTTATGGGTGGCTCCGAATAGGGCGTCAACGGCGTGGATTGAGAATCCCTTCTGGCCAACAGCTCGCCAGGCGACTTGCTGGTGAGCCATGACCGCCGCGAGGATGAAATTGGCATTGGCGATGAAGGAAATCAATTGACCTAGGCGCATCCACCATTGTTGGTTTTTTGCCTCACAGCCATCCAAATGAGTGTATAAAAAGTGGTGACCGATAGCGCCAGCAACGCCAATCGCCAAGCACGCAATCATGGACCATTTGCTCTTCATAATCCTCAACATTAGAGGTCCCGAGTCAGGCAAGGCTGCGGCGGTCGGCCGGGGCACGACATGAACATCGGGGGTTTTGGAGTAGGCATCGTTAACGGGGTCATTGCCGATCATCAGACCTCTGCGACTGTCATGAATCCTATCGTAGTCCGCAGTACTATCTCGAAGGTTGGGGCTCTGCGGATCAAGCCATGGTGATTGTTGTCGAAACGTCTCTCGGGCGATTGACTGAGGAGAGACGGCGTGTGTTGGGAATTGGCCTAGAGAAGGCTGTGGAGAGACAATCGGCTCTGGGAAAGATTGTTGATGTTGGACTGGAGAATAAGCATACGACTTGTGCTCCTGTCCATCGTTGACGATTTTGCCATCCATTGCGATCTGCTGTCGATGCGGCCAGGTGGTCGCAGGTTAAGTCGAAAGGAACAAAACGCCGGGTAACCTTTTCTCAGAATTTGTCGACGATAAGTGCTTATATGGAACAAAAGCGTGGCGAAGCTACCCTCGCCTCGGTGACATTAAAGGACCATTCACTTCTCAGCTACTGCAACTAAATAATAAGCTGCATATTCAATGTCTCTGGCCCCCAACGCCCAGAGCCCATCCACGGTGACAGCCCCCAGTTGAGGAAGCTTAGCCGACCCGTCGTCTAGGTAAGAGTCCACATTCGTATTTCGTTTCAGCCCTTCTGGGAGCGAAAGCCCGTGCAGAGGTGGTTCTGAGATGGATTTGTCGGGAATCGTCTAATCGAGACCTTAAATGCCAGGCATGATAAGGCTGGTAGCGGAGAACCAATTTGACGGACGTTATAGTCAGGGATACTCTTAAACGCAACGGATCAAGGTGAAAGCCCATGGCTAGTTCTAGACAACTGAAACGAGGCTCTGGGTGTCCTATGAGAGAAGAAGGGCTCCGAGGGAATGTTTGTTTGGGAGCTTGGCTTTCAGGTTGCCAAGACACCTTAAAGGCTAGCGTGAGCACTAGCACAGCCTGATTCGATACGTAAATGAAGCTTTGGATGTAACGGCTATTCTCCAGTTCTATCCGGCCGAACGGGCCTATGACCGTGTCATAAAAGTCGATCCCCATGGCTGTCTGGGACCTGCCACAAGGATACATTTAGTAGAAGGTTGACAAATCCCAGACTATCCTTACTGCCTTACAATCGAGACTGAATAGAGTTGCCTCACAAGGTAGCAGTAGGCTCTGCATCCCAGCTGTGCTTACGCCCAAGACATAATCCTTGCCGATTCTCCACTGAGACGCATGCTATAGGAGAGAAAGGTTGCGGTTACAATTTAGCTTCTAATCGAGTCTACAATAGCGCTTTGAGGAAATTACTGGATTTTTCCTTGCAATCAAGTCATGACTTTTTGCTGTTCTCGTTTATTTCCCCTATTTCGGAAATTGCACAGCTTGCCAAAGAGAGATGCGTAAAGCTGACCGATCACAATCGACTAAGCGTCGTCAAGGTGCATGGGTGTGTGTAGGGCGGGAGTCTTGGCAATAAGGCTCTGGGAACGGTCGGCTCTGTCAGAGTCAAGCAAGCTCCGGGCCAAGAAGAGGAGGTGGTATCACACGATGTAAGAGCCTTACGATATTGCATTTTTAATCAATGTCGTAAATAGTAAGCGAGGGCTAGAAACGAGGTTTGTATGATGATGGAAGGAAGTCAAAGAAAGTTTAGTCGGATCAAGATTATTGGCTTTGGAGATTAAGCTTAACAGGTAAGCTTTGAAGCGCAGATCCGCTCCAATCAAAGTTGTGGCTGTCATTGGTTCCTTGGCTACCATGAGCCACTTGCAGAAATACCGCAAGCATGCGATGCGAACATCAACGGCAAGTTCACTATAAACATGTTCAGGATATTCAGGACTTTCGACATAATATGTATTACCAGGAAATCTATCTACCAGTACACAAGCACTTAATCTGCAAATAATTGAAGACGGGCGAAAGCAGCTACCTACACTGACCCATATCGTTACTGTTGGCCTAAACAGTTAACCATTTAGGAAGAGGATGAGACAACGACAATATCAGATATTTCCAAACATTAGAGAGGCTTGTCGACACTAGTATCTGAGCCTACTTCTGATGAACTATTCTTTAATGATAGTATGTAAGATAGACAGAACTGATAATATTTAGGGTAGGTAATCGACAGGTGAATGGTCAAATCTTGTACAGATAAACATTTCGCGGATAACGCTAGTGGCTAGACGGCATGGGTACAGCATCTCAGGTTGGTAGCCTTTGGCCCTGTACGCAACTGACGATGCCCTCAATGAGACACCCAAAAAGCTGGAACAGCCAATTAATAGGCTCATGTAATTAAATAAGAAGGATTCTAGAATATAGTAGCCAAAACGTCAACCACAAGTACATACGACCATACCCACTGGAGAATACGGGATCCCGTCTGCTCTCCCAAAGTCAAGCCGGTGAGGGGCGGANNTGACGACCAGCGAATCCCCGCTGTTGTATGTTTTTTGCTCCTTATCCAGCAGAAGTTCTGCTTAATCTTGTCCTTTTTCTACTTGGAGCGTTCATTTCAACACGACCACGCCGGAGACAAATGGAGAACTGTGCCTTTGCCAACAAAGGCCAGGGGCCAATTTGTGTTATTTTCACACTGTCATCATATGGGAGACCAATGCTCAACGGAAGAATTTGACCTCTAAATAGTCAAGCCTGGTTAATAGACTTCCGTTACATTGATCCGGCATACCTTGGCTGCTATGCGAACTGTGTATCAAGAGGAATAGCAAGGCTTGAGAAATATCTGAGCGGTATGAATGTCTGTTAAAATATGATTTATGCCATATAGCGCGTTAACCGTCAGTCTTATCAACACTTTGTATAATTGTTGTTCGTCGAAACCCGTTGGAGAATGGCTTTCCAGTTATGGTAAGAGACTAGACCCAGAGTACCGAGACTTGGCACTTACAAAGCAATAAAAATATAATTTGTGGATATAGGAGAGAATATTCTGTCTTAAGGTTCAATGCCTGAGTTTACTGTTGCCGTGCAGTAAGGGTTGACAGTGGAGAAATTAACATATTCATCACTGCTTCGTGATCCAAATAATCACTGACTAAGAATATTTCGGCTTTAGTGAATAAGAGACAGCTCTCTAGGTATGCGTGAATATTCTACAGACCCCCGTATTTGTGATTCATACAAGTATCTGACCACTGATGACTACTCAAGTCCATGGGAAGTTAAAATAGCTCAGTCCCCCCTCCTACTTGGAGTATTAAACCTTTTTTTTTAGAGCATCATCGATCATGTCTACAATTCAAAGTATGTCGGCTTCATAAGTATCTTACGTCTAGATGCCAATGATAAGTATTTAGCTGAAAACATCATAAAAGAAATTCAGAAGGGAAGGGCATCCATAACTTCAAGTAACCGGACCGAAGAAGGCTTGGTCGTTGCCATCTCGTGGATTGATGAAGAAACCGGAGGCGCCAGGCATGTCCACGTCTTGGAACACGATCTGAGGACAGCATGCCGTTCGCAACTGGAAAGATATCTCAGTACTAGCGATCTGAAGACAGAATGCAGACATGCCTAGTAACTGGAGGAGCATAGTATCGAAGGGCATTTCATGGAATGGGAGACGCTAGTCCTCGATGAATGGAGACCTTGAGCTTTGGGACGTAGTGGGAGAACAGGTTCGCAGGTGATCATTGCGGTAGATAGCTTTTCCTATTGCATTAATTTCACAAACTCTGCTCGCCCCTGGTCTCCTAAATATCATTAGTAATATATCCTATGGCCTTACTCTAGGCCAACTAGAGATAAGTTTCGAAGATATTAGAATTTCTTACCAGTTGGCTACATGCTGGGGATTGATTGACTAAGGCTTTGATTTCTAACTTTTCAATATTCTAAATTAGGTGATATATGTGAAACAACCATCTTGGTCATACACATGAGGCAACATGTGAGTCCTGGAATGGTGTCACAACATATGGGTGTAACCAGCGACTGCAACAGAATCAGCCACGTGGCAAATATATTTATCGCAAGCATACTATAGCTTGTGCGATCGGTCGTGGAACAGCTCTTGAACATAAATTGCGCTTTGGCCCTCACTTATTCTTGTTATCCCAATCCTGATGGGTTTTACTCAATTCCGCAGTAGCTTCGCCCAAGCCTAAAGAATCTTATCGAATTTCTTTACCATCCACTAATAAGATGGCTGGATAGTTATCCTTGGTGGAATATAGGAGTTTGTGCTGTCTGCAACTTGGCATTAACAGGAGAAATACGAGGCGCTTCCCATCCTCATCACACAAGTGGAATTGACTTGGAGGGAGCTTCAGACCTCGGGTGTTATATCTGCGGCACTATCCGGCATAGCAAAACATGGATTTAGCAGAATGTCGCTCGGCGGCATTCCTTTGTGTCCGAAATGTTCATAACAATGGCTTCGCCAATACTTTACATGGTTTGATGATTGGGATAGTGCCAAGTGGTTACTGTTGGGTTTTCCAGCTATGGAAAGCACCAGATATTATTATTTCCAACGTTTTGGGTGTTCGTTCACTTGACTAATTGACTTAGGACCGACCAGCAGTATTCAGTCATATATACCACCTGACTCACACCACGACACTGCACTTTTTCATCTTGCTACTGAATGGCTCAAATCTTGCTGCCAGGCACATGAAGACTGTAAGGTTAAGGGCCCAGAATATCGACCATACAGACACGAACCTCCTGCAGGAACCTTGCTACGTATCGGTTGAACAAATATGGCCTCTTTGCAAAAGAGGAACAGATGGATTCCCAATGAGTGGCGTGATGATTCTCAGTGGCTACCTCTTCGAAGTGAAGTACTGATGTGTTAGCTCGAGCATAGGCAAATGGAACTTCCTAGATCCAAGAGAACCCGATATAGGCGCAGAATTGGTCTTGGATGAGAATTCGGGAAACGAACAGTTTGTCTCGCACCTAAATGCACCCGATATCAATGATTTTGATCGATGGCTGGAACACGAGGCCCTGCGATTTACAACACGACTCCAAGATGCTCAGGGTAAATTCTATTTTGTCCTATTTCTCGATCAAGGAGATCGTTTCCGTTATCAGTTTAGTGGTCTGATTGTGTACCAGCCAGAGGATCAACCGGAATTCTTCTACCGAGTTGGGTACATGAGTTGGCAGAGGTTTCCACGGGGATTGTTAACACACGAGCTCTCGCTCCAGCAAACTCAAAGGAAGATCAAGGTCCTGTAGAATTTCCAAGAGAAAGAAAAATCAGAACTACAGATAAAATAACAGCTTTAATACTCCCGAACACTCTATTTAAACACATTTAATCAGTTTTGCCCTAACTGATTATTAAGTCTCAATGCAGGAACTATACGTTTAATCAGTGTGATTTACTGCCCAGCAGCTGTGAGTCACATAAATATTTACTTGACTTTTATACTTAGAATTTTAGGCTTTTGTGCTGAATCAGTGCAGTGACTCTTATCTGCTCACGTTTTACGATGAGGAAGAGCTTGTAGTTCCCCCCTGTAGAAGTTTGAATCATGGGAAAATGTACTGTTTCAATAGCCTACTATATATAAACGAAGACAAAACCCTGGAATAAGGGGTTTGCATTGGGCATATTATGGCAAACCTTGAGATACCGAATTGTTACTGAAAATGATAGGTAAGGTAAAATTAAAAAAAATACTACATATCACCCAAAAATCTAACACATTGAACAATGCGACCGAGGGGAATCGAACCCCTCTCTAACGCTTGGAAGGCGTTAATGCTAACCACTACACCACGGTCGCTAATTATAGATATTGCTTCAACTCGAAAGCAGGGACTATATTCTGACCTGTAAAATAGAAATGGTATTGCTAATAAGAACTTGCAACAAGGAATTCTGTTCGTAGAAGTAGCTCTGACCATGATAGGCTCTATGAAATAATAGCTCGTCTTAGCTTACTGGCCAAATGATATTCCGCCACTAGCAAGAGGGGTAATGTAAGCACTATGCCTGGACAAAAGCTTTGATTTATATCTTTGTTTTTAAAATCCTCGACATGTCACGGTGTTCTTAGACGGTTCTTTCGCATTAAGTTGCGAAATTGAAAACATGGCTTTAACGGGTTTCACCTCGAAATGGGGCGCAATTTTCCTCCTCACCTTTTTTGGTTATTGCTTCTTTAAGCTTTATCAACAGCGGCTATTCTTCAGACGGACCGCTGAAAAGTATAACTTGGTGAGTATTGGCTCACCCAACCACCTCGTCTTATACAGCACTTCAGCTGACGCTTTGTAGCCCACATTGCCAGGTCACTCCTGGCTTCTCGGCAACCTAATTGCTGTGGGCAAGATTATAGTCAAGTACCCTGGAGATGTCCACGGTCAATTGATGCCCGACTTTCTCGCTCGAGATTACCCTGAGATCGCTGAACTTGGCGTATGCTATATTGATCTATGGCCAATTTCATGGCCTATGCTTGCGACATTTCACCCGGAAATCGCATCGCAATACACGCAGGAATCATCAAAGCCAAAACACGAAATTACCAGAGGCCAATTTCGACCCTTGACGGGCTTGAAGGATCTTGTTCTATCTGAAGGTGCCTTTTGGAAGAAATGGCGAGCGACGTTCAACCCTGGTTTCTCCACACAGAACATTACAGCTCTTGTCCCCGAATTCATCGAGGAGGCTTCAATCTGGAAGAAGCACTTGGAAGAAATCGCAAAAGATGGACGGATCGTGCATCTTGAGGATTGTGTGATGAGAGCTAATTGCGATATCATCGGCCGGTCCGTCTTAGGAATAAGTCTGGGTATTCAAGCAGGTACTGACAACAAGATCTTCCCCACGCTAAAAGCCGCTATTTCGCTTCTCGTGATGGACTGATCGCCGCCTCAGTGGGGTAGACTTCTCAATCCTCTGTGAGGCTTTAGACTATCGTATCTTAATCGCCAACTGCGCAGCCAACTGCGGCCGCTGATTGAACGTCAACTCCAAAACCATGAGCGTATTGAGGGGCCCAAGACTGTGAATAGCCTCGCCATCAAGACATACATGAAGGAACATGGCTCGACAAGCACTTCTGCGCAGGGAATCGATCCTGAGTTTTTGGATGTCACGATTGAGAACCTCAAGATCTTTCTCTTCGCTGGCCACGACACAACCGCTTCTACACTCTGCTTCGCTTACAGCTACCTTCATAAACACCCCAGAGTGCTTGAGAAACTTCGGGAGGAACATGATACAGTTTTGGGTTCTGATCCCGCTGATGCTACAAGAAAGATTGCCGGAACTCCAGCCCTGCTGAATCAACTATCATACACCACAGCAATCATCAAAGAGACTCTTAGACTAGAGCCGCCAATTGGGTCTTGTCGAGAAGGCTCCCCCACGTTCTTCCTGAGACATCCCGAAACCGGACAGCAGCTCCCTACAGATGGCTTTATTCTGTTCTCTGCAAGTAAGGCAATCCACCGGAACCCAAAATTCTGGTCTGAGCCCGACAAGTTCTTACCAGAGCGCTGGCTCGAGCAGGTAGTTCACAAGAATGCTTACCGGCCGTTTGAGTTGGGACCCCGAGGATGTATCGGACAGGAACTTGCTTTGACGGAATTGAGGCTTCTGCTTGCTATGACAATCAGAGATCTGGAAATTGTGCCTGCATACAAGACAGGTGCCGACAGCTTGTATGGGCATCAAGCTTATCAGGCGCATATGCCAGGCGAGCTTACGGCACACCCAAGTAAGGGTATGCCGGTTACTGTGAAAACTCGTAAGGTCTAAGGTTGCAAACAAGTAATCGTAACATGAAGGCGCTAGATCGGAATCTGGAGTTATGTAGTAATACCGGCATGAAGTAAGAGGTAGTTAATCATACTTGCAAACGGCCCTTCTCATCGCTGTAAGGAAGAGGTCAGGAAGGGTCTGCAGATTAAACACGCATCGACTTATGTATTTCCGTGTATTTCTGTTGGCAACCTGAAGTTGGCAGTAGTGAATCGCATCATCTTGTGTGATTACCCTAGAGAGATAGATCAAGGTCACAAGCTCGAGGCCATGCATTTTTGATCAACTATCCGAAGATTAGTGGAAATGATGTAGCCTAATATAACCACCAGCGCGGTTGAAGTAAAAGGTTTCTGGCATAGCATATTCCAAGACTAAGATGCAACAGGGACTTGAGATATCATGAAAGGATCAAAAAGGTGGCTTGTGAGACCCGAGGAGATACTTCAAAGGATTGTGCTGCTACCATATAGTTAGACAGGATCAGGTGCCGAAGGGTCTCTTATGCGGACGTAAGTGATTAGCAACATTATTCTGAGTAACCTTATTGATCAGAGATCTATGGAGATATACTGGCAGTATATACATCTATATTTCTAGTATCCTAATCTATGCTAGGATTCCTTCGTCCCAGTCTAAGCCCCGCAATCTACATCGTGTTGTACTTAAATCTGAATAATGGAATTTACAGGTTCTGAACGCTTCTGCTTCCACAAGTTTGACATCTTTCTTCTATGAGATATCCTATATGCCATAAATATGGCATCGGAAATCTGTTGAGTGACATCCCAGGTGGTCGGCATGTGGTGCCCGCCGTTGAACCTGATGACTCTTCGAACACTCTGCTGCGTACAATGCCCCAACAACACTTTGCCCTCGTCAAGATAGGGATCTGATAGCCCGAGCACGTGCACAGTAGGCAATCTGATCTCCGGGGCCTCAGTAACGAAAGGAGGGAATGTCCCACAGAAGAAGACGCCAAAAAGGGAATCATGTGTAAAAGCCCCTTGTTGCTGTTCAATCAAAATGCTAGCTGCAGCACGCGCGCCTTGAGAGAAGCCAAGGACCCCAGCGAAGGGACCATATTGTATTATGAAACTCTTGATGTATGCAATGGCATTGGCTTCTTCTTCTCTCTTACTCTCGGCGGATAATGCCTCGCCATCGCTGACCCAGCATGAGTATGGGCCGCAGTTCTCAAAGAATGGGAGAACGCCGGGTCCAGGAGCGCTGTCCAGAGGGCCATTGAGGTAGACGAGCTCAAAGCGGTTGCTTAGATTGTGCTCTAACTTGGCGAATTGCACACGCATGATGCGCGAGGATGCACCGCCGCCATGGAGACAGAGGAGTCTTGGTAGATGAACCATATTGCTAATTGAGAGGCAGCAGGCGAAGACCAGAACGACTGAGTAACCTTTGGGGTGACGTGAAGAGTAGAAAGACGGATAGTGAGAAAAATGTAAATTGGGGTCGAAGAGGGCGAAGTCTGACTACCTGTCCCATTTGTCTCACGTATTGTCGTCACTTGGACCAAGAGAGTCTGCCTGATAGACTCCTAAGCCATGCTTCCCCACACACAAGATTTTATTGGAAGTCAGAAGAATATCAGCATCATTACAGAATAATCCTGAATCGAACCATGCCACAGCTAGAACCTAAAACATCCCGATTTAAAATCGTAGCGGCCGCACCAAACTCAATCTTGGGACGGCACATGGCAGCTCCATAAGCGCCACCCGGTCAATCGTCCGATAAACCAGGTTCTGTTCCTCTTTTATGCACACCCTCGTCCAGTACCGCACATAGCCGTTGTTGGTTCAGCGGTGGGGCAAACAGACGAGTGCCGTCCCCAGCCCCCAACAAAGTAAGGCTGAGGCTAAATATGACAACGGCTCCAATGCGCCGCAGGTCAGCCCAGATTAGAAGCCAAGACTCGGGGACTTTGGAGTATGGATCGCAATAACGTTCAATGGCGACTGCGCCGCATTGTGGCCCATTGCTAATTTCACTACCAAACCTAATAATATGGAAATATATCGTTCCTGGCTAGCGACATCCTCAACAAGCCGTGATAAAACGTGCATCATCTCCCTGCAGAATGCCATCAGACTTTCTCGGCATCTCAACCTTCTGTTTGATACGTGTTCTTTTCTTTGAAACGATCTGCAACAATGCCTGTCACGTCAACCTTTTACGTTGCAGTGCAGATACTCGTGGCAATCTCCCTGGTTCATGCAGCTGCTGTTACTTTGGAGCACCGTTCCCTTGATCGCGGTAACGCCGTTGCAGTTCCTGCCCACTGGGACGTCTATGGGTATCTCTTCAATGTCACCGTTGGCTCTCCACCGCAGAGCATTACCATGCTCAGTGACATGAGCTGGATGGCTCCATTTGTCCGATCTGGTCGATGCATGGGCCAATTCAACCCTGAGGTCTGCGTCGCTCAAGGACAACCGATTTTTAACGAACGTGAATCGGAGACGTTCAAAAACACCTCGTTTGCGCAAGCAACATGGCCTGTCACTGCTTTTGCCCCAAACTTCACCGTCGATTACGGAAGAGACACGATGTGCATTGGACGAATCTGCAACCCAGATACGCTTATGCAGGTTTCTGACTTTCCCTATCCAGGCAGCGTTGTTCCTGTCATCCCGTTTGGGGGAATCTTTGGCCTCGCCCCACCACCAGAAGTGCGCACTGAGACATCTGAGCCCGCCAACTTCCAGGCCTGGGAGGGCGGCAAGATGGGGCCCATTGTTGGGTGGCATACGTGCGACGTGCTCGGATCAACGGCGACCTGTCAAGGAGGCGATGCACAGTTGGTGTTTGGAGGCACAGATACGAAAATGTACAGGGCCAAAGAGCTGCAGTCATACGAGATCCAGAACCCTAAATGGCTCAGCGATGCGTTTTACCCAGTGACGCCACCTCGCAGCAACTACTGGAGCACGCCGTTGACTGGAATGTGGATCAAGACCGATAAGCTGTCCAAGAACTATGCTGTTCCTTTCAAGGCTGTCAAGGGTGATAGAAAGACACCCCCACTAGCAGTTGTGGACGAAGGATCTGAGGGGTTGGGAGCACCCTTGTCCAAGAACGGGTACAGGTACCTTGTCAAGCACATCAAGGGTGCCAAGCTCGCATCCAAGGCAATCATCGAGAACATTCGAAAACAGGGATCGACAGGGTACAACACCGCTGAGCAGGATTGGTACACTGTTCCCTGTGACGGCATACACGAGTATCCCGATCTGGTGTACCAGCTCGACGGGGGAAAGAAGTACACGATTCCTGCAAGTGATTATGTAATGAGGCTGAGTGATATGCCAGGGTCTGTCTGTTATCTCGGTGTCAATATTTGGAAGTTTGGACGCACAAAGAATGGAGATGCTAGAGTCATTCTTTTGGGTAAGGCATTTCTCAAGAGGCACTATCTTGTTCTCGATTTTGAGCACCGCTCATTTGGTCTTGCACCTCTTCGTGTAAATTAGTTTTCTACTAGACGTCTTGCGTCATTCTGGTCTTGTACGCTTAATTTCGTGAATATGCAATCAATAATGTCCTTTAAATCGTATATATCTTTGTATCACGACCTGAAGCTAATATACAATCTCACTCCGTACCAAGTCGTCTGTTTCCAATGAGGTTAGGTTCCCCAAAAACATCTTTGACCTCTTCGTTCTGAATAGTCTGCAGATACCAAGCGACAACATTAGGATACTGCTTCCTCATAGGCTCATCAATCACATGCATAAAAGCCCACAAGAGAGCAGAAGCACCAGTCAAGTCAGCAAGCGTCAATTCGTCCCCGACGAGCAAACGGCCTCTGGCGAGATGCTTCTCTAGTACCGACAAACCATATGTCAATTGACCCAATGCCTTGGTCTCGGTAGCTTCGTCAAACGGGATCATCCCTACTCGCCACATGACAAGGCTGAGGACACTTGAGTAAACCTCCTCAGCAAAGAACGAAATCCATTGCCTGATCTTTGCTGAGGTCACAAGGTCGTCACCGAGTAATTGACCTGCTCGGGGGCCCGACTGAGCCACATACTGGGCGATGGCATCGGATTCTACTAGACAGAAGCCTTCGGGTCCCTCAAAGGCTGGGACCTTTCCAGCAGGGAACTTTGCGAGAAACTCGGCTGACTTGTTGGTCACAAAGTGTTGATAAGGGGGGACCTCAATGGTGAGGTTGTTGAGCTTTGCGGCGGCGAGGATCTATGTAGAGTGTTAGCTGTATTGTATTACCAACAAATGCGTCCAAGTGCGATAGCCGGTAATGCGAAAGGGGGAATTACTTTGAAAACCCTGCCGTTAGGCAGGTAGGTATGAAGCGTTCCGAAAGAAGTCATGTTTTTTGCTAATCTCGTGTTGTTGTCGTCGTCTTCTTGATTCAATCGAGGAAAGATAAATTACATGGAGAATCAGACCTTCACAGTACTACGCACCTTAACATAGACAGAGGACTTAGGATACCACGTCATCAGGAAATCCAACTTCCGTGTTGGGGTCTAATTTACCCTGCGGTCAACTCCGCCGCCGAAGGATCGCAATGGGATGATTATCAGACACGAGCAAACATTTAACCCCAATGCACAATTTCCTTCAGAAAAGAACGCATTCTTGATCTGGTAAGCCGATATAACAAAGTAAGCGATGTACATCGATTTATACGAATTACTCGTTTTGGGCTTTATATGCAAGGAAGACCGCGTAATGCTTATTACGGTAGAGCCGCTGGACTTTGATATGTAGGTATAGGGTGCGTGCATAAGATCTACCATAATCCTTGCTCACATGCTTATCCCCGCGCAGTACGGAGTACTTCTGTGCACACCACCCTTAGTCTTGTAGGGCTTACCAGGGGTATTTTGGCGCTCGCTTAGCAGGTTCGGGGAAGCCAATCCGTGGCACCGAATTAAGTACACTGCATAGCCGAAAATGCTAAGACTCCAATCCTTCGGGAGCATAAATCATACGAGTTACGCTATCTTAACGATCCGTTGGGGTAAGAAGTTGTTATCGGAAATATGCAGGAAACTTTCTGGGGTGTTATGAAACGAACTGGGACTAACATATTGCCGGAATCTTGGCAGCTGTCCCATTGGTCAATGTCAATGGCAAACCAACCCTGGGTCGCTAATTGCAGACGTAAGAGGCTAGAATACATGAACGTATGGTTCTTCAATTGGTTGAAAAGATGTTTATGCAATACACGTGTCTACTTCATGGCAAGCTCGTGGCCAACAAAAATCTAGTCTTACAATACATCCCGCTTGATGGCAAAGGTACTATCCAACCACGCAAACATCTTGTGGTGAACAACCGCCAAAGCTCCAATCTTTGCCTGCAATCCGCCACCTTCAACTCCCTTGCCGATCCACATGTGTTTCTCAGCGGGGCCAAGGGCTGTTAGTCCCTCGAAAATGGGGTTGGCGTTGATATCAGGCGTGAAGTAGAAGGAATCCGCCGCGCCAGTGATTAGGGTGGGGCATTTGATCTTGGAGAGGTATCCGCCTTTGAGTGAGATCTGTTGCATGACTCTTAGCACATCTGCCGGCGTGTCCACTCCAAATACCCATTTGCCGTGTCCGAACTCCCATGCGATTTGAAAGTTGACAGCAGTGAGACAATTTACCACGCTGTTGAAGACACCGTCGCTTAGCCAGCCCGAGACCCAGCCGTTGATGAACCAAGGCGGCATTCGGCTGCGAGTGATCTCGAAGAGATCCAGAGGTCCGTCACAGGAGACACAAGCTTTGATTCGAGGATCCACGGCTGCCCGTAGCGATAAGTAACCGCCGAGTGAAGCTCCAAAGATGGCTAGACGTTCGAGGTCGAGATCAAAGTTTGGGGCTACTTCATCCGTGACAAAGTCTAGGACTTGGCTGACGATGTATTCCCAGTCCGTACGGAGTTTCAACTTCCCAACGCGCAGAGGAAGGCCCTGACCAGGGCCATCAAAGCTGAAAACGGCGTATCCTCGAGGAAGGGCACCAGCAGCACCATAAAAATAGAGCTCTTCTTGAGTTGAGTCAAAACCTCCAGTCTGAAGCACGACGGGGATCTTTCCTGGTAGCCTGTGATGCGGAGCAGGGAGATAGAGTCTGCCGGGTAATCTGAGATCCTTCTCATAAGGAATCTCAAAATTCTTGACAGTGGCGTCAAGAAGAACCCAGCCTTTGTCGAAAGCCTCGACACTGGCCTTTGACGAGGCCAAGATGCGTGGATCTTCGGGGGTACAGTGAAGCAGAAACTCGCTGGCCCGCCAGTAATTGGCAGCACGGATATAAGCCCAGCATGCTCCAGTCTTATCACCGACAGCAGCAGCTTCCTCTGCCAGAGCCTGGGCCATTACTGCCTGCTCTTGCCAAGCGCGGTACCAACTTTCGGGATCACCATCTTTGATGCGGCCTGCTGTGTTCAAGCACTCGCCGACTTCTGCTCCTTGAAAAGGAACAGTTCCAAGAAGACGAAGGAACTCAAAGTTGAAGAAATCTGAGGCAAAGACTTTGTGCATGATGGGCTACTGGAATTGAGTTGAGGGGAAGAAAGAAGAGATGGTTCTAGGGGCATCGACACATATCCAACAAACATTGTTCATAAGGCTGTGTACATGTAGTTCGTGCCAGCCTCTACTAAGGCCAACCACTAGTGATTACCGTTTTGAGAAGAGAAAAGCCACACCCCATCGTAAGATGTCGAATGTATTGAGTTCTAGCCTAAGCCTCTTCTGTGAAACTTGCTCAGTGGTTGCCGGCGCCATCCGTGATATGCCGAGACGTTCGGAGGCTTTTTATTTGCCCCCACACTGAGTACAGTACATACATACCTTGCGCATGTCACATTTTGTGGGCGTGCACGTGGAAATGAGTCCACGCTATGCAAGGGTCCTCTCGGCCCGTTCCCTGCATACGCCCGCTTCCATTTCAACAAACCAGGTCAGATCTCATCCTGATTACTGGAGAAAGTACGAATACCCCAAAGGATTTGGAAATACTACGTAGTAGGCCCTGACACTTGGTGGATATGGGTAATGGTAGCAAGCAGTCTGTCAGACAGTTGCTTAAGTTACGAAAAGCCTCATAACATTACAACAAGGTACTTGAAGGCCTAGATTTAGGAGAGCTCCGGCGATTTACTACCGTACGCCCCTTGGCCAATTCGGAAGGAGTAGGATATGCGCCCATTTCGAATCCTTCAAACAATGGGGCCATGGGGCCATGATTACCTTGGTTAGGAAGTCCCAAAGCATTGCCGCGCATGGTATACTGTACTACCTTAGTTGCCGAGATAGTTCTGGCACTTATACAGACAAATCCAAAGTTAATGGCTAGAATCTCCTATGCAATACCTGGCAATTCTCTCTTCATCATTCAGTGCAAACAAGTTCAACACAAGTTTAACGATTAATTTCAATCATGACGGACAGTCACCCGTTTTCCAAAGAGCCCATTGCCATCATTGGTACCTCCTGTCGCTTCCCCGGCGGCGCCAACACCCCCTCCAAACTCTGGGACCTCTTGTGTGAGAAGCGAGACGTCCAGTCTCACATTTACAATGAGAGGTTTAACGTTGAAGCCTTTTACAGCCCCAATGGTGATAAGAATGGCTGCACCGATGTAAAGAAGGCATATCTGCTGTCTGAGGATATTCGATTGTTCGATGCCTCGTTTTTCAGGATTAATCCTCGTGAGGCTGAGGCTATGGACCCTCAGCAACGTCTCTTGCTTGAGGCTGTTTATGAGGCCACTGAGGTGGCTGGTCTGCCTATGGAAGATCTGAAAGGATCTGACACAGCTGTTTACGTTGGATGCATGACTGGCGACTACCATGAGATGCTCATGCGTGACCCACAAGACATGCCCAAGTATATGGCTACTGGTACTGCTCGCAGCATCCTCTCGAACCGAATCTCTTATCTGTTTGACTGGAAGGGACCTTCTATGACCATCGACACGGCATGCTCTTCAAGTCTTGTCGCTGTCTACGATGCTGTCACAGCCCTCCGCAACGGTGTATCTAAAATTGCCTGCGCTGGAGGTGCCAATCTCATCCTGGGCCCGGAAATGATGATCTCGGAATCCAAGCTGCATATGCTGTCTCCAACTGGACGTAGTAGCATGTGGGACGCTTCGGCCAACGGATACGCGAGAGGCGAGGGAGTCGCAGCCATCATGATGAAAACTCTATCTCAAGCATTGGCAGACGGAGACCATATTGAGGGAATCATCAGAGAGATTGGAGTCAACTCGGATGGACGTGAGTTTGAGCACTATACTGAGTTGCGTAATTCGGCTGCTAACCATTCACAGGAACGAACGGTATCACACTACCAAGTCCTGAAGCCCAAAAAGTTCTAATTCGACAGACCTACAAGAATGCTGGTCTGGATTTCTTTAAAGACCGCTGCCAATTCTTCGAAGCTCATGGAACGGGTACACCTGCTGGAGACCCCCTTGAGGCCCGCGCCATCCATGAAGCTTTTTTCAATGATGGTGAAATCATCACTGAGCCTATGTATGTCGGCTCAGTCAAGACAGCAATCGGTCATCTCGAAGGATGTGCCGGACTTGCCGGCTTGATCAAAGCTCTCGAAGCTGTCAAAAGAGGCATCATTCCGCCTAACCAGCTCTTTGAGAAGCTCAACCCCGCCATCAAACCCTATGCTTCCAACTTGAAGATTCCAATTGAGGCTACACCATGGCCTAAGTTGGTCTCCGGATCTGTCAGGCGTGCGAGTGTCAACTCATTCGGATTCGGTGGAACGAATGTTCACGCCATCATTGAGGAATTCGAAAATGTTCCCACCAGTACGAGTTCCCCTCACGACATCATTTCTACCCCGCTTGTTCTCTCTGCCAACTCAGATCTCTCGCTGCGCACGCAAATTGCACAGTTTGCTGAAGCACTTGAGCATAGCGACAAAGACCAGGTCGACAGCATCATCTTCACTTTGGCACAGAGGCGATCCCAACTTCCAGCCAGGACTTTCTTTTCCGGCCACGACCTGCCGAGCCTTCAGCAGAAGTTGAGAGATGCTACGTCTGAGAATGTTGTGCTGCCGATCGCCAACCAGGTTGTGCCCTCAGGCCAGGCACCTCGTATCTTGGGTGTCTTCACTGGACAAGGTGCGCAATGGCCTACCATGGGAAGAGAAATTCTCAAGGCTTCGCCGTTTGCTCAAAGTCTGATGACGTCCTTGGAAGAGTCATTGGCAAACCTTGCTGAGCCTCCCACCTGGACTCTCACTGAGCAGATTATGGCCGACAAGGAAACTTCTCGTCTCAGTGAAGCTGCTGTTTCACAACCACTCTGCACGGCAGTCCAGATAATGGTGGTTGAGTTACTACGCAAGGCTGGTACAAAATTCGACTGCGTTATTGGTCATTCCTCTGGAGAAATCACTGCTGCTTACGTTGCTGGCTTCCTATCAGCCACTGATGCTATTCGAGTCGCATACCTTCGCGGTGTCTGCGCGAAACTTGCTGGTGGTGACAATGGAGCAAAGGGATCCATGATGGCGGTTGGGTTCTCATTTGAAGAAGCCTCTGTTTTCTGTGAGGAGAACTTCGCCGGCCTTATCGATGTGGCTGCCAGTAATGCACCCGCTAGCACTACCCTCTCTGGCGACAAGGCCAGCATTGATGAAGCTAAGGCAATTTTGGACGGACAAGGCACATTTGCCCGTGTCCTCAAGGTTGACACTGCCTATCATTCCCATCATATGAATCCCTGCGCTCAGCCATACCTTGATAAGCTCCAGGCTGCTCAGGTCAAGTCTCTTCCGGGTGACCAGTCTGTCGAATGGTATTCCAGTGTCCTGGGCGAGCGCATCACTGCGTCTCTACACGGTGAAGCACTCTGTGACGAGTATTGGGTTGAGAATATGGTTAATCCAGTTCTATTCTCGGTGGCCTCGGAACTCGTGGCTGATGCCTCTCAACCCTGTCATTTGGCTCTTGAGGTGGGTCCTCACCCTGCTCTCAAGGGCCCCTTCAACCAGACACACAAACGTGCCACTGGATCTCAGTTGCCGTATCAAGGTACCTTGAACAGGAACATACACGACGTGGAGGCCTTGGGCGATTCGCTTGGTTTTCTATGGTCTCATCTGGGCAAGTCTTCTGTAGACTTTACCTCATACACCCAATCCTTGGCATCATCTTCCACCACAGCTATGGCAGTTGGTCTTCCTTCATACGCATGGGATCATACACAGTCTTTCTGGAGAGAGTCAAGAAAGTCAAGAAAGTACCGACAGCGCGCCCAGCCTCCTCACCCTCTGTTAGGCACTCGCTCTGTCGAGGATACCACCGACAGCATGCGATGGATCAACTATCTGCGACTCGATGACGTGCCCTGGCTTGAAGGCCACAAGGTCGAAGGGCAAGTTGTGTTCCCAGCAGCCGGGTACCTGGTTATGGCTATGGAATCTGCTCGTGCTATCGATGAGACGAAAGAGATCCAGCTCATTGATCTGTTTGATGTCCATATCATGAGTGCTATACAGTTGAGCGAAGGATCTCAAGCTGTTGAAACTCTCTTTGCTCTGCAAGTCGAAAAGAGCGAGTCAAGCTTTGCTACTGCTCGTTGGACTTTGTCTACGCCAATGAGTGGACGAGACGATGGCTGGAAGTGCAATGCAAAGGGACAACTCCGTGTAGAATTTGGCTCTTCAAATGGCACGGCCCTTCTACCACCGCGGAATAAGCCAGTCGCTTCACTAACATCTGTCGATGTTGAGAGGTTTTACAGCTCCCTTGCTAACATCGGACTCGAGTACACCGGCGAATTTAAGCATCTTGATAGTATTGAGCGTCAACGGGGCCTAGCAACTGCACATGCGCACCAAGTCACTCCCAACTTTTCCGCAATGATCCACCCTGCTCTACTAGATGCTGCTTTCCAGTCCATCTTCGCCGCGTACTGCTGGCCGGATGACGGAAGCCTTCAAGCTCCCTTCGTCCCAACCTTCTTCAAGAGTCTTCGCATTGTCAACACTAGCCAGCTGCAACATGGGGAGGCGTTGACAATCGACTCTTTCTTGACTGGTACCAATGAGCGTGAGCTCACTGCTGATATGGATATTTTTCAATCTGCGAATGATGAGCCTGTGTTGCAGCTACAAGGACTGACCTGCACGTCTCTCCTTCGGCCTGGACCCAGCAACGCGAAGGAGCTCTACACCCGGACTGAGTGGGAGGTTGATATTGCAAGTGGCATTGCAAACTCTGACACTCAGGATGAGGATACTGCATCTGATCTGGAACTCGTTGATCTTTGTGAGCGCCTTTCGTACTTCTATCTCCGAGAGCTCAACAATGCCGTTAGCCGCGATCAAGTTTCCGGCTTTGATTGGCATTATCAGCGCATTTTTGAGTGGATCGATCATCTCTTCCCATCAATTCAGTCTGGCCAACATCCTACCATCAAGAGTGAATGGTCCAACGACTCCAGGGAGTGGCTTGTGCAACAGGCTTCCAAGTTCCCCGGTCGCATCGACCTCCAGCTTATACAGGCCGTGGGAGAGAACCTCCCTGCTGTTGTGCGAAAGCAGACCACCATGCTGGAGCACATGGTCAAGGATGACATGTTGAACCGCATATACAAGTTTGGTCTTGGCTTTGAGAGGGCCAACGTCTACCTGGGGCGCATTGCTAAGCAGGTCGCTCATCGATATCCTCGCATGAACATCCTTGAGATTGGCGCTGGAACTGGAGGCGCTACTCAGGGTATCCTTGAGTCTCTTGGTACATCCTTGGAGACCTACACTTTCACCGATATCTCCACCGGTTTCTTCGAGGCTGCTGCCGACGCGTTTGATCACTGGAACTCCAAAATGATCTTCAAGCCTCTCAACATTGAGAATGATCCTACTGAACAAGGTTTCCCAGAGGGACACTATGACTTCATCGTCGCTTCCAACGTTCTTCATGCCACGAAGAGTCTTGCAGTCACGCTACAAAACACCCGCAAGCTTCTCAAGCCAGGTGGACAGCTACTTCTTCTTGAAGTAACAAGCGAGATTGTACGCGTAAAGCTCATGATGTCCGGTCTTTCTGGTTGGTGGCTTGGAGGTGATGATGGACGTCGGTATGGACCCACGATCCCTGTTTCTGAGTGGGACTCACTGCTGAAGGAAACTGGCTTCTCTGGTGTCGACAAGACGGTCAACGACTTTGTTGATGAGGACAAGTACATGACTTCGGTTATGTTGTCACAGGCTGTTGATGACAGGATGCAGCTTTTGAGGCAGCCACTTGTTGCATCTGGTGGTTGGCTTGCATCTCAATCCATCACTATCGTTGGTGGACAGTGCCAAGATATAGGCAAGGATGTTATGAGCATCCTCCTTCAGATGAACAACGGCGCGGCCCAGCCTGTCATTCACCATGTCGCTACCTTTGAGGAGTTGGCTTCTTCCAATGTCCAGGTTCGATCGGCCTTGGTCTTGGAGGATCTTGATGAGCCCATCCTCAAAAGTCTGACGGATGACAAACTTCGAGGTGTCCAGAGACTCATCAACGACTCTCGTCAAATTCTCTGGGTCTCTAGAGGGTGTCAGAGAGACGAGCCCTTTGCGAATATGTCTATAGGAATGTGTCGCAGCTTGGCCTCCGAGTATCCTCACATCCACCTACAGCATGTTGACATCGAAGGCGATATTACTGCAACAACTGCATCTCTTCTGGCAGAGGGGTTCCTTCGACTCATTTACAGAGCCTCACTCAAGTCTAGTGATTTGGTCTGGTCGATCGAAAGCGAAATGGTTCTTCGAGATCATCAGTGGTTCATTCCTCGTGTCAAGTCTGACCATGCACTCAATGACCAGCTCAACGCCAGCAACATGAAAATCCAGACTCACAAGCAACTTGACAAGGTCGCCATCGAGATCCAACAGCGACGCAATCAGTTTGTTATTGTTGAGCCCGCTCCTTCCCTTCCTCTGTCCAGCTCTTCACGTCCTGTCGATATCACGGTCACTCACTCTCTATTGTACCCCTTCCAGGTCGGTACCAAGTCCTCTGGTTATCTATGCTATGGCTACACAGACTCTGAGCCTCGGACCAGAGTTCTTGCCATTTCTGAGGTGAGCAGATCCAGGGTTTCGGTACCTCCCTTCTTCGTCTGGGACCTTTCCTCTAGCGATATCGACGCTGCCGGCTTGCTGTGCAAGACTGTCTTTGCAATTACTGCTGATAGACTCTTGGGTGATATCGAGAGTGGAGGCACGGTTCTTATCCACGAGTCAGATGAGTTCTTAGGTACCGCTCTTCAGTGGAAGGCTACAGAACTTGGTCTCAAGGTCGTCCTGACTACGTCTGAGAGTAGTAGGGCCAAATCGGACGATGTACTCTTTATCCATGCCCTTACCCCGGAGCGTTTTGTCAATAAGATCATTCCTGAAAACACCAAGGCCATCATTGATCTTTCTGGCAAGGATTACACCACCGTCGACTCTCCCCTGCGCCGTTGTCTTCCTGCGCATTGCAAGTTTCATCAGCTAGAAGATATTCTCGGCCACGTCTCTCAAGGTGTCCTAGATCCTATCATCCATGGTATCCGGGATGCCAGTCGCTCATCTCTTCAGTTTGAGAGCGATGGGCCTGTCGTCAAACCCTCTGATCTTGCCAATACGTCAGTATCGTTCAAAGACTACGCCACCATAGTCGACTTCTCTGCCGACACCACAATCCCCATGGTGGTCCAGCCTCTTGAGGGCAACCGACTGTTCCGCTCCGACAAGACGTATCTTCTAATCGGCTGCACCGGAGGTCTCGGCAAAGCGCTCTGCAGATGGATGGTCTCCTGCGGTGTTCGACATCTTGCCCTGACGACTCGAAACGTGGCTGCCATTGATAAAGTGTGGCTGGAGGAGCTTCGTCTGCAGGGCGCTCAAGTCAGCCTTTATCAGGCTGACGTCAGTGACAAAGCGGCTCTATCACAAGCCTATGACCGGATTGTCAAGGAAATGCCTCCTATCTGTGGTGTTGCCAACGCTGCTTTGCTCCTGTCTGATCGAACCTTTAGTGAGTTCAAAATTAGCGACTTCACCAAAGTGTTTGGACCCAAGGTCAAGGGCACACAGAACCTACACGAGCTCCTCATGGATCAGAAGCTTGATTTCTTTATCATGTTTTCTTCTCTAGCTAGTGTTGTTGGCAATCGTGGTCAAGCCAATTATGCTGCCTCCAACCTGTTCATGAGCGCCATCGCTGAGCAGCGACGTGCCAAGGGTCTTGCTGCTTCGGTCATGCACATCGGCATGGTTCTCGGCGTTGGCTACGTCTCTTCCACAGGAGCCTACGAGGCTACCTTGCGTAGCTCCAACTACATGGCCATCTCTGAGACTAATCTACTCAACATGTTTTCCCAGGCCATTCTCGTCGGCCAGCCTAACTCAACTCACGCTCCTGAGCTTATCACCGGTCTCAACCGGTTTAGCTTGGAGCCCGAAGCTCAGAAGTACTTTTGGCGTGATAACATGCGCTTCAGCCATCACACGCTTGAGGAAGAACGTCAAGAGCGTTCATCAACAACCAAAGTCTCCATCTCTCAGCGTCTATCTGAGGCTAAGGGCACAGCTGAAATCCTCGCCGTTGTCGAAGAGGAATTCTGCAACAAGCTTGAGCGCTTGCTTCAAGCTGAGGCTGGTTCTGTTAAAACATCACAGTCGCTACTAGGCCTAGGCGTGGATTCTCTTGTTGCTGCGGAGATTCGATCGTGGTTCCTTAAGGAGCTTGATGTCGATACTCCAGTACTAGAGATCCTCAACACTGCTTCCATCACTGAGCTCTGCTCTACAGTTGTCTCTCATTTACCGACCTGTTCTGGAGATATTGAACCCAAGGCCGAAGTCACAAAAGAGGTACGTTCGAGAACTAATTGTGGTACTTTGAGGTTATTCCAAGCTAACAGTTCCAGGCGATCAAGACCCTCAACTCCGTTGATGTATCGACAAGGGTATCCTCGGCACTGCCTACAGAGAATGAGCCCTTCACCATTCGCAACAGTCCGAACTCAACCCAGGTCACCAGTGAAGACGGTGTCGACGAAGAAAAGTCTATCCACTTGAGTATAGACCGTAGCGGGCCTCTCTCCTTCGCTCAAGAACGTCTCTGGTTTCTTCAGCAATTCCTTCGAAATCACAGTACATACAACGTCACCATGCACTATCGTATCACTGGTCCCCTTCGCCTCAACGACCTGGAAAAGGCTTTCCAACAAGTCATCCAGCGCCATGAATCACTCCGTACCGCGTTTTTCATCGATGCGGAGACTGATCTGCCAAGACAAGCAGTGTACAAGCAGTCAATGTTCAAGCTCGAGCAGAGGCACAATTCAACTGCCAAAATTGAGTATGAGACCATGCAAGCGACAAAGTATGATCTGGAGAATGGCGATGTCATCAGAGCTGTTATTCTCGCCAACTCTGACGGTGCGTACGACCTCATCTTTGGTTTCCACCACATAGCACTTGATGGCTACAGCGCCCAGATCATGGTTCGTGATCTGGCCATGGCCTACGCCGGTCAGACCCTTCCAGCCAAGGAGCAGGGATATCTAGACTTTGCTATTACCCAGAAGCAAATCAAGTTTCCTGATACTACTGTTGCCTACTGGAAGTCGGAATTCGAAGAGTTGCCACCAACCCTTCCCATTTTCGACTTTGCGGAGGCGAAAACACGCGTACCCCTCACGGACTATACAACACGAGCATCTGAACGTGCCCTCTCTGCTGAGCAGGGCGGTAATATTAAAGCTGCTGCTAGATCTCTCGGCGTGACACCTTTCCATATCCACCTTGCTGCCCTACAAGTCGTCCTCTCTGATCTCGCTTCGGCCGATGATGTCTGCATTGGTATCACCGATGCCAACAAGAATGACGCTGCACACATGGATACTGTTGGATTCTTCGTCAACCTCTTGCCACTACGACTGAAGTCATCACCCTCGCAGACCCTGGCCGATTTGGTCTCGAACGCCAAGTCCAAAGCCAACAGCGCCCTTTCACACTCTGACATCCCCTTTGACGTCCTTCTCGATGAGCTCAAGCTTCCTCGCTCCACAACCCACAGCCCTCTCTTTCAGGTCATCCTCAACTACAAGATGGGCTCTACTCAGAAGGTTCCACTGGCCGATTGTGAGGCCCAGATTGTGGCCTTTAAGGATGCGGACAATCCTTACGACCTGACTTTTGACATTGAAACCTACAACGATGGATCTGCTTCTATCAGCGTAAAGACACAAGAGTATCTCTATACTCAAAGTGAGCTAAGTGTTGTGCTTGATAGCTATTTGCATACTCTTGCTCTTTTTGCCTCTGAGCCTTCGCAGACTATTGATCAGATCTGCAAGCCTACAGACGAGGAGATCCAGAAAGCTTTGAGCCTCGGCAGAGGCAAAAGGATACCATCTCCACGTCTCGAGACGCTATCCCACTACTTCGAGGAGTGTGTCCTCAAGCAGCCTGGCGACACTGCTCTTGTTACCGATGGCGGAGATGCCCTCACCTGGCGTCAGCTGAAGGCTGTGATCAACCAGATTGCGATAACACTCGTCGCGGCGGGTGTTAAGCAGGAATCTCGGGTGGGAGTGTACTGCGAACCAAGCATGTACATCCTTCCGATACTGATGGCCATCGCTGAGGTCAGCGGTGTATACGTGCCTCTGGACACTCAGAACCCCATCAAGCGTCTTCAACTGATGATCGACGATTGCCAACCCGATGTGATTCTTATCGATGACACGACCGCGACATCGGCCACCGAGCTAGAGACAAGTGCCCGGTTAATCAACGTCAACCGTATCAAGGCCGACTCTTTCGATGCCCCTCATATTGATAACCGTGCCAGAGCCGATGGACTAGGCTACATCTTTTACACCAGTGGCACAACAGGCGTTCCCAAAGCTGTTGCCCTCACTCACACCAGTCTTGTCCACCACTTTGACGGCTTCATTTACTACAACAGCCTCAGTAGGTGTCGCATGCTTCAACAGGCACCTCTTGGCTTCGACATGTCGCTGACGCAGATGACTCTGGCGATTATGCTTGGAGGAACCTTGATCGTCGCATCGAGCGAGACTCGAAAAGACCCTATGCGAATCGCGCAGTTGATGCTTGCTCAGAAGGTGACTCACACTTTCATGACACCTACACTTGCACTGTCAGTCATTCATCATGGCTATGATTACGTGAGACAGTGTGTCGGCTGGGAACATGCTTCTCTAGCCGGCGAAGCAATGTCTTCCCATGTTACCCGCGAGTTCACGAGACTTGGCTTAAGCAAACTTGAGCTTTACAATGGCTATGGTCCTACGGAGATCACTATCATCGCTACGTGCGGCTCGAATGAGCTTAGTAATACTCTTCACGATACTCGCAATCCAAGCATCGGACGTACTTTACCCAACTACTCCTGTTACATCTTGGATCAGAACATGCAGCCTGTTCGTCCCGGACTCGCTGGCGAACTCGTTGTGGGAGGATGTGGTGTTGCCATCGGATATCTCAACAAGCAGGATCTCACAGAAGCCAGATTCCTCGCTGATCCATTCGCCCCAGCTGAAGATATTGGGCGTGGATGGACTCGAATGTACCGTACAGGTGATAAGGCCAGGTTCCTGTCTGATGGACGTGTCTGTTTCCTTGGACGTATCGCTGGCGACTCGCAGATCAAGCTTCGAGGATTCCGAATTGAGCTCGAAGATATCGCCAACACCATCGTTAAGACCTCTGGTGGAGTCATTCCCGAAGCGGCAGTTTCACTTCGTGGCGAAGGAGACAGTGCATACCTTGTTGCGTTCGCCATTATTTCCCAGTCCAACTGTCCTTTCGATCTCAAGGCCTATCTGAAACAGCTTCTGAAAGACCTATCCCTTCCTCGGTTCATGATCCCTGCCAGAATTATCCCTATCGACAAGCTTCCGATGAACGCTTCTGGCAAGCTGGACCAGCATGCTCTCGATGCCCTCCCTGTTCCGATGAGTAAGGATGTCGTCGATAAGCTTCTTACTGAGACTCAGGAGAGACTCAAGCTAGGATGGCTCAAGGCCCTACCGCCCGTCGATGCGGCTATTGGCCCAGACACGGATTTCTTTGCTGCTGGTGGTAACTCCCTTCGTATCGTCAGTTTGCGAGAGTACATCGCACGCGAATTCGGAGTTACTGTTTCTGTCTTTGACCTCTTCCAAGCCAGTACCCTCGGGGAGATGGCTGCCAAGATTGATGGCTCGGCAGCTGAATTGGGTGACACCAAGCCAATTGATTGGGATGAAGAGACTCGCATCGGTGCTGACATCGCCGTCGGGGTACAAGAACCATCAGTTTCTGAGGCAGATGATCTCCAAGTGGTTCTGACTGGCTCAACCGGATTCCTAGGTCTGTCGATCCTCAAGTCCCTACTCGAGGACACTCGTGTATCAACGGTTCACTGTCTTGCTATTCGATCGTCTTCGAACACGAGTGACCCCATATTTAGTTCTCCGCGAGTCGTGTGCTACCAGGGAGATCTATCTTCGCCACGACTTGGTCTGTCGCAGGAGCAATTCGATCTACTCTCCAAGACAGCCGATCGAATCATCCACAACGGAGCTGACGTGTCATTCCTCAAGACTTATCAGTCCTTGCGACGATCTAACGTGTCGTCGTCTAGGGAGCTTGCAGAGATGGCGATCGGACGAAGGGTTCCTGTGCACTTCGTCTCAACTGGTGGTGTTGTTCATCTCACCGGCCAAGATGGTCTTTCTGAGGTTTCTGTTGCGGCCTTTATACCCCCTACAGATGGTTCAAATGGCTACGTCGCCTCCAAGTGGGCTTCGGAGCATATCCTGGAGGGTTATGCAAGCCAGTGCAACCTTCCGGTCTGGATCCATCGTCCAGCCAATATCACGGGTGCAAATGCTCCGAAGGCAGATCTCATGCAGAACATCTTCCATTACTCTATCAAGTCTGCATCGCTTCCTGATCTGGCTTCTTGGAGGGGCTACTTTGACTTTGTACCTGTTGAGGTTGTAGCTGGAGACATTGCTAGCTCCATACATGAGACGCAGGACAGGGTGGTTTACCGCCATCACTGTGGCGCACAGAAGATCTCCGTCAGCGATCTTCCAGCGCACCTTGAGGTTCAGAATGGTAAGGTTGAGACGGTTAGTGCTGAGGAGTGGCTGAAGCGTGCGAAGGCTGAAGGTCTTGATGAGGTGACTGCAGCTTTAGTTGAGAAAACGCTGAGCGAACGGGGAGGTATTGTTCCTTGGCTACGAAAGGGGGTCAACTAAACTTTCTCTTTCTAAGATATTGACATATTATATTATGGGAATCGGGATTTGTATTTATTAAGTTTGATAGAATGACATTTCTGTTACGATTAAGTTTATATATATTCATCGACATACACTCCTGCGAGCTGTTCTAAATCAGACACCCGCATTGTACTTAGCACTCGAGAGGAAGACACAAAATTATCCAGTAATTGAATTGACAAGATGAAGATTTTTGTTGATTTCTAGTCTAGAATGAACCAACACATTCAGTGATAGTTAAGATGACGTTCAAAAACCTCTTGGTGGGAATTGCGGAAATGCTTGGTTTCGAAATTGCCAATGGTCAATCCACAAAGGACCTGAAGGGGCTTTCCCAACATGCCCGAATCCGTATCTAACACTGACTTTTGGGCCACGTTGCAATTGCCCCGACAGTTCGTGCCGTGCCGTGCCGTGGCAGCCACATTGGTTCCCCAGAGGTGTTCATTTGTCCCCATAGCTCCGATCTTTTCCGCGCTTCGTGGAGCGGCACAACATGAGCCAATTGGATAACTCGCCACGCAGTAAGATGGCATGTTTTTAAATCCTTTATCATTCCTCTAAACCCATTCACGGCAGATGGATTCCCAGTCCTCAACAATACAAAAACGCCAACACCAAAGCCTAAACGGGGGTCACCGGCATTATTATCCTAGCGTGAGAGTTAAGGTCCAGAAAATACCATTATCGGCAATTCGTATAGATGCAAATGCAAGATCGGTAATTTCGATTGGCCCAAGCGTGCCGCGTTTTAGTTGCATTCAACCATCGGAGGCTTTATGTACATACCCTGGACATGGTACGATGTCGGGTGTCTTCGCAACCTCGCCTGATCTGTCTCCCGTCAAACTAATTTCTTGGAGAGTAAACGGAAGGATCGTACTTGCATATTCCTAATTTCAGAGGCCTGCATGCATCAATAGCGTAAGAGTAAACATGGGGCAGAGTCCTATGGATTTATTGGGCTTGGCTTTTTGCGGATATGTCAAAAGCATCCGGTCGCGCGTTGTAGTTTTGGGACTTCAGTAACTGAAGAGAGGCTGCAATGAAATAACATTGGAACCTTCCGACGGAGGATTCATGATAATGATCGTGCCATATTTTGGAAGATGCGAGTGATGCTTAGGAGTTTACTCTTCTTGGGGTTGTTGGCTTGGCCGGTTTTTCTATACTCAAATATTCCAAGAAAAGGATGTTCAATTGCAACATTATCTGTCTCTATTCTCCAATTGAATACTCTTTTCAGTGAACCAGTCACAACTTGTCTAGTGTGCATTTCGCAAGGACTTTGCAATGGCTCAGCCCGACACCTCTGTCCCAATGGCCAATGTTAACGATGCGACGCTCACATCGTCACCAGAAAAGTCCCCATTAGCGGAATCCCAACCGTCAGCAGCACCTCCACCAAGCAAGAAAGGTGCTCGATTCTGGCTCATCTTCGTCGCCGTCGCGTTGACAACTTTCCTCGCTGCCCTCGACACATCCATCATCTCCACGGCGCTGCCTACAATCGCCGCTGACCTAGGATCTGAATCTCTCTACGTATGGATCATCGACTCATATCTTCTCGCCTCAACGGCCACCATTCCCATCTTTGCACAGGCCGCCAACATTTATGGCCGTCGCAGTTTGACCCTCATTGCTGTTTGTATTTTTACTCTCGGCAGTGGTCTATGTGGCGGTGCGCATAATACGGCCATGATGGTCGGCGGACGCACTGTGCAGGGCATCGGAGGAGGAGGCATTCTCACCATGAGTGAGATTGTCGTCTGCGATATGGTGTCTGTTCGAGAGCGAGGTATGTACGCTGGCATCATTGGTGGTGTCTGGGCCATTGCTGCCGTGGTTGCACCTGTCATGGGTGGTGCCTTTGCGCAGAACATCTCATGGCGATGGATCTTCTACATCAACCTACCTATCGCTGGTGTTTCGCTCGTCGCTCTAGGATTGTTCCTCAAATTGGCTCGTCCACCATCTGGTACTTTCAAGCAGCAGATGAGCAGAATCGACTGGGGCGGCAGTGTTCTTCTGATTGGATCTGTCACGTCTATCGTTCTGGCGTTGAGCTGGGGTGGCTCTGAGCATCCTTGGTCAGCCTGGCAAACCATCCTTCCCCTGGTCATCGGCCTGCTTGCCCTCGTTGCTTTCTTTGCGTATCAAGGCGCTCCGTGGCTCAAAGAGCCCACAATGCCGCTTAGACTATTCGGCAACCGAACATCATCAACGCTGCTCGTCATCAGTTTCATTCACAGCTTGTTGCTTTATTGGATCTGCTACTTTCTTCCCGTTTATTTCCAAGCAGTCAAGGAAGCCAGTCCTACCCGCTCAGCCGTCATGCTCTTCCCCATCGCTTGCACAAGCGCTCCTGCTGGCGTAGCTGCTGGAATCACCATCACCAAGACGGGAAAGTATCGTATTTGGCACTTCTCTGGCTTTGTCCTCATGTCAATTGCCTGTGGCCTATTCACCCTTCTCGATGCGGAATCTTCAACGGGGCGCTGGGTTGGATTTCAGATCTTGTTTGGCATCGGTACAGGAACAGTGTTTACTTCGACACTGCCGCCGATTCTTGCCAGTCTGCCCGACTCTGACGTTGCGACTGCAACGGGTGCGTGGACCTTCATTCGCAACTTTGGATCAATCTGGGGTGTTGCTATCCCAGCTGCCGTTTTCAACAATCATGTCAATCATGCGGCCCCGGGAATCTCAGATACAAACGTCAGAGATCTGCTCGTTGATGGAGGTGCATATGAGCATGCTACACAGTATTTCATCAAGAGTCTCTCGCCTAATCCCGAGATCAAAGCCGAAGTCATTGAGGTGTACTTGAACGGGCTCAAAGTTGTGTGGCAGGTGTCTCTGGCGTTCTGCCTCATGGGTTTTATTTTGTGTTTCTTTGTTCGTTCGTTGACATTGCGTGATGAATTGAATACCGAGTATGGGTTGAAGGAGGATAAGCATGAATCCGAGGACATCAAGTCGACTGAGGAGGGCGTTGCGAGGGATTGAAAGGCTATCTGTTGTATGGAGATAGATTCTGCTTCTCTATGTACTCAACAAATTAATTTAGTTGAATCTTCCTTCAATTTTAATAGTGTTGATTATTTAATGAACTTCAACTCGTCTTCTTTTCTTTGTGGTCATTTGTTTCAGTGGAATGCCTGGCCCTGATGCTACGTACAATTTGCTGTAAATTAGTGGTCCTTCAGCGGTCGCTTACGCTGGGAAATGGCCCGCTATAGGCCTCTGCACGCTATAAAACACCACGACCCCATCAATCTTACACCTCACATCACCTCGTGTACTCATCATCTGTAACCTGCACCATGAACTTTGATACATTCTACAACATCATCGCTGGCCAGCCTCGTGGCGCTGAGAAAACCACTTCAGGCATAAATCCTCTGGATCGATCCTCTCTTTGGCCCGCCCCCGTCGCTACAGCAAAAGACGCAGAAGACGCTGTTCGTGCCGCAAAGGAAGCATTTCCCGCATGGTCTCAAACATCTTACAAGCACCGTACGGAGTTGCTGGAGAAATTTGCCGCCCTCTATCTTTCCCATGCTAACGACTTTTGCCAATTGATTGCGACTGAGTGTGGAAGAACGGTGAGATAATCTCCTGTGACGATGATTGTACCGCTAACACTGAGATTTGCCAGGCTGGGAATGCAGCGATAGAAGTCTATTTTGCCGCTCAATGGCTGCGATACCCATGTGTGTTCTAGACTCCTTTTAGTACCTAGGCGCGTTTGATGCTAATCGGGACAGCAAAATATGAGATTCCTGAGCAAATCATCGAGGACGACGCCAAAACGTCTATCATTACTCACGAGCCTATTGGACTGGTAGCTGCCATCTGTCCATGGAACTGTAGGTTCTACATCCCTATAGACAATCTTGAAATTTTACTGACCTTTACCGCTACTGGTAGTTCCTTTGATGCTCGGTAATTCTTTAGAAATGGTCTTCAAACGTCAAGCTAACCACCTACAGCCTTGGGAAAGATTGCGCCTGCTCTGGCTACAGGAAACTGTATCATCCTCAAACCATCGTGCGTCAGCTCACATATGTCTGTATCAAACCAACCATTTGTTGCTAACTTGATATAGTCCATTCACTCCATATTCGAGTTTAAAACTGGTAGAGCTAGCCCAGCAAGTATTTCCTCCGTCAGTTGTTCAGGTACTTCATGGGCACGATGATTTAGGCCCTATGCTGGTCCAACATCCCCAAATTCAAAAGATCACCTTTACAGGCTCAACCACTACTGGAAAGAAGATCCTGAGTGATGCAGCTGAGACCATGAAGAGAGTTACCCTCGAAACGTAAGTGCATTCATCCACCTATCAACATTCACTGCTAACTCTGTCGTAAGCGCTGGCAACAACGCCGCCATCATTCTTCCAGACGTCGACATCAAGGCCATCATCCCTCAATTAGCTGGTGGACTATGGTTCAACGCTGGCCAAGTCTGTATTGCCACACGCCGAATGTACATCCACCAAGACATCTTTGACGAAGTTGTGGCTCAGCTAGCAGAAGCCACAGCAGAAGTCGCAAAAGACCTAGTCTCAGGCGTCGGACCGATTCAGAACGAGATGCAGTTTGAGAAGCTCAAAAAAGCCCTCGCAGACGCAAGTGCAGCCGGCTATGAGCTTCTATCCCCGGTTAAGACGGAGGCTGGCGAAGGATTCTTCATTCAGCCCACTATTCTCAAGAATCCGCCCGCAGATGCAGATATCGTGCAACAAGAGAACTTTGGTACGTGGCTTGGAGTGAATATGGACATGAACTTACCAGTTCCTACAGGCCCCATCGTCTCGTGCATCAAGATCTCTTCCCTTGACGAAGCCGTATCCTTGGCCAATAACAGCGACAGCGGTTTAGCAGCCAGCGTGTGGAGTCGTGACATTTCAGCGGCAAGGCGTGTAGGCGCTAAACTAGATGCCGGCAATGTTTACATTAACGGCCCGCCCCAGCCGGACCCTCATGTACCGTTTGGGGGCCATAAGCAGAGTGGGTTAGGTGTTGAGTATGGGCTGCAGGGGTTGTTGTCCTTCTGTCAGACCAAGTCTATGTACTTGTACAAGTGAGATAGAACCACCCCCAACTGAAAACTTGCTCAATTCAATGTTTATTTTATCTACCCCTGCATCCATGCATGAGGCGTCAGAAGGATTTCGTTTACGACATGTCATCCGTTCCATACCCGCTAGTTTATCTGCTTAATCTACTCGTTCAGTACCCTGCAGCCAGCCATCGTTCCTTCAAACCAACTCCATTGTGCCGCAGGCTTGGAATCCTACTGCAACCACCATGCGCTTTCTTTCGTTGTACTCCCATTTCAGTTTCGACGTAAATCTCTTTCGGAGGATTTCTTGTGTCATACCGTGGAGCCTAATGGCCTGACCAGCCCCATCGACTCATCAATGCAAGTATCAGTTAATCCATTGTTCGTTCCGGAAGCCACCGAATAAGTTTATGACACCGTGTGATTGTCGTCGGGGGCTTTGAAAGACAGTCCCAGTGATAGGCCTTGCGTCAGCTACCACGCGCTGCTGTTAATGGCAGTTTATAGTACGCCCGCTCCTCCAGTTGCTTCTCGTAATCATCATTGTCTCTTTTGCTAGAGGCTAACATATAGTACAACTCTTTTTTGTCATGGCGTCTAGGCCACTTCAGGACCTCCTTGGTCTAACGTCAGATTCCCTGCCCAAAGAGGTCTCTGATGTCTTGAACAACTTGACAGTAACCAAAGCCGTCGGTGCTTTCATAGTCTTGTTTATCATTGTACCAAGAGTGTTCGAGGTAAGTCATTATGCCTAAGACCAGGGTATCCTCTGCTAACTTGTCCAAGTTCCTTCAGAATCTGTTTTCTCCCATCACCTCTATTCCTGGCCCTCTTATCAACAAGTTCAGCCCATGGCCATTGGAGATTGCGACCTTCAAGGGAAAAAGGTATGTAAGATGGATGTGTATATAATCTGTATACTCGGTGCTAACTACCCAAAGTCATCGATTTGCCCGTGCCCTCCATCGCAAATATGGCCCCATTGTGGTCCTTGCTCCAGGCATGATCTCTGTTGGTGATTCCAAGGAGATTAAGCGTATCATCCAGAACGAAGACTGGGTCAAGTCAGAAGCTATCTATGGCAACTTCAGACAAGATCCTAAGCGTCCAACACTACTCGCCTTTACTGAAAAGAAGGCCTACTCCAGGCGCAAGCGCATGTTGTCTTCCATGTTTGGCATCCGCTATATACGCAGCCTGGAACCTCTTATGAAGTCTTGCGTCGATGCTGGTGTCGCCCATCTCGAAAAGCTTTGCGAGAACTCATCTAATAGTGCTGTCATCAATCTACAGCACTTCATCCACGGTTTGGCTATCGATACCATTGGAGTTACTACCTTTGGTGGCAGCTTCCACGTTGTCGAAAATGGAAGCCATCCACTCCCATCCCGCTTGAAAGCTGGCATGAAGATCTCTGCGGTGATGCAACTTATCTCTTGGATTAAATACATTCCGTTTCTGCCCAAGAGAGATCCCTACATCGAGAAATTCACATTCGACATTGTTGAGAAGCGTCGCAAGGAGTCTGGTGCTGTCAAGCACCAAGACCTCCTTCAGCATCTTGTTGATGTCAGTAATGACTCTCCGGGGTCCGAGTTTCGCACCTCCGATGTCCAAGACGAGAGTGTCATTCTCCTGGCTGCAGGAAGTGAGACCACGGCGAATGCAGAACTCTTCACTGTCATCCAGCTTCTCAAGCATCCAGAAGTGATGAAGAAGCTGGTAGAAGAAGTTGACAAGTGGTATCCTGCAAGCGAACCCAACCGTGAGACTGAATGCGCTTACTCTCAAACTGGGATGACCTATCTCCAAGCTTGTATCGACGAGACCATGCGTCTGATTCCAGGTCAGGTCACAGGTAGCCCACGAGAGGCATCCAAACAGGAGACCCTTCTAGGATTCAAGATTCCAAAGGGTACCACTGTTTTCCCCAATACCCAAGAAGCCCACCTCGATGGGAGGATTTGGGAACAGCCTGAGAAGTACGTACCCGAGAGGTGGTTGGAAATCTATTCCCAGAACCAAGCCTCCTCCATGCCCTACTGGCCCTTTTCTGCGGGGAGCAGAATCTGCGTAGGAAAGAACTTTGCTTTCCAGGAGATGCATATTTCTCTCACGACGCTTCTGCGAAAATTCACTTTTGAATATGTTCCGGGTCAGGATGAGACAACGGTGTTTCGCATCGCACAGCAGCTGGAAGCGGATTCTTATCAAGTTCTGGTAAAGAAGAGGGTTTGAGACGAAGTTATATTTGGGGGAGATAGGAAGGGATGGGGGACCCAAAACGGAGCGTTGGTGAAAGCCTGAGAGTCTTTGGTCTTTTTAGAAAATTCTATGGTGCGCAGCGAGTTATTCAGGGGTCAGTTGAGCGCTGAGAAGGAAGCAACCCCGGGCGTAACCTGAAATATCGATCTGTAGACATAGAGGAACTAGCGTTCTCAGGCGCTTACAATTTGGCACAATGGGTGCAGGTAAAGCTCACATGCAAGTAGCGATTATTATTAAGCAATATGGACTAGCCTGTTTCATCAGGTTGTGAGATCATTTGAGTGCATGCGAGTATAAAATCTCTGAGTGCCCTGCTCCGATGAATTCGAACCTCAACCTTCTCTTTCACATATATAGTCTCTCCTGTCATTGTGAAAAATGGCTGACAAAGCACACGTCAACAATGTCCCCATGCAGGGTAACGGCGCTTATAGTTCCCATGCCGCACTTCAACATGAGGCTATGTTCAAAGCTCTGCCACTTTTTCAACAAGCCGCTGAAGCAATCGCCAAGCTTGAATTTGCTCGCACATCTATTGTGGAGTATGGATCTGCACACGGCAATAACTCGTAAGTGGCCATTTCAATCTCCCGTTCTATGTACTCACAATCTACCAGCTTGAAGCCAATGGAGACCATTCTGAAATCAATACCGGCTCGTTCAATGGAGTTGATCTACAGTGATCGTCCGGAGAATGACTTCGGGACACTTTCTGAGACCATCACCACTTGGGCTGACGGATTGGATGGAACCCAATTCGCCCACTCCTTGTTTCTCAGCATGGTACCTTGTAGCTTCTATCGACAAGTTGTTGCGCCTCAGTCCGCGCATCTCGGCCTCTCGCTTGCTGCTCTTCATCATCTCGACCACGTTCCTCAGCCCACTGATGATGGATTGGACGAGTCCAAACTCCTTCAGCAGCAAGCTCATATTGATCTCTCGACGTTCCTGAAGCTTCGCGCTCAAGAAATTGTGTCAGGTGGATCCCTCATCCTCTCCTTTGTCAGCCAGTCATCTGCTGGCTATGAGAACTACAGCGGACCTGTCGATGCATGTCGCAACGCCATGATCCAAATGGTTCAACAAGGAAAGATTCCAGTATCTGTGGCGCAGGCTTTCAGGGTGCCGACTTACAACCGAACCCTTAGCGATGTGAGGAAAGTCATGGATGAGTATCAGCTCACGTGGAAAGTCCACGATCTTCTCGAAGATGATGTTACTCATCCGGCTTTTCATGAATTAAGAAGCAATTTGACCCCTAGCGAAGAAGCAAGCCACAGATATGCTGATATTGTGATCGACTGGATGATGGCTGTTTGCTCTGGATATTTCACCAAGGCTCTGAAAGTTGGGTCTCAAGGGAGCTATACTGAAGAAGAAGAAGAGGCTCTGCTGCAGAACTGGGTTGCTAGTACCAAGGAGCTTTTTATACGAGATCACAAAGATGAGGAAGTCGTCTGTTCGTTTATCTATGTTCGACTGGAGAGACTTTGAGTCAGGTTGATAGAGTTCAAAAGCTAAGGAATAGGAATGGTCTACATATATCTGCTTGTAGCAGGCTACCTCTGTATAGATGACACTGCGGTATCTGATTCTGTCTAACTACTTAGTGACCAGCTCCTTCGCGATCCTCTGGAGAACCTCCTCAAACCCAACAAGCCACTGTTCGATCCTTTCTTGATATCTCAAGTTCCTCCCGTACAGGGCTGAAATATTGAGTCTTCCCTTTGATACCCCTGCAACAAACTCAAATAGCGAGGACATGCGTACTTGATCTGCCGACGGGGGATCAATATTGAATGAACTTGTTCGCTTGGGGTCTTGGTCATCGTTATTGTCGAGGCTATTGCCTTTGCTTGACATTGCATCAAGTGATGTGATCTCGAAGAATGAATCATCGCGCTCCAGCTGCTGATACACACCACCGTAGTTGAAAACGACTTCGGCGGGAAGGTGTTTCTGCACGAAAGACTTGGCGGATTCTGGCGTGGCAAATTGTGAAGTGAACCAGGCGGTGCCATTATCTGGAGACGATTCGGTAGACATGGCGTTGTGGGTTTGAGTAATGAAGTTGAGGAGCTCGTCTCGTATTTGCGCCACATTAGGGGTCGTAGGGGCAGCCAGATCAACCTGGACAGGATACAGAGTGGTGAACCAACCTACTGTCCTTGATAGGTCTAAATCAAGAGACTCATCCCATGTCTCACGGCCATGTCCTTCGTTTAGGACGGTTGGTAGTGTTCTATCCTTGAAAGTATCTCTGAAAGAGAAGAGGAGTGCTGAAACCATCAATTCGATCGGCCTCGTGCCCATGGCCTCGTTGCAAGCTCCAAGGATGGCACTTGTTGTTTCTTCAGTGAGCGAAAATGAGAAAGTGGTATTATCAGCAGCAGAGCTCGAGGCAAGGGCTTGTTCACCCCAGTATGAGATTTGCGGTACTGGAATGGTGGGCTGCTGCTGGGGAGCTCCCACGAGATCTCGAGCGTGGTGCATTTGAAGGGATGACCACGTCCGGAAGGATGTTGTTGGTGGCGTCAGAGCGACTTGAGAAATGTGATTTGACGTGAGAAGAGTTTCTAGGTCGCCAAGAATGATGCGCCAGGAGACCAAGTCGACGATGAGATGATGTATCACTAGGAAGAGCGTCTGGTTGCCATCTACTTCAAATAGAACAGCCACAACGAGGGGTGCAGATGTAGGGTCCAGGGTGTCTCGCTGATGTCTCATGATTGACGCAACCTCATGATAATCATTGCATTTTTGTGAGATGCAGTGGACTGAATCCTTGGCAGATTTAGTGATAAACTGCTGCCAGTCCCCGGCACTGTTTTGTTCATAATGAGCGCGAAGGATTGGATGCGCCTCGACGATTACGTGAAGGGCAGATTGCAGCTGGGATTGCGAAATGGGTGTCTTGGGTTGTAAATAGAAGAACTGGTCGTAGCAGACTTTGGGGTTGGCTTGCTGAAGGAAGAACATCTGCTGGATAGGCGTCAAAGAGATCGCTGAGCCGCTGTCGCTCGGGCTAGGAACATGATGGGGTTGGGTCTGAGCGCTATCGACCCTGGAAGCTTCCAGTATCCGAGTAATTGTTTTGTGTCGTGTTATGCTTGCAGTGGTGATGTTCAGACCCTGAGGACGTGCAGCTGATGATAGTTGCATCGCAGTGATAGAATCACCGCCGAGTCGGAAAAAGCTATCATCGAGCCCGATGCTGTTCAAGTCAAGGTTGAGAATCTTGGCTACGATCTCACAGAACAGCCTCTCGGTGTCTGTTGAAGGTTGTCGCTTCTCCGATCCACCAGCTCGCTGAAAGGCGGCTAGTTCTGTGACGGAAAAGGATGAGCCGGCCTGTTGGAGCTTCTTGCGGTCTGTCTTGCCCGAGGTGTTCAGGGGCAATTCCTTGATGACGAAGCAGACTGATGGGATCATATAACTTGGCACAAGGTCAGACATCTGAGCTTCGAAAGTTGAAGAAATGGGAAGTGTGCCAATCCCTATCCCGTTGTGAGTTTTGACTGATGATGCTGAGCAATCGCCGTTGCTCAATACAACAAACATTGCCAATGTCGGATTTGCGCCCTGGCCAGTGGGATTGATGATCTCAGCCACGACTTGGGTAGCATTGGGAAGACACTGAAGAACTGCTGCTTCGACGCCCGCAAGCTCAACACGCTGTCCACGGATCTTGACTTGTGTATCTTTGCGAGATATGTAATTGAGGCTCCCGTCAGAGTTATAGGATACCAAGTCACCAGTCTTGTAAAGTCGGCCACAGCGTCCAGAATCCCGTGATACGAGCCACTTGGGCGCGTCGATGAAGGCACCATCAGTCTTTGCAGCATCGTGTAGATAGCCTCTTGCCAGAATATGGCCCTCGATGAGGAGTTCACCAACCGCGCCTAGGGGAAGCAAACTGTTATGGTCGTCTTGGTCAACAACCCAGCTCACTCCGCCCGCTGCTCTGCCAATACATCCAGAATTGATCACTGGGGAGTCAAGGTTGACAGTTGCAACAGAACATAATACAGCACATTCTGTTGGACCGTATCCATGCAGCATCGTCTGTCCTGGTCGTGACCAACGCTTGAAGGCCTCAGCAGTGGATACCTCGCCTGCTAGCATGACTGTTGTCAACCCAGGCACGGCTGGAGGGCTGACAACATTTGCAACAGATGGTGTAAGATAGGCTGTATTGATCTCCATGGCTCGGATGCTTTCCTCAATGTTGTTCTGTAGATCATGAGTAGATGGAATGCAAACAGTGCCTCCGTGGACCAAAGTCGTGATGATCTCCTGGATCGACGCGTCGAAAGCATACGAGGCGAATTGCAACACCCTCGAGGTGGGTTTCAGTCCGATGGCAAGGCCGTGGTGTGTGCAACTTGTCGCCAGCGCGCGGTGCTCGACAACAACACCCTTTGGTAGGCCTGTAGAACCACTCGTGAATATGATATACGCCACGGAGCTGGGTTCGCTGCTCAACGGTGTATCACCCTGACTGTACCTCTCCAAGCGTGAAAGAAGTTCTGGGCCAACGGCGACAACACATTCTTTCCCGCCCTTGTCTTGTAAGTTCTCAGAAAGCTGTTCAGATGTTAGTATGATGCTCGAGTCGAGTTGTCTCAAAATTGTCTCGTTGTTCTCCGCTGACCGCGTGGGGTCAAGTGGTACGAAGGCAGCTCCAGCCTTGAGAACAGCAAGCATAGACACGACGGCATGGATAGACTTGTTAAAATACAAAGGGACCGTTGCTCCAGAGGATAGTCCGAGCTCAATGACCAGATATATCGCAAGTTTTGAAGACGCAAGATCCAGTTCCCTGTAGCTCATATCGCCATCCCAAGCATTAATTGCAGGCTCATTTGCCTGCATCTCCACGCGACGTGTGATGAGTTCATGGATACAATGATCCACAGGAGCCGGAACCTTCTTGTTCCATGACCATACAAGGTCCCTGTCAGATGGCGTCAACGCGTCAACCTCACCGATCGATGTCTCAAGGTTCACCGTCGATAGCTGCCTGATCAAGAACCCAAACTGTTCAAGCATCTTCTCGGCTCGCCATTGTGGGAGAACACGCGGGTCGATGAAAGCGCCTATATACATGCTTCCCGTAGCCGAGACACGACAGACCAAGGTCAGTGGATATGTAGTGAACTCGCCACTATCGGCGACTGTTTCGCGCCAGGTGCCGAGTGCCTCGTGTGTTGTTCCGTCGTCACCACCATTGGCGGCGTCTTCAAGTGGCTGAATGACCAGTAGAGTCTTGAAGTCGCATGCCCTTTGTGCGGCCTGGTTGACCTTGGAGATGTTCTGTAGGCCGAATTGCTCATGAGGTATCATGGCTGTCGATTGAGCTTGCACATCGAGAAGAAACTGTGATACCGTCGCTTGAGAATCACGCTGCGGTACATTGACTCGGACTGGTACAGTTGCTATGGTTGGGCCGATGATGTCCTCGATTCCAGGAACTGGAGCACCGCGGCCCGAGAGCGTAGCTCCGAAGATAACATCGGGAGATCCTGTGTTGTAGTATACGGCCAGAGCCCATGCACTTCTGATGGTTGTTGCCAGCGTGACACTGGACTCTGCTAGACCAGGTATATCAAACGATAAGCTGATGGAAACATCAGCCTTGACGACATCGTTGGATATTGTTGGTGGGAGAGGCGGGAAAGCAGCCGAATCATATCCGGCAAGGTTGCCATCCCAAAATGCTCTGCTAGCAGAGGCATCCTGTTGAACGAGGTAGCCAACAAATGTGTTCCAGGGTGGATGGTTAGGAATTCTGTCGAATTGGCCATGATAAATGTTGTAAACCATGCTTTGCATCGCGGGAAGTGACTGTCCATCGTAAACGGCGTGGTGAATTGTCCATACAAGGTAGGCTTGACCAAAGGCATCCCGGATAATGGCAAGACGAGTTAGTGGCTCACCGAGCTGCATGGACTCGGCTTTGTCAAGGGCCAGATATGACTGGAGATTGTCACCAGTCTTCCATTCAACCGCAGCACCTCTGACAGTAACCTGCAATACATGATGGCTGGCTTCATGTTGTAGAATCCTAGTACGTAGGATAGGTGTCCGCCGAATCGCCTCCTCCCAAGAACGCTGTAGCCTTTCACAATCCGTCTTCGCATCGATTTCCATGATGTTCTGAAGCACGTAGTCGCCAGGCCTCTTGGTGGTAAGCGCCATAAGACCTTGTTGTAAGGGTGTAGCTGGGTATATATCCTCAATAGTGTCAATGCCAATGGAGCAAAGGGCAGCGACTTGCTTCACAAGATCATTCATAGTTTGTTGACTTGTAGAAACAAGCGAGAATGGTCTGATCTCTTCTTGAACAACTGCTGCATGAAGGTCTCCAGCCTGGAGCTCGCGTGCAAGCCTCTCCAACTTGGGATGCTGGAAGATCTGCACAACCGAAAGCCCCAGCCCTACTTTTCGGGCCGCGGAAACGAGAGTCATAGCTCTGAGAGAGTCACCACCCAGGCGGAAGAAAGAGTCGTCGAGGCCTATGGAGTTGGCATCGATGCCTATGACTTGGCTCCATAACGACTGTAAAGCAAGCTCAATATCAGATGTCGGCTTCCGCTTCCCCTTGTTGGCTCCATGTTGGTTGAGCTGTGCCATCGAGTATGATGAAGCAATGTCACGCAACTTGCGGCGGTCTCGTTTACCCGAAATGGTCAATGGCATCTCATCCACAGTTAACCAGACCTTGGGAACCATATAGGCTGGTAGTTGGCTTGAGAGTGATTCTTCAACGGCGGTACTGTCAAACTGCGTATTGAAGCCAATGCCATCCTGAGGAACAAACGATGTGCTGATAGTGCTCTCTTCGTCCAGTAGAACAAATGCGGCAAGGGTTTGTTGACCGCCTCCATCGCCTGATGGGAGAATGACTTCGACGACAACCTCCTGCAGGGACCCTGACATACAGTCCATGATATGGTGTTCAATATCCGCTAGCTCTACGCGCTGTCCGCGTAATTTGACCTGCGTATCTTTGCGGCCTTCGTAGGTCAAGCTGTCATCGTCCTGGTATCTGACAAGATCCCCTGTTTTATACAAGCGCCCGCGGCGGCCTGGGAATTTGGATGAGCCCTCGAGGAGGAACTCGGGATCATGGACAAATGCTGATGCCGTACGTAGTGGATCGTTGAGATATCCTTGACTGACAATTGGGCCCTCGATGAGCAGTTCGCCGATCGTACCCGGTGGAGCTAGGTAGTTGTAGTCACTTGGATCGACAACCCAAGACACCGCTCCGTAGGGCTTCCCAATGCCAGTTATAGCACGACCCCGAACGTCATTGATGGTACTAGTAGGAGTACACTCCGAGGGGCCATAGCAGTTCACCACTCTCACATTGACTGGCCAATGAGCAAGGTCGGTGATTTTGAGGGCTTCTCCTCCAAGTAACAGGGTATGGACGAGTGGCATGTCATCGGGATTCAGAAAGCGGCAGACCGAAGGCGTAACGTCGATAGTGTTAACCTGGAATCGAATGATAGCCTCAGTTAACCTGTTCTTGCGTTCATCTTCAGAGGGCACACAGACACAGCCACCCTGAGAGAGGGTCATCATCATAGCGTTGAGAGAGACGTCAAAGCTGTAAGACGCGAAGTCAAGAATTCTGGTAGTTGAGTTAAAGCCAATGAGTTGTGCTTGGTGCGTGATAGCTGAGGCGAATGATTGATGGCTTATCATGACACCCTTTGGTTCTCCTGTAGTACCCGAAGTGAAAATGATGTACATCAAAGACGAAGGGTTGCTTCTGCTTTGATCCCTTGCTAAGATTGGATGGCGGAGATATGATGCGTTTTCAGTGACGACAACGACGTCTGAGACCATCTTAGACAGGAGACCGAATTGTGAGTGGGATGATAATCCGACACAGGCGTTGATCTGCCTGATGATCTTGAGGAGACGCTCTTCTGGTTGTGATGGATCAAGGAGGACAAAAGTGCAACCAGCGCGTAACACAGCAAGCATTGCGACCACGGTCCATCTCGACTTCTCAAAACATACAGGGACGATACTCTCAGGAGCAAGGCCACTCTGAACGAGGTGATTAGCTAGCCGGCCAGCGTGGTCTGTTATTTCTCGGTATGTCAAATCGCCGTCCCAGCTGGAGATGCCGATTTTGTCTGGGCAGGTGAGTGCAGTATCGAGGATCAGGCCGTGCACACAAACATCCGTTGCTTCGGGGACATGGCTGTTCCAACTCCAGATTTGATCTCTTGCCTCGACACTCAAGGCGTTAAGGTCTTTGATGGATGATTGGCTGTTGGATATGATAGAGGTGATTGCTGTACTGAAACATTGTCCAATTCGAGTTGCTTCTGTATCGCTCAATGTCCATTTGGAGTCGACCATGACTATGAGTTCATCAAGACTGTCGATAGCACGAATTCCAATAGCATACTGTTTTCTCGATGTCAGTTATGATTCAATGCAGTATCCCCCAATGGTAATGACCTACCTCTCCCGGATCAATGCCCCCTAGCATCGAAACTTGGACATCGTTATTATCGGTGCCCTTCTCTTCTTCGCCCAAGGTGCTAGACCTCTGGAACGAGATAACACTGTTGAACAAGGTCTCTGTCCCGAGATTGAGTGCATTATGGACTGCTGCTAGTGGTACAGTCTGGTAAGGCAGACTCTCCAAATATTGTGCGTGTAATGCTTGCAATACCTCTGCGACACTAGTTGTGGCGTCGAGCTTGACACGACTGGTTAACATTCCGATCAAAGGCCCGAATATTTTATCAACGCTATCAATTGGGAGATCGCGTCCAGAGCACAATATGCCAAATGAAGGATCTAGTGAGCCAGTGTACCAACGTAGGACAATGGCCCAAGCTAGCTGAATGACAGTAGCAGATGTGATTTCTCGAGATTTGCAGAACTGGCGGATGGCAGAGGTATCCAAGTCGGGGACCGTGATTGTCGTGCCTGGGGTTTTGTCTTCTTCTTCCCCGTCATTATGGATCGTTCGGAATGATGAAAGTTCAGGAAAGTGGCATGGTTCAGCTCCTGCGAGACGATTGGCCCAGAAGTGGACTCCTTCTTCACCTGGCTGACCCTCTACAAAGGCAATAAAATCGCCATAACTTGGTGCGGATATGGCCATTGTTGCGTCGCCTTGGTAAGCCGCTTGTAACTCCTTAGCTAGGATGGCAGTAGAATAACCATCGATAAGAGCATGGTTGACTTGCAGGACAAGATGTGCTTCGTGGGGGCTCAAAACATGGATGGTGAGATGATGTTGGAATCCCGAGGCTCCATAATGTGGCCCGTCTTGTGAAAGCAGACTACCTCTCACGATCGTGTCGCTAGACTTGTAGTGAATGCTTATACTTGGGCGCTGATTTGAGAGAATAGCCTGCATAATTCCACCGTGTCCAGGGAATTGGGGAATGAAGACAGCTCGAAGAAGGGCATGTCGATCAACCACGGTCTTCCAAGCTTGCTCCAGTCTCACCAAGTCAATTGCATTTGACGATGCTTGAGAAGTGTTAGATCTGGGTCGATGGTGATTGTGAGGAAGCTTACTTTGATTGGACAAGACCTTGAATACTATTCGAGAGTGATAGGCCTTGGGATCTTTGATCTGGGAGATCAAGATGCCTTCCTGCATCGGAGAGGTCGTGTAGATGTGCTCGATGTCATCAAGTGAGGATATTCCCAAAGCTGGTAACACATTGTCGTGAAACTCGTCGACGGCATTGTACGTGTCGAAGACCCCCGGTAAATCAGACATAGTCAGGCGAGCACCCATCACATCGTGACTGTCAGCGATGAGAACCTGACTGAGAGCTTCCAGACTGGCCTTGTATTGCGCAACCCAGTCCGCAACAGGGACTTGAGAGGCTACTGCCTTGGGGTAGATAAAGTTGACGGAGAGGCGACCTCGGTTCACGACAGGCAATACATCGAAGATGGCATGGCGACGGAAAGCCGCGCCCGTTGTCGTAGGTTCAGGCTCAAACTGTGACGTATCAATAGTCTGAAAGAAAGAATCTTGTCTTTCCAGCTGTCCGTAGCCACCGCTGTAGTTGAACATGATCTCCGCCGGAAAGTTGGACATAAAACTCTGGGAAGTATTCTGGTCGATGAACTGGGAGACAAAGTGGGACCATCCGTTCAGCGGCATGTTTCTCATCCAGTCTTTGACTTGACGGGCATAGTCTTTCAGAGTTTTATGCTGATCTCCTCCAATGACCACTGGCATCATGGTGGTAAACCAGCCACAAGTCCTAGAAAGATCTAGCGAATCGTCCCAGACTTCACGCCCGTGTCCTTCGTTCCATATGGTTGGCAACAGCCGATCATTGAAAGTGCTCCCAAATGAATGGAGTAGGCTTGCGATCAAGAGCTCAATTGGCTTTGTTCTGAAGATGTCGTTGCATTGACCAAAAATGGCCGATGTCGCCTCTGAGCTGAGCGTGAAGCTCTGGCTTGTTGTGTCTTGGAGCTGAGGATCGGTAGATTCGATTCCCCAGTACGATAGCATGGGTGCCGAAATTGTATCAAAAGACATATGAGAGAGGTTGGTCTCGGCATATTTCTTCTGTAGGTTGCACCATGTGGGGAATGACAGTGGTGGCGGCGGTAAAGAGGGCAAATTGTCAGATTGGCTGGCTGTCAAAAGCGTCTCGAGATCCTGAAGGATGACTCTCCATGATACCAAATCAACAACAAGGTGGTGAACAGCAAGGAAAAGGCTTTGTTCACCCGCTTTGTCAATAAGAACGCCAGAGACAAGTGGGCCACCTGTAATATCAAGGCTGTTGCGACAGACGGCAATAGCAGAAGATATAGCACCTTGTGCAATGCATTCCTCAAATCGTATCACATATGACCCATCAACATCTGGCTGTATGAACTGTTGCCACTGATTGTTAGATCCTCTTTGGAAACGGGTTCGCAAAGCAGTGTGTGTTGCAACAATCGTATCAAGGGTTTTGACCAGTTGCTGGTGCGAAACGGCGGTGGATAGTTTGACATAGAAGCATTGGTCAAACTCAACATGGGGGTCAGGCTGATATGCAAAGAACAGCTGTTGTATAGGGCTAAGATCAAAGAGTTGGCCATACGCTGGGTCTTGTAATGTCACTGAGCCATATCGGTCTGTTGCCGAGGTCTCAGCTGTAGTTTGAGCTTCTAAAACCCCAAGAATTCGACGAATGGTCTTTTGTTTCAGCATGGTTGCAACCGGAATGTGAAGTGATAACGATCGTAGCGATGATGAAGCTTGCATCGCAGTAATCGAGTCTCCACCAAGACGCAAGAAGCTGTCGTTTAGCCCAATGACTGCCGGCTCTATATTGAGGACCCGGGCCCAGACTCCTTGTATTAACTTTTCCTCCGCTGTGGCGGGCATCGTCTTCTCTGCTTGAGCTTCGGCGCTGTGTTGTTTCATGCTCGCCCTGTAACAAGATACACCGAGTTCTCGTAGTCTTCTTCGATCAGACTTTCCAGAAGGACTGAGCGGTAGTCTCGACATTGTGAACCAGACCGTCGGGATCATATAGGTCGGGATACGTCTTGATAGATCATGTTCAACCTCTGCCATGTGGGGGATCATACGGATACCAAAGGAATCTGGATATGCGGGATCACCGTGATCATCGGTCACAATAAAAGCAGCGAGTGCAGGTGCGGAACCATCTGTAGCCGGCATGACCTCCGCCGCCAGTTGTTCAACTTGGGGCATACAGTCTCGAATATGGGTTTCGACTTCAGCTAATTCCAGTCGCTGTCCACGAATCTTGATCTGGTTATCCTTCCTCCCTTTGATCAATATGGTTCCCTGGGGCGTGTACCGTACCAGATCACCTGTTTTGTATAATGTTGCGCGTCTTTTGTGATTAAGCCACGACGGATCTTGAATGAAAGACACCGCTGTGCGATCCGGGTCGTTCAGGTATCCCAATGTCACGCCGGGACCTTCGATGACAAGCTCGCCCACTGCACCAACAGGCATCAGTCTTTGGAAGTCGTTAGGATCCACGATCCAAGCATTAGACTCCAGAGTGTTGCCCAAGTCTCCTGCTACCAACGTCTGCTCATGGGCAGTTTTCTCGATGCGAACACCGCAGCATATAACAGTGCATTCGGTTGGGCCATATAGGTTAAGGATGTTCTCAACTCTTCCAACCCAAGGTTCAAAGTCGGATGGAAGAGAAGGCTCGCCGGCAAAGCACAGAGTCTTGAAAGAAGGCACGTCTTCAGGTTGAAGCAGACGAATTACAGTGGGAGTTAGGACTGCGGTGTTGACAGAAAAAGCCCGAATGGACCCAGCGAGATCTCCGAGGACGTCATCCTGTGAAGGGATGCAGACACAGCCACCAAAGACTAGAGTTCCAAGTATCTCGAGTATGATCGCGTCAAACGTGTATGCGGCAAACTGCAGGAATCTGGAGTCATGGTTGAGACCCAGAAACGCTCCTAGACTCTCACACAACCTCGAACTAACAGCGCGATGAGGTGTAAGGACTCCCTTGGGACGACCCGTCGTGCCTGAAGTGAACATGACATACGCCAAAGAATCCGCATTTGCTTCTTGGGTCATGTTATCCATAGTGATGGTCTGGCATTGATGCAATAAGGCCATGAGCTTGGGTCCTATCGACAAAACGAACCGTCCTTCTCCAAAGTCCAGGTCATGGTATCGCTCTGAAGTAAGTATCAGCTTGGCGCCAGTTTGTTGGAGGATCTCATCTCGGCGTTCTGAAGCTTGCGTAGGATCCAAGGGTGTAAAGGCAGCCGAAGCTTGTAAGACGCCCAGAATCGCCACAACAGTCCACATGCTCTTTTCGAATGCTAGAGGAACGATTACGCCATTCCCAACTCCTAGGCTGTGAAGATGGTTTGCGACGAGCCTTGAGTGAAGCGATAACTGTTGGTAAGTCAATTGGCCGTCCCAAGCGTCGACCGCTATAGCATCGGGATGTTGTGACTCCTGGCGGAGGATAATATCATGGATACATCTATCCACAGCTGGGGGGACCTTGTCGTTCCAGCGCCAAATATCTTCTGCATCCACCGCCAGTAGATCACCAATTTCAGAAACTGGCCTGTGCGGATTGGAATGCAAAAGCTCTCTCGTAATAGCTACGAAGTGATCAAGAATCCTCTCCATCCTCCAAGTTTCCACAACATTGGAATCAAAAGCACATCCAACTTTGAACCCGCCGTTCTTCTCTAGTTGGCAAATGATGGTAATCGCGTATGTTGTGAACTCGCTTGTTTGCGAAGTGTTTTGCCAAGTTCCAAGTTCAGAAATATTCTGCGATCCGCTGTCGCTCTGTACAGGCTGGATCACGAGCAATGTTTGGAAGTTGCATGCCTGTTGTGTCTCGGCATTGATACTAGAGAGTCGATGAACTCCGATCTGTTCATAGGGCATGGTCGCGACTGCACCATCATTGACTGTGTTGACATAGTCCGAAAGGGTTGTCGTAGTGTCTAAAGGAACGCGGACACGGACGGGAATCGTGGTGATGGTCGGTCCGACAATCTCCTCTATACGAGGCACGTCAACATTACGCCCAGAAAGAGTCATGCCAAATACAACATCATCGATGCCGGTCTGACGATGGATTGTAAGTGCAAGAGATGCTCGTAGTGCAGTAGCTACTGTCATATCTCCCTTCGGACTGAGCGATGGGGAGGCTCGCTCGATGATGGCTTCAGCCTGCACAGCATGGTCTGCGCTTGGTAGTGACGGGAAGACAGGGGAATCATAGTCTAAGAACTGATCTTGCCAGAAGGTGATTTCTGCGTCGTCTTTGGTGTTTTCCAGCATGTGCTTGACGAAGAGATTAAACTTTGGCAATGGTTGTAATGACAATGCTCCCTCACGGTAGGCTCTCTCCACTTGGTCTATCATAAGTGGCATGGAACCTCCGTCATAAATGGAATGTTGAATCGTCCAGACGAATAGAGACTTGAAGCCTGTATGGCTAGGCACAATTGCGTATCGAGCGAGAGGACGACCGAGATCCATGACCTCAACCTTGTCTTTCTCCATATACTCTTCGAGGCTTCTTGCTTCTCTCCATTGGATTGCATCTCGCAGGACTACTTGTTGGAGGCCAGCCGTCTCACTTTGGATAATCCTCGTTCGCAAGATGGAATTTGCAAGGACGACATACTCCCAGCTCTGCTTGAAGCAAGACAGGTCAATGTCATCTGCAAGCTCCATGACTCTCCGGAGGACATAATCTCCATGGTTCTTGATAGTCTGGGCAACGAGTCCCTCCTGTAGCGGTGTACAAGGATACATGTCTTCGACAACGTCGAAGGAAACCCCGCAAAGGTCAGCTGCTTCTTGGCGGCATCGTTGGACATCAATCCCCTTGCTAAGCAGTGCGAAGGGCGTCACTTCATCCGGCTCCTCCGATGGACCATTCAGACAAGACGCAATGGAAGCCTCTAGAAGACTGACTAGATCCTCAAGTTTGGGCTTCTGGAAGACTTGTGCCACCGACACCTTCAACCCTGCCATGCGAGAATTGCTCACCAACGTCATAGCTGCAACTGAGTCTCCACCAAGACGGAAGAAGCTGTCATCTAAGCCAATGTCCGAAGGAGATAAGCCTAGCACATCAGCCCACAACTGAAGCAGCTTCTTGCCAATTTCACCTTTGGGGACTCGTTTGTTGGCGTTGTTTTTGTTTTGAAGACTGATGAGCTGTGCTTTGGAATAGCTGGAGCCCAACTCGCGTAGGGTTCTCCGGTTCGTCTTACCTGATGCCGTGAGGGGAAGCCTCAGTACTTCAAACCAGACAGTTGGGATTGCGTATGAAGGCAGACGTCTCGAAAGTTTCTCTTCAACATCAGATGAGATTGTGTAGATCCTGATAGCATCTCCAGAATCATCTTCCACCGAGTCATCTTCAGACGCAGGCGGAACCACAAACGCAGCGACCATCGCCTTGGCTTTGTTGCCGCCAGGTACAATAACCTCTGCGATAATCTGTTGCATCACGGGTAGGGTCACAGCAACCTGTACCTCAACCTCCTTCAGTTCAACTCTCTGTCCACGGACCTTGACCTGAGTGTCGGCGCGTTCTACGTACACGAGACCTCCCTTGTTGTCATACCGAACCAAATCGCCAGTTCTGTACAAGCGACCGGATCGGCCGGTGCGTTGCATCCACTTCGGGCTTTCTATGAATGTCCGTGATGTTCGTTCGGGGTCATTGAGATATCCCTTTGCAAGAATATGCCCTTCGACAAGCAATTCTCCAACAGCACCGATGGGTAGGAGCCGTTCTGGGTCACAGCGGTCTGTAATCCATCCAACGGAACTGACTGATTGGCCAATGCGAGCGGGAAGAGAATAGATCTCATCATCAGAGTTCATGACACAGTACACGGTACACTCTGTAGGTCCATATCCGTTGAGAACTCTCTTCAAATGCCTCCACCTACAAAAGTCCTCGACCGTTGTGGCTTCACCTCCAAGGATAATAGTTTGCAATGTGGGGATGTCCTTAGGATCGATCAAGTTCGCCACGGTAGGAGTCAGGAAGGTGAGGTTTGCCCGTAGAGTGTTGATTGCCTTCGGAATGTCATCCATACGGTCATCATTTGAAGGAATACAGATGCAACCTCCCCAGATAAGAGTCGTGAAGTTCTCCGTTATCGAGGAGTCAAAGGTATAAGCGCCAAATTGGAAGACCCGCGACTCGCTCGAGAAGCCCATCTTGATACCAGAGTAATAGCTACTGGTAGTGGCTGCTTCATGGTGCGTGAGGACACCCTTGGGCAAACCGGTAGAGCCTGAAGTGAAGAGAGCGTAGCAGGGTGCTTGTAAATCGAAGTTTTGAAGTTCCCGATCTTCGGGTACAATGCCAATAAGGCTTTCGAGCAGATCTTGATTGACAGCCACAACACTAGTGGCTTCACTAAATGCCGTGTCGCTATGCCGTGTTGATGTGAGAATGATTCGGCCATCAACTTCTCTAAGAAGTTTCTCCCTCCTCTCGATAGCCTGAGTGAGATCGATAGGCACAAAAGCCGCGCCAGCTTTCAGAATTGCCAAGATGCTGACTGTGGCCCAGATGGACTTATCGAAGCAGATTGGAACCATCGTGCGACCTGGCTTCACTCCAAGATGCGTCAAGTGCCACGCCAGCCGCGTGCTCACTTCATCAAGCTCAGCATAAGTCATTTCACCGTCCCAGGAAAAGACGGCGGGTCTTGTAGGTTGTATATTGACTTGCTCAGCGAACATCTCGTGGACGCACTTCTCAATGCGAGGCGGGAGGTTTTTGTTCCATTCCCAAAGCTGATTCCAGGTTAAGTCATCGACGAGATCCACGTTTTTGATGAGTCGGGGAACGGTTTGGCCATTTCTGTCTACAAGGTTGGTGATGGAGGCAATTGCGGCACTGAAGCAGTGAGAGAGTTGATCTGCCTGCGCTAAGGACAAGGCCATGCGGTAGTCCATGAAGACGCGCACCGTTGCACCATCGTCGGATGCTTGAATAGAAACGGCGTACTATATGATATGATGTCAGCAACTCCGGTTTCCCGGTTGGTCTTGGTTCAACAACCAGACAAACGTACCTCTGATGGATCAACACCACCCTCGAATGTAAACTCAACCTCATTTGTGCCCCTCTCTTCAACCTTTCCACTACCCTTCTGGAATGAAATCACAGTATTAAATAGTGCAAGATCAGTATCGAGCCCCAGCGCGTTATGGATAGCGGCAAGCGACAAGCTCTGGTGCGGGAGAGTCTTAAAGTATCCTTCTTGCACAGATTTGGTGACATCGACAATATTCTGCGTCTTATCTGAAAGATCCACGTGGCAGACAAGCATGCTGATCAAAGGTCCAAAGATGTCCTCGACGCCATTGATAGGAAGATCTCGTCCTGACGAAAGAACACCAAAGGTTGGTGCACTGGATCCGGTGTAATGGCTCAAGACCAGAGCCCATGCTGTTTGGATTACGGTGGCAGGGGTGACTTCATGCTGGGCACAAAAATCGCGTATCTGCGGTGTGTTAATATCTGGTACCTCAATTCTTGTCGAGTCACGACGTAGTTGAGTAGTCCCTGTTTCAATCTCATCGCCGAGGAATGGGAAGTGACAAGGCTCGGCTGTAGCGAGGAGTTTGGCCCAGAAGTTGAGGCTAGCGTCATGTGATTGTAGTTGGACGTATGTCACAAATTGGCGATACGAAGGTGCTGGGACGGGAGACAGGACCCCTCTGTACGCTCTTTGAAGCTCATCGACCAGTAAACCAATCGAGTGGCCATCAACAATGGCGTGGTTCATCTCGATGATAAGGTAGACATCTTCGCTGGAGATTTGATATAGGGTAAGGTGGTGCTGAAGACGCCATTTTCCGGGGTCTGTGCCATGCTCGAGAGCCGACACAACTGCCTCTCGGGTAGAGCCCTCATGCAAATCAATAACAATTGCCGGCTGCTTCAAAATTATTTGCACGGCACGCCCGGAGCCCGGGAAGGTATCGACAAGCACAGCCCGTAGGAGGGAATGGCGCTGCACAACGGCAGTCCACGCACTACGAAGTTGAGACAGGTCGACTGAACATCCTTCGTGAGCTGAAACTCTGATGTTGATCCGGGAGCGATAGTTCTTGGAATCCTTGGCTTGGCTGATGAGGATACCCTCCTGAGTCGGCGCGCATGGGAAGATGTCTTCAATTTCATCAACACTGGATATACCAAGTTCTGGCATCACGGTTTCCTGGAACTCGGCAATGCTCTGGTATGAGTCAAAGGCCAGCGGGATGTCCGTCAATGTCAGCTGGCGCGGTTTTTCGGAGATCTGAGTTGCGATTTCCTCAAGCGCATTCTTGTATAACTGGATCCAGATCTCAATGTCGGGCTTGTGTTTAGCGTCAATTGTGTCGTCGTATATGAAAGCAACACTGAGTGACGAGCCAGTCATGTTGACAAGCACGTCAAAAATGGCATACCGTGTGTAGCTAGTAGTCTGCGAGGACGCGTCCTCAGGCAATGCAGTGTTCCGGAAGAATGCGTCTTTCCGCTCCAGCTGCTGATATCTCCCTCCATAATTGAACATGATCTCCACCGGCAGGGACGACGCGAATGCTTGAGCGGAATCTTCGTTGCGGAACTTGGAAGAGAAAAACGGGAAGCCAGACTGTGGAATCGCCCTAACACAATCTTTGACATGGCGAACAAAGTCGAGCAAATCTGTTTGCGAAGGCCGAACTTGCACTGGATAAAGCGTTGTAAACCAACCAACTGTTCGTGAAAGGTCTATACTGCTGTCCCATACTTCTCGGCCATGACTTTCGTTAAACACAGTGGGAAGCTTTCTGTCGGAGAAGGCTTGGCCAAATGCAGAGAGGAGGGTAGAGATCATGAGCTCCGAAGGCTGTGTACCGAGAATATCGTTGGCACTACCAAGAAGGGCAGTGGTCGTCCCTTCGTCGAGGGTGAATGTCTTTGTCATGGTTTTTGGTGAGACCTTTGAACCATCGCAGGCCCAATAAGAGTGCATCGGCGCCTCAATCTCAAAGGGTAATGCTTTGTCCAACTGTAGCTGGTTCTTGGCATAGTCAGCTTGGAGGAAAGTCCAAGTCTCAAAGGGCACAGAAGGCGGCACGGAACTTCCCTTTCCTGAGAGCATGTTCTCCAGATCCTCAAGGATAATTCTCCATGACACGAGGTCCACCACCAAGTGATGGATGCTTAGGAAGATGTAGCATGAATCAGCGATATCGATCAATGTGGCCACCATGAGAGGACCAGCCGTAATATTGTGATCACTTCGGTGATTTGAGATGATGGAGGCGACCTCGGAGAAATTGTCAAGTTTGACATGACGTAGATTCACTTTGTTTTCGAAGGAATCCGTAGCGGCAGATGGAATTCTCTGCTGCCAAGCCCCGGATGGACAGACCTCGAACTTGGTGGAAAGAACATGATGGGTCGAAATCAGGACCTCCAAAGCCTCTTTCAAGGTTGGCAGTTCAATCCTTTCTCGTGGTTCAAGCAGAATACACTGATCAAAAGGAACAGTGGGGTCCTCTTGGTGAAGGAAGAAGAGCTGTTGAATAGGGCTAAGAGGGAAGGTTTCACTTCTGCGAACAGCTTCTTGAGCATGCTGGATGAGATCGCTCATCTGTGAAGATCCTTCCTTGCGGTCTTGAGATCGACCGCTCCATGCTTGGATGATTGCAGAGATGGTCTTGTTCTGCAGTATATCCATGGTAGTGATGTCAAAGTCTTGTGCTCTAGCCGATGAAGATACCTGCATTGCAGTGATGGAGTCACCACCAAGTCGAAGGAAGCTATCGTCAATGCCAATGGAGGAAACTTCGATGTTGAGTGTTCGTGCCCAGATGCTCTGTAGAATGGCCTCGGCTTCTGTTGACGGACCTCGCTTTTGGGCATTGTTGGTGATTTGAAGAGAAGCTAGCTGCGTAGTGGATAGAGACGAGCCAAGCTGGACCAATTTCTTCCTGTCTACCTTGCCTGCCATGTTCAGACCAACGTGATCCAGCACAAAGAGCAGCGTGGGTATCATGTGATTTGGCAGTCTCTCGCCCAAGAGATCTTCAAGAACAGAAGGAAGATACTGAACACGATAGGTTGAGTCATTGGTCTCCATCGTCCTACCACCAACCAGGAAGTCGGATGGGTCAGTGCTGTCCTTCTGTTCCACAACAAAAAGTGCGAGGATGTTTGTTGACTCTTCTCCCATAGGCCTGACAGCCTCCACCACTAGTTCTTCTGCCTGAGGTAAGCAAATCATGGCATGATGTTCAATCTCAGCTAGCTCCACTCGCATACCGCGGATCTTGACCTGGGCATCCCGACGGCCAACATAGTAAATACTTCCATCGTCGGAGTAGCGAACGAGATCGCCGGTTCTGTAAAGCCGCGCTTGGCGGCCAGGCCTATCACCGTATCCTGTGGCTAACCAGGTTGGGGCTTCGATGAAGGCGGCCCTCGTCTTGTCATAGTCTCCAACATACCCTCTTGCAAGTATAGGGCCCTCGATCAGAAGCTCACCAGTTGCTCCAATGCTGACCAACCGCTCGGGGTTCTCTGGATCGACGATCCAACTTGTGGATCCTATAGCTGTACCGATGTTTCGAGGCTGAACGTGGTCTGGGATGACTTCTGCTGCATTACTAATGACAGAAGCTTCTGTTGGACCGTACAAGTTGAAGACCCTGGTTGTTGGAAGCCACTTGGAGTAATCTTCTGCATGTGACGCTTCACCTCCTAAGAGGATGGTGCGTAGCGATGGCACCTGACTTGGGTCGATGTACCTCGCCACTGACGGTGTCAAAAGCGCTGTGTTGACATCCATGGATTGCATAGTCTCTGACAGATTGTTGGTTCGCTGGGCTTCCGACGGTACACAAACACAACCACCAAACACAAGCGTCGTGAGGATCTCAAAAATCGAGGCATCAAAGGTGTAGGAAGCGAATTGGAGAACCCTGGATTTGTTTCCAAGATCGATCCTGGAGCCGTGATAGTGGCATCCACTGCTAATAGCCCTGTGCTCGACAAGAACACCCTTCGGAATACCAGTTGAACCAGAAGTAAAGATGACATAGGCTGCTGAAGTGGGATCTGAGGTGAGGAGGTCAAAAGGTGAATCGGTCAGGTCTTTCAATGTGCTTGGTCCAACTGGGACAGTGGTGATATCATAGTCAAAGTCTGTTTGAGACAAAGACTCTGATGTCAGGATAACCTTGGCATCTACCTGCTTCAAGATAGCAGCTATGCGTTCAAGGGGCTGGCTGGGATCAAGAGGCACAAATGCACCGCCAGCCTTCAGAACCGCGAGCATAGCAACAATTGTCCATCCACTCTTCTCGAAATACAGCGGTACTAGTGACTCGCGCACCACGCCACAAGACTTGAGATGATAGGCCCAGCTAGTAGATAGACTATCGAGATGACCGAAGGTGAATTCAGCATCATGTGCTGAGACTGCTTGTGCGTCTGGTTGTTGCTGTGCTTGCGTCGAGATTAGACTATCAACACATGTGTCGATAGGTTTGGGAACAGAGCTGTTCCAAGACCATATATGCTGCAGATCCACCGCATCAGGGCCCAGGAACTCAGAAATAGGTTGATCAGGCCGGGCCGTCATCAAAAGTTGAATGGTGTCTATGAGATAGTCGACTACTCGCTCGAGGCGAGACTTAGAAATGACGCTAGAGTCGTAGCTACAGCGGATGTCCACGCCGCCATCTTTCAGAAGTTGGCAGACAAGTGTAAGGGCATAGGTTGTGAAGTCTGTTGTCTGAGGCATGTCCCTCAAAGTGCCAAACTCAGCCTCAGATGTCATTGTAGGTGGCTGTATAGCTAACAAGCTCTGGAAGTCGCAAGCAGCATGGGCATTATCACTAATCTTGGCGATGTTTTGCAGACCGGTCTGCTCATATGGGATCATGGCGGTGGCATGGTTTTGTAACTGGTGTAGGAAGTCTGATATGGTCGACTCAGGTGTAATCTTGGTTAGAATGGGCACAGTGGCGATGGTTGGCCCAACCATCTTCTCGATCCCGGCCACTGGCGCGTTACGACCAGATAGAGTGGCACCAAAGATCACGGCTTTGGTTCCTGTCATGCGATAAATCGTCAAGGCCCAAGCAGCTCTGATGATCATGGACATGGTAGTTTCCAACTCTCTTGACGCAGCTGCAAATGAGCAAGACCTTTGAAGCCCCGAATCAGCCGTCACAACATGAGATGGAGTCGATAATGCGGGGAACGTTTCTGTTTCGACTCTTTCAAAGTGTGTCCTCCAGAATTCCTGAGTGTCCTCTTTGTTCTGCTGCATGGTGTACTCGACAAAGAAGTTGAAATCTGGCTGCTGCTGGGGGGCTTCACCTCGGTAGAACTGTTTCACAAGGGAGAGGATGAGTGGCATGGAGCCTCCATCGTAGAGAGCGTGATGTATGGACCAGCAAAACAGGGTAGAGGAATAGTTGTCGACGAGTGCAAACCGGACCAATGAATCTCCCAAGCCCATCGGGGCTTGTTTATCTTGATCGAGATGAACCTCGAGATTGTCTGAATAGTTCCACTCAATTGTGCCGTCTCTCAGAACTACCTGGACTAGCCCAACATCATCGCATTGAACTATCCTCGTGCGTAGAACTGAGGTGCACTGAAGTGTCTTCTGCCATGCGTCTTTGAAGCGTGGTATATCAATGCCGGCGTGCAGTTCGATGGCGGATTGCAAGACATAGCTACCAGACTTTTTGGATGTGAGGGCTAGCAAGCCAGCTTGAAGAGGGGTGCATGGATATATGTCTTGGATGTCTTCAACATCTACACCGCAGAAGCCAGCGGCATTTTTCTTGCACTTCTCCACCATATCTTCGTGCAATAGAGAAAATGGCTTGATCTCAAGAGGAGCCACAGCAGCCGCGTGACTAGTAGATAGCTGAGCCGCCAAATGTCCAAGCTTTGGCTGCTGGAAGACCTGGGCAACAGAGAGGGCCAACCCATCCTTTCTGGCCTGACTGACTAGCTCCATAGCCGCGACGGAATCTCCGCCCAGACGGAAGAAGCTATCATCGGGGCCAATGCTAGACTCCTCCAAGCCTAGCACGCGAGCCCAGAGCCTTTGCATGTGTCTTTCTACATCTGTTGACACTGCTCGGCCAGGCCCAGCCTGTTTCAAAGCCGCAAGCTCAGAAACGCTAAATGAAGACACGATCTGTTGGAGCCTGTTGCGATTTGTTTTGCCAGAGCTGGCCGTGGGTAACTTGTCGATGGTGAACCAGATAGTCGGTATCATGTAAGCTGGCAGTCTCTTTGCCAATTCATCCTCCACCGATGTTGAGAGTGAGTGGAGACGGCTTGATGCTCTCACGGATAGTATCTCATCCCTGATGTCAGCATGCGGTTGAGGAAAGCAGACGGCAGTCTCCTTCAGGACCAGGAAGCCAACAAGAGCCTCTGTGGCTCCTTGGCCGCTAGGCTTTGCAACCAGGGCTGCAGCTTGTAGAATATCAGGAACACAAGCCATGACATGATGCTCAGTTTCGGCCAACTCCATTCGCTGGCCGCGTAACTTAACCTGGTCATCCTTTCTTCCAACGAAGGCCATGGTACCTTCGTCACCAACAAATCGGACTAGGTCACCTGTCTTGTATAGTCTGCCCTGACGTCCGGGAATTGTTGCACCTGAGCCGTGTAGCAGCCAGGGCGGATTGGTTATAAAAGACTCGGCTGTTCGAATGTTGTCGTTTAGGTAGCCGAGTGCTAGTTGGTGACCTTCGATGACGAGCTCGCCAAGAGCTCCAAGGGGTGCGAGTTTATTGACATCATGAGGATCAACAATCCAATTAGTCGTGCCCGAAGCGTAACCAATGCAGTTAGCATGAGTTGCGTTGGGACCTTCGTCATTCATGGAGCAAAATATGGCGCATTCAGTTGGACCGTATGCCTGCATGACAACCTCAAGATGCTGCCATCTTGCGAAGTCGGCGGGAAATAGGGCTTCGCCGCCGACTACAATTGTTCGCAATGAAGGCACCTCGGTGGGTTCAACCAGCCGCGCAACAGTAGGTGTCAAGAATAGCGTGTTAACGTTCATGGCCCGAATAGAACCAGCCACGTCATCTAGGCGTTGAGAAGGTAAGGGGATGCAAACACAGCCGCCAAACAAAAGGGTAGTAAAGATATCGAAAATACAAGCGTCGAAGGTATACGAAGAAAACTGGAGGGTTCGAGTGCTTGCACTGAAGCCGATGCGGTTTCCGTAGTATGTACAGCTTGTGCTGACTGCGTGATGCTGAAGAGACACGCCCTTTGGGGTACCGGATGTGCCACTTGTGAACAGGACATACATCTTGTCTGAGGGGTTAACTCGTACTGTTGCCAAATCCTGGTCCATGTACTTTGACGCCAGGCTACGCATGAATTCGGGTGTAATTGCAATTATGCGGCGACTTTGTTCATGGGATGAGACAGTCCTGAGCTCCTCTGAAGTGACGATGATGTGTGCGCTGACCTGCTTCAACACCGATTCTCGACGCTGAGGAGCTTGGGTGAAGTCAATGGGCACAAACGCGGCGCCTGCTTTGATGATACCAAGCATGGCGACGACAACCCAAAGACTCTTGTCGAAACACACAGGGACGATGGTACCAGGCTGGACGCCCATCGAACACAAATATGTCGCGAGAACATGTGCATAGTTGTTGAGCTCTGAATAAGTCAGTTGACCATCCCAAGATTCGATGGCGCAACTATCTGGAGTCTGTAGAGCCTGTTGCTCGACCAATTGGTGCACACATGCATCAACCGGTGGCGGTACCTGTTGATTCCACCGCCAGAGCTTCTCGAGATTCTGGTCATCGATCAAGTTCAAGTCTGTGACAGTGCGTCTGGCATTGTTCATAATGGAGTGTACGGCAGCGCTGAAACACCTGCCAAGCTGAGTCCTCTGGAAGGGCCCAAGCTTGTCTGAGTGATCAATGAGGATCTTGATGTCTGTGGGAGTATCCAGGACTCTAACAGAGATGGGATACTAAAGATATTGTTAGTTGACTCAAGGAGTGAGGGTAGAATAGGGCGGAAAGGGTACTCACGTCGATTGAATCAACTCCATCAACAATCTTCATCGATAAACCATCTTCGGTATTGGTAGTATCGTCATTTTCCTTCTGGAATGATAGGATAGTGTTGAACAATGCTGACGAAGAAAGACCCAGGGCGCTCTGCACAGCTGCAAGAGGGATAGTCTGGTGCTCTAGCGCTTTGAGATAATTCGACTTTGCTCCTTCTAACACGTCCAGTATCGAGGTCTCGGCTCCCAGGGTGATGGAGGCCGTCACCATACCAATCAGGGGTCCAAATATGTTTTCGATACCGTCGATAGGGTGGTCTCTTCCTGAGCAAATGACCCCAAAGCATGGTCGCTCAAGGCCTGTGTATGCCTTGAGAACTGCAGCCCAGGCAACCTGGATAAGAATTGCAGGTGTCAACTCGTACTCTGCGCAAAAGTACCGGATGCCTTCGGTGTCAATGTTTGGCACTGTAATGAAGTCTCTCGACATGGGCTGAGCTGCCTCATAGTGCTCAAGTTCTGGGAAGTGGCACTGTTCAACGTTGGTGAGGAAGTCGACCCAGTAGTCAAGACCCTGTTGGGTTGGACTACTATCTATGAATGAGACAAATTTTCTGTATGACCCTGCGGGATACAGTGGCTGGACTCCATTGTAGAAGCCCGCGAGTTCTTGCATCATCATGCTTGTCGAGTGGCCGTCAAAAATAGCATGATTAAGTTCCAGTACAAGATGGAGTGTCCCATTGGACAAATCATGTAGGGTCAGGTGATGCTGAAGCCCCAGTTCTTGGTAGCCGTTTTCTTTGCTTTCAAGGGCGTCTGAGAGTGAGTAGTTACTCATGTGCTTCTTGATCTCAATCTGTGGACTCGCAGACTTCAAGATGACATGCATCACACGACTGTTTCCCGGAAAGTCTTTGACCAATACTGCACGCAAAAGGGAATGGCGTTGAACGACCTGCTGCCATGCCCATTGCAGCCGATCCACATCCATCCTATCGCCGTCACCCCCGAGACGTAACTGAATGTCGAGTCTTGTAAGATACATCATGGGGCCTTTGGCCTGACCTATCAAGATACCCTCCTGCATCGGAGTGCACGGGAAGATATCCTCAACGTCTCCAAGTTGTAGCTTGGTACTGATGAGGGGGAGAGTTTCGTTCTTGAAGGCTGCAAGATCTCCATACGACCCAAAAGCACCTGGAAAGTCTGACAGAGTCCACTCTGCTTCTCGATATCGCAGTCTCTCTGCTAGGTTCTCGAGAGAAGACTGGAACTCCACTATCCACGTTGACAACCTCTCACTATGCCTGACATCTTGATCGTACAGTAGAGTCACAGCCAAGCAGCTTTGCTCCACAGAAACAAGAACGTCTAATATGGCCTGCCTCTTGAACTCTGCATCCTGGACAGGCCCAAATGTTTCGGTAGGCATCGAAAGTTTCTGGAAGAATGCGTCTTCACGTTCTAGCTGCTGGTAGCGACCAGAATAGTTGAACATGATTTCAACAGGTAATTGCGAGATGAATTCTGCTGCGGTTGATTCGTTGCCAAATATCGAAGTGAAATACTGCCAGCCGTTTTGAGGCATCCTTCGGCAGTAGTCCTTAACTCTGCGGACGAGATCAAGCACTTCCGCACCTTTAACGGGGGGAATCTGAACAGGGGAAAATGTGGTGAACCATCCGACTGTGCTAGATAGATTGAGCGACTCATCCCAGACCTCGCGTCCATGAGACTCGTTAAAAACAGTCGGCAGTGGGCGATCTGCGAAGACGCGGCTAAATGAGTCAAATAGTGCGGCTAGCATGAGTTCCGGCGCATGAGTCCCAAATGCTGCATTGCCGTCTCCAAGGATGATCGCCGTATGAGCCTCGTCAATGCGAAACGTCGTTTCTCTTGTCCTAGTCAAGCGTAGCATTGAAGGACTGTTCTGGGAACCATTAATGCCCCAATACTCGTGCATTGGTCGTTGGAGAGAGAAGGGTGACTGCTGGCTAGAAGTAACATTTGAATCCGCGTGGCTTTTTAGGAGTGTGCAGTAGCTCTCAAACGAGAGACCGGAGGGGTTTGAGATCGCATTGTTAGTAAGGTGGCTTTCGAGATCGCTGAGGATAACTCTCCATGACACCAAGTCCACAACGAGATGGTGGATGGAAAGGAACAGTCTTTGTTGTCCGTTTGCATCGAAAAGTACTACCGAAACAAGAGGCCCTTTCACGATGTCGTGGTTGCTACGACACTTCAAGATGGTCGAACTGATGTCTCTCTGGTCTTCAACGGTATCCTCAATGCAAAGGACTCTGAAAGAGTCAGCAGCATCATCCTCGATTCGTTGCTCCCACTCGCCACTACTGTTCTGCTGGAATCGGGAACGTAAGCTGGGATGTCTGGAGACCAAGTCATATAACGCATTTCTGAGTGAATCTAGAGTGATGCGTTGTCGTAGTCCAAGCAGAAAGCATTGGTCGAACAGAACTGTCGGGCTTGGTTGATATTGAAAGAACAGCTGCTGAACAGGACTGAGAGGGAATATTTGGCCAGTAGCGTGTTCGACAGTATCCAATAGTTTCCCAGCCTCAGTATGGATAAAGGTCTCTCTGGATTCCAATATGGCGGTGATGGTCTTGTGGCGAAGAATGGCTGCTGTTGAGATGTTGATACCCCGAGCCCTAGCTTCGGCAGACACCTGCATAGCCGTGATGGAGTCTCCGCCCATCCGCAGAAAACTGTCATCAATACCAATCGAGATGGCATTTGTATCGAGGTTCAGGACTCGGGTGAACAACTCTGATAGGATAATCTCGGCTTCGGTAGTGGGATAACGTTTGAGCTCGCGCACACTCTGACTTAAACTGAAAAGCTGTGATTTCGAGAACGAGGCCCCAAGCTCACGCAGTGCTTTACGGTCAACCTTGCCGTTCACAGTGAGTGGCCATTCAGATATAGCCACCCAGACTGTCGGCATCATATAGCTTGGTACACGCTCAGCAAGCTTGTCTTCAGCTAATTTGGGTATCGTGAAGAGACGAGGCGTGACCTGATATTGGTGTTTGCTGTCATGAGCTTTGCTCTCGTGCTCGATTATAAACGCGGCAAGGCTGGCTGGAGCGTCATCGTCGGCGAGTGAGATGACCTCTGCAACTGCTTCCCTAACACCTGAGACACAGGCGATGACATGATGCTCAACCTCTTCAAGCTCGATTCTTTGTCCACGGATTTTGGCCTGTGAATCTTTGCGGCCAAGATATCTCAAGACACCGTTTTCGTTGTACTGGACCAGATCTCCCGTCTTATAAAGTCTCGTAGGTCGATCAAGCCAAGTTGGGGCATCAATGAAAGATGCGGTGGTTCTTTCGTGGTCTCCTATGTACCCTCTACCGACAATAGGCCCCTCGAGAAGAAGCTCACCAACCGCACCGATGGGTAGTAAACGATGATGATTCTCTGGGTCAACTACCCATGTACAAGCACCCGCACCAGACCCCAGAAGAATCAAATCCTCTCTACAATCTTGATTATCGTTGATTACACTGTTGACTGTGCATTCAGAAGGTCCATAGTTGTTGACGATGCGAATGCGCCTAGGGACCCTGTCAATGTCTTGAGCGTGAATTGCCTCACCACCGAGGTTCAACTGCTTCAACAAAGGCAGCTTATCAAATTCCACGAGCCGTGCTACAGAAGGAGTCAGAAGCATGCAGTTAACTTTCATATCAGCGATGACGCCAGTCAAGTTGTCCCTTCGGTCGGATTCGGACGGAATGCAGATGCAGCCCCCAACCGCGAGTGTCATCAAGCTGTTCTGGAGACATCCATCGAAAGAATAAGACGCAAAGTCAAAAACACGGGCTTCTTGGCAGGTGAGTCTGTGGGCTTGGTGGTGAATAGCTGATGCGAAGGCGCTGTGTGGGATAAGACTACCCTTTGGCTCTCCTGTTGTGCCTGACGTAAAAGGTACGTATGCAACTGACGTCGGAGAAACTCGTGGGAGCGTAGCTAATGACTCACTAGAGACTGAGGCGAGCCATCTATCATCCACCACCATCGTCTCTGCAACTATTGGAGAAATGATAGACTGACCACTGGCAGAACACAATGCTATTGTAGATCCTGTCTGGCTGACAATACTGCGTAGTCGGTGCTGTGGGAGTGATGGCTCGACCAAGACAATGGCTCCACCAGCTCGGAGTACGGCTAGTTTTGCAACTACAGTGAACATTGACTTTTCGAAGCAGAGGGGAACAAAAGTCCCCTCTTTGACGCCTTGACGTACTAGACGAGATGCGAGGCATTTCGAGGCGTGGTCCAACTGTTGATATGTCAAATCACCATCCCAGGAGCATATAGCTGGAGCTTGAAGAGACGAATCCATCTGCCGCTGAATAATCTCATGAACACACTCGTCCACAGTCTCTGGAACTGCGCCGTTCCATTTCCAAATTCGCTTCCAGTCAGATGATATGACAGACCCCAAGGCAGCCAGCGTCTTAGGGAAAGGCGCATCGTGGATACTAGGGTTTCGTGCGTAGGGTGGAATCAATCTGAGGTCATCTTTCGGCTCTGCAAGTTGCCGAATCATGAAACCAGTCTGGTCCAGCATCCTTTGCATCTTCCGCGACTCCAAAACACTAGGGTCAAACGAGCACTCTAGTCTCACAGCGCCTGATGCAGAGAGATTGCAATTGATAGTCAACGCGTAAGATGTGAATTCTTGCGTCTCAAACAACTGAAGCCACTCGCCAAGGTCCTCATCTAAGTCTCTACTCGCCCGTTCAACATTCACAACGAGAAGTGTTTCGAAGTCGCAGGCCCGTTGAGCATCAGCACCGAACTTTGCAGTTTGCTGAAGACCTGTTTGCTCGAATGGAATCATGGTAGCTGCATCATCTTGCACGCCCTGAAGAAATGACGACACAGAGGATGAAGGTGCAGGGACACGCACGCGGACAGGAACTGTGGCTATTGTTGGGCCAACTACTGTGTCGATCTTTGCAACGGCCATATTTCGACCAGATAGCAGAGCGCCGAATACGACATCATCCACTCCCGTGTACTGATGAACAACCAATGCCCATGCAGCTCGGACAGTTGACGCAATTGTTACGTCGGGCCTAGTGGATACCCGGAACTCGTCGCTACGGATGGTCTTCTGGGCGACAACTGTCTTTTCGACAGATACTGGCGGGAATGTAGTGCTACTAAATTCACTGAAGTATGTCTGCCAGAAGCCTTGAGCTGCTTGGAGATCAGTGCCCATGATGGCCTTGACAACTTTGTTGAAGTTGGAGTGTTGCCGAGGAGGAATCTGGTTGTTGTATATTATCGAAAGATGGTGTTGAACCATGTTCCATGACTCTCCATCGTACACCGCGTGATGCATGGTCACCACCAGGTATTTCTTCCCGGTATTCTCGTTAATGACTGCGCATCGTGCCAGCCTCCCTCCAAGGTTCATCGGAAGTTTCTTGTCTTGCTTGAGATATGTGTCTAGGTTGTCGCCAAAGTGCCACTGGACTCGCTCAGCAATGACAGCTTGGATCAATCCTAGTGTCGGGTGTTGCACGATGCGCGATCGCAGAATTGGCAGATTGTGAACGGTCTGTTCCCATGCGGCGCGTAGCTGAAGTTCATCAACGGACTGGGAGATCTCCAACACGCTCTGCAGAACATAATCTCCCGTCTGTGCTGAACTCAGCGCCAGGAGTCCTTTTTGCAGTGGAGTGCAGGGATAGACGTCGAGAATAGCCTCTGCGTCGACGTTACAGATAAGACCAATCTGCTCTTTTAGCAAAGAAGAATCCTCAACACTGGGCAGAAGCGAGAAAGGGGGGATCTCATCCTGATCCATCCGATTGGCCTCAATGATTGTCAAGTGCGTGGCTAGATCAGCAAGCCGTGGATGCTGAAAGATGAGTGCAACAGAAATCGCATAACCGGCTTTTGCTGCTGCGCCCACCAGCTTCATTGCCATGATCGAGTCGCCACCTAATCTGAAGAAGTTGTCATCGAGTCCTATCTGGGCTTCTTCGAGATCGAGGACTTGAGCACAGAGGCTGGCCAAAGCCTTCTCAGATGGAGCCCGTGGCGCAAGTTTTGTCGCCTTTCTTCCAGCTCTCTCATCAATAGTCTCTGCCTTGCGGAAAGCAGACCCGGCAGCTCGAAGCCTCTTCCGATCAGTCTTACCTGACGTACTGAGCGGGATCTGGTCTATGGCGAACCACACAGTAGGGATCATGTAACTTGAAAGATGCTTGGCCAATTCATCCTCGATTGGTGCAGGAGGGTAGAAGGCCCTCAATCTCAGTCCCTGAAATTCCTGAGCTTCTGTAGTGATCATAGAATGTTGATCCTTCTCCGGATCGAGAACTACAAAGGCTGAGAGCGCCGATCTTGCTCCCTCTCCCTTTTCCTGGAGGACCTCAGCCACAGCATGTTGTATGTTTGGTGCAAAACACTGCAAGATATGATGCTCGACTCCCTCAAGCTCGAGGCGCTGTCCACGGATCTTGACTTGCATATCGCCGCGACCCACATAGATGAGCTGTCCGTCTGAGTCATATCTTGCCAGGTCTCCTGTTTTGTATAACCTCCCTTGGCGACCCGGTGAGCCCAGCCCTCCCTTGCGTAGCCACTCAGGCGCTTCAATAAACTTTTCTGTCGTTCTGGCTGGATCGTGGAGATAACCCTTGGCCACGATTGGGCCTTCAATGAGCAGCTCACCAGTTGCTCCAATTGGTAAGAGTTTCTGATGATTGCTAGGGTCCACAATCCAGCTGGCTGATCCTATCGCTCTTCCAATCATCCGAGTACGATCAGAACCGGCTTGGGCTACTTGGCCAAAGGTGCTGAGAACGGCGCACTCTGTTGGCCCGTAGCCTTGGAATAGATCAATGTGTTTCCAGCGCTCAATGTCCTCATTTACAGGACCTTCTCCAGCGAGCATCATCTTAGTCAGGCATGGCACCTTGCTAGGTTCAACAAGTCTGGCAACAGACGGTGTAAGCAGAATAGTGTTGGCTTGCATTCTGCATATACTCCCGGTCAGGTCGTTTCTGAGGCTGGAATCGGACATCGTGCAGATTGTACCGCCCGAAATGAGTGTTGTGAATATGTCGCCGATAGAGGCGTCAAAGATATAGGGGGAGAACTGTAACACTCGCGAACCTGATTCAAGGCCCATGAGATTCCCATGATAGGTTGAGCTTGTTGCTATTGCTTGGTGGTCAGTTGGAACGCCTTTGGGGATGCCTGTTGTTCCCGATGTAAAGATGACATAGGCTACACTCTCGGGGGTGACAAGCGGTAATTGTGTTTCATCCAGGTCAGATTCATACATGTCGAGAGCTTCCTCGCTGATTGGTATGACATGTCTTTCCAGACCAAGCGAGATTCCAGCGTATTCCTTAGAAGTCAGGATGAACTGGGCGCCAATCTGCTTCAAGATGTTCTTTCGCCGATCGCTTGCCCCAGTCGCACTGAGTGGAACAAATGCAGCACCAGCCCTCAGTACGGCTATCATTGTCAAGATCGCCCATTTGGACTTTTCGAAGAAGGTCGGCACCATAGAACCCTCTTCGATGCCCACCGAGACAAGGTACTTGGCAAGACGTGTTGTAATTCGATCCAGTTCAGAGTATGTCACTTTGCCATCATATGCATCGATGGCTATGTGCTCTGGGTGCTCCCTACCCTTGCTTGTCACCAGATCATGGAGAGTACTATGAATAGCAGGCGGTACAGTCTTATTCCACTTCCACAATGTCTCAAGATCAAGCGGCATGAGATGTTCCAGGTTATTGAGACTCGTGTCCGGTGACAAGATGCTCAGCTGTCGAACGGCATAGGCCAGCTGATCGAGCATCCTCTCAACTCTCCATGGCTCAAGCACTCTCGTATCGACACTCGCAACAACCTCAGCTCGATCCCTATCAAGAGTACAGACAATGGCAAGAGGGTAGGTCGCAGTCTCCATGATCTGTGGCGTCTTCTGCCAGACTCCAATGGCAATATCGTCGTCCGACATCGCATCATCATCGGCATGCTGGACAGTAAGGACGGTCTGAAAATTACAGGCTCGCTGAGACTCAGTGTTGATGCGAGAGATGTATTGCAATCCAGCGTGCTCATGTGACATCATATCAGCTGCCTGCTCTTGCACCCCCTCGAGGAATTCGGCAACAGTCACCGTGCCTTCGGTGGGAACTCGTACGCGTACAGGCACAGTCGATATAGTAGGACCGATCATGCCGTCCACTCCCTGGATAGGCGCATTACGACCTGACAAAGTGGCACCGAAAACAATATCGTCGGAACCAGTGTTGTTGCGTACAACCAAGGCCCAAGCCGCGCGTATTAGGATGGCTGGAGTAACAGTACTTCTCATCCCACCGGACAAAGTAATTTGCTTCTGCACTGAAACATTCGGCTTGCCTTCTGATATCCCAGCGGGCAATGTCGGAAATACCTCTGATTCAAAATCGAGAGTCGCCCATTCCCAGAATGCCAGTGCAGAGACCTGGCTCTTATTCATGATATGGCTGATGTAGAGACTGAAGGTAGGAGTTTTTCTGAGCTTGTTGCCATAGTAGAATTCACGAAAAGTCTCTTTCACATGGCGTAGAGCGACTCTATCGTATACAGTGTGGTGGAGCGTCCACACAAACGACATGGCATCTTTCTCTTTGTTGTAGATCAGGGCGTATCGAGCCAATGGTTGACCGAGACTTATCCCCTTGCTTTTGTCATCCTGCATATACACCTCGATATCATGTCCATGAGTCCATGAGACATCTTCATTCAGAACAACCTGCAAAAGCCCAAACGTGCTATTCTCGACGATACGAGTTCGCAAGATGGGAATGGTCTTGCAAGTTTGCTCCCATGCCTTTTTGAAGCGGTCAATATCGACCGCGCTCGCAAGTTCCAGCCTGCTTTGTAAAACATATTCATCTTGGCGTTTGGCAGTCAGCGCAAGAAGACCTTCTTGCAGAGGCGAGCACGGGTAAATGTCTTCGATGGAGCGGGCATCAACACCACATGTGTCTGCCACCTCCAAGATGCATTCCTCAAGGTTGACTTCGCTTGCGATCAATGAGAAAGGCTTGATGTCGTTTTGAGGCACCGTATGAGCAGAGTTACACGGCAATTGAGCCATCTGCTCCAAGACCGGATACTGAAAAACTTGATCAACTTGAAGCAGAAACCCCGATTCATAGACTGCATTTGCAAGTCGAGTCGCGGCAAGTGAGTCGCCGCCAAGTTGGAAGAAGTTGTCCTTTCCGTCAATGGCATTTTTTTCGGTCCGGAGAATATCTGCCCATAATTCTTTGAGATCCAAACATTCTCCAAGTGATTGATTGAGCTTCGCTCCATTCACACTCTGGTGGAGTTGCATCGGAAAAGACGAGGTAATGTTTATCGGTGTTCCACCATTAGTCTCTCCTGGTGGTATGGCCAGGCTTGCGCCTGTGTCAACAGCATCGAAGGCTGTCATTTTAGTTTCAGATGCTGTACTTTAGTACAAGGATGATGAGATGCGATGGGCTCTGAATCTTTGTTTTGCTTGGTACAGTTCACGATGGTGAAGTCTAAGCAGCACTGATTACTTTCACATCAAACTAGGCCAGTGCTCACCATCGAACTTCCGTCCCGCTGTTGTTCCTTCGGGAAAAGATATCCTCATTCGTAGGAGGTCGTTCGTTTCGGCTTCCAGGGTATCAATCCACAATTCTGACGGCGAAAATGCCACATGCAGCGCTCGGACTTGCGTAACAACTTATCCACCATAAGAGATCGCCTATATGCATGTTGAATAAAAACAATCTTCCCGTCAGGATTCCTTTCCATGACTTTATTACGGATACGGATACTGATAAGGAAGGTCGCGGAATGTCAGGTTTGCCCCGAGGGATTCTATACCTTGCTAGCCTGTTAACTTATCGCTGACGGTGATTAGCCGCTGAGGGACTTTGATGGGTTGGACAATCGCGCATACCGGGCCAATCGCATTGAATTTTATGCTACGGATACAGGGTTCATTAGTCTATCCGTCTCCGTACACTAATGCGAGATCGATGTCAGCACTTCTTCACCTGCCTTTTTGGGTCGGCAGATTTATATCCTCCTTCTGCACATTGACCTTCCATCATCGGCAGCGTCAGCGTAAGCTTCGTTCCCAGGTTTTTAGTGGATCTCTTGTCTTGGCTGCCATGTATCTTTTCCTATGCAATAATCGTGTAAGCCCCCATCCGTTGTGTATGACAATGCTTTGTGTCACAGAACAAGGGTTGAAACTGGCGGTTGCATTTGACATCACTTGGTTGGTTGCACGAAGTGCTAAAAAGTTGTGTCATCGTGTAGAATGGTTCAGTCCCCCTTTTAAGTACCACCTATTTAGAACCAACGCATAAGACTTCAAGCACTGCTACACTAGAACCGATAGTCTGGAACCGGTACTCGGCTCACGCTGCTTAACGACAACATGACAGCTTGCAACCACATTGCAGGTCAGCCTATAGCTGCCATGTCTACTCTTAAGGTTAATTCTATGCGTCTATCAAAAATCATACCATTTCCACTATCGAGCAAGATACTCGATATACAAGAACAAACGCAACGTTCTGAGCCGACACCACCTGACTCGCCCATTTCAAATGAGACGGCTGTGGTAGAGGATACCGAACACAACCTCAAGCTCATCTTGGAATATGCAGACAATTTGGCCGGCATGCTTCGTCAAAATGACGCCCAAGAAAGCCATGTTCATGAAGAACTTCTGAAGCAACTGATTGAGTACATTGATCAAACTTTATTGGCGGGCAAGAACATTCATACACTTGTTTGCTCTTTTTCCATTTCGACTTCGGAACAGTCAAAGCTCTTGCGGTGTTACTACAATGCTTTGAACGCAGTTGTATGCAGCCCTCTCCCGCCACACAGCGGTCTCTTCGGATTACGCAGCGATAAGCCTGCAGGTTGCCAAGCTGCGATATACACAGTCTTTGGAGGCCAAGGCTTAAGGAGCAACTGCGTTCAAGAACTTTGTGAGCTCATGGAGACATACCCGTTTTTGGTGAAAGATCTGATCCAGAATTCAACTACACTATTCGATCAACTGTCAAGAGCGGACAGTTCTATAGATCAACTGCTGCCTCAGGGTCTAGATCTTCTCAAATGGCTACAGGACGCCTCCCAGGTACCGAATTCGGTATATCTGGCCTCTGCACCCGTCAGCACTCCCCTCATCGGGCTCGTTCAGCTCGCCCATTACGAAGTCACTTGCAAGATTATGGGCCTTACTCCTGGCCAGTTCCGTAGCCGCATTGCAGGGACAACAGGACATTCTCAAGGCATTATCACAGCTGCAGCGACGGCTAGCGCAGATGACTGGCCCTCATGGCGAGAAGCCACTCGTGTCGCCCTTACAACCCTATTTTGGATCGGCATCCGCTCTCAGCAGGTTTGGAATTCTCAGCACCGTAACAAGAGCATATCAGATGCTATGGTGCAAGATTCGATTGACCACGGCGAGCGCACTCCCTCTCCGATGCTGAGCGTTCGCGGGCTCACGAGGGAGGAACTTCAACAATGCATTGATGCGACTAAAAGATATCTCAATGATATTGATCGATTCTTGACAATTTCAATGGCCAACGGGCCGCGCCAATTTGTCGTTTCGGGACCGCCCAAGTACTTGTATGGACTGAATCTACAGATCCGTAAGAGGAAGCAGCTTCACATGCCGCAAAGCACCAATGGCAAGTCTTCTGCAATCGGGAGCAGTTTTCTCGATGTGAGCGTGCCATTTCACACGAATTGGCTGAATGACGCTGTCCCGATGATTCAAAATGATCTCAAGGACGTGAGTATGCAACCAACCGGTGTCGCAATCCCTGTCTTCAGCACCGAAAATGGCCAAGACATTAGTGGTCAATGCGGTGTTCTCGATTTGGTGGAGTTGGTGGTCAGCAAGGGTCTTGACTGGGGTAAAGCTACGTCGCAGCTGTACCCTGACTCTACCCTAGAGACTGAAACACGTACGGTTCTCGACTTTGGTCCTGGTGGAGTTCATGGAATCAGCTCCCTTTCTTCTTCAATCAGTACATCTCGAACTATTTTGGTTGGGATTTTGAATGGCCGTAAAGAAAGTGTAGGCTACAAAAAGGATTTGTTTGAATAGAAATTGGGCTAGACTTCACCGAGCTGTATTAGCATTCACCCAAGAAACAAATGGAGTTCAGCATTCTCGGTATAGATAATTGAGACATTAACCACGTCATTCCTATCAAAAGTCTCATCTGCTCGTTTTTCGTTTTCTTCCAGATCAAAATAGCGCCACTACCTAATTAGAACTTGAAAACTTATCTGGCATACACTTCGTAATCTGTGGGTCACCCAGGCTACGAAGGTAGTATTATGCACGCAAAACATACAGGGAGTTGATTGTATGCTCCGCATCGGAATCCCGCAACACCCCGCAGTGAATCATTCCAGATCATCTTGGGCATCCCAAATCTCGACTATCGCACTTTAAGAAGGTCCCCAACTTCTCGTGTTCAACAATGCAATGCAGTGCACCAAGGATCTGATCCTGTTAACTGCTACATACTCCGGTAAGCCCGAGAAAGGATGTCAAGTGAACCCTGACATGCATATATCGTAAGTTATGCATGTATCCTAGCCACATACAGAAGGTCACATCCATCGAAAAGGTTCTTTCACTAGTCTGTACCTTATCGACATTTGGGGCAATATCCAGCTCCCCGCCCCTTGTCTGCACACTAAGAATTGCTCTAGAAAAATAATGTCTCGTGTTTGGGTTGCCCGCATCCCCTCTCTTTGCCGCCGAGCGCCGACTCTAACTAGTGGGTGTTATTGAAACTCTTTGCATCAGATTCGTCCCCCCAACGTCAAATCTCCCGACTCATGGCGTGCCGCAACGACGATAGCTTTGGTCCCATAATCCAAGGATGTCGGGACAATTTTGATTTCACTTTTCAATTCGAAGAGATTTTCTTTTCAATTGTACCATGTTGTATTTTTCTCGTCCTGGCTATTGGGCGCCTCTTGTGGCTCTTTCCGAGAGCGAGCATTGCTCCAGTCACGGCCTTCCTGGGTGGCAAGCTTGTAAGTCTTGGTCTCGGACCCTTGTCTAAAAATGAACCATTCTCACACACAACTCCAGGCTGCCATAGTGATACTTGCCGCCCTTCAGCTTTCCCAGCTGATCCTTATCGCTTCGCAAAAACCATTTCTCGTTTCTCTATCTCTCCCTGCTGAAGTCCTTCGATTCGTTGTGACGGTCGCGATTTTCTTGCTATCTCTTGTTGAGCACAAACGGACACCAAGACCATCAGTACTATTGGGCTCCTTCCTCAGCCTAACTCTACTACTTGACATTGTGCAAGCTCGTACTCTTTGGCTCTCAGCTGAACATCATGGCCATCATGCCGTTACTTCAGCTTGGCTGGCAATCATCATCACGGTGTTCAAAGGAATAGTACTCGTTCTTGAAGCTCAACATAAGAGCTATCCTCAAGAATGGAAGGCAAAACACAGCCCAGAAGAGACAAGTGGTATCTTCAGTCTATCCACCTACACGTGGGTCGACCGATTGCTCCTCTCGGGCTTTCGCTCTGTTCTTTCTATAGGTGATTTGTATGCTCTCGACCAAACCATGTCTGCCTTTAGTCTAAAGGCAAAAATGAACCAGAGGACGAACAAAGGGCCAACAGCTTCATCGCATCAAGCACTCAGTCGGCGCATGTTAACCACTTTGATGGGACCCCTTTTGCTCCCCGTGATGCCTCGCCTAGCCATCATAGGCTTCACCTTTTGTCAGCCGTTTCTCATACAAACAATCCTCTCATACCTTGAGGCATCCACGGAGCCAAGACACGGCTACGGTCTGATTGGCGCCACTGTTATGGTCTATTCGGGGATTGCTATCTCAAATGCCCTCTACTTCTACTGGCAAGAGAGATTCGGCTGCATGTTGCGGGGTCTTCTATTTACTGCTGTGTACGATAAAACCATTTCGCTACCGACAGCGGTTGCCAATGATTCGGCCGCGCTTACGCTGATGAACAGCGACATTGAGCGCATCAAGATGGGCTTCATGCCCATTCACGAGTATTGGGCCAACACGGTCGAAGTTATCCTAGCTTGCTGGCTTTTGGAGCGACAGATTGGTGCAGCGTTCGCCGCTCCCATTGTTGTTGTAATTCTTTGTATCGTGGCTTCTGGAGGGGTAGCTTCAATCACGGGCCGACGTCAAGCTGCCTGGATGAAGACCATTGAAGCGCGAGTCGCTGCCACCGCCGCGGTCATCTCAACCATGAAATCACTGCGGATATCGGGAATGTTAGGCGCCGTTGAGAAACTCATCCAGGGCTTGCGTGAGCACGAACTCCGGATCGGAGGTAAATGGCGTCTGATGCTCGTTGTGGCAGTCACCCTCTCTTTTACACCCACGACAATCGGGCCTCTCATGGCCTTTGCAGTCACGTCGCGCTCTCTTGAGGTTACACGCATCTTTCCTGCCATGGCATACATGATGCTGTTAGCTGGGCCGCTCTCAGGATTGTTTCAGAACATCCCAGGTTTAATGTCAGCCATCGCCTGCTTGAATCGCATCGATGAGTATGTGAAAAAAGGGAGCCGTGTCGACCCTCGCTCAATATCTCAAAATGTCTCGTTCACAAATGAGAAGGGCCTTGAAGAAGCGCCAGTTTTGGAAGTGAAAGGGGGTAGCTTTGGTTGGGATGCGGATAAAAATATCCTCACAGACGTCAACATGAAAATATTCCCTTCTTCTCTAACTATCATCTCCGGACCAGTAGCATCAGGGAAATCGACCCTTCTAAAAGGCCTTCTTGGCGAGACAACAATTTCATCGGGAGCCCTTTCACTTGGTGCCAATTTCAGAAAGATAGGATACTGTGACCAAACACCGTTCCTATTTAATGACAGCATTCGAGGAAACATCATTGGCCATGCACCCTTCGATACAGCGAGATATCATCAGGTCATATACTCTACCGCTCTGGAAGCCGATTTGAAGCAGCTCCCACAAGGAGACCGCACTATCATCGGCGGCAATGGAGTTTCACTCAGCGGTGGACAAAAGCAGCGCCTTGCCCTAGCTCGAGCTCTTTATCTTGAAGCAAATCTGTATCTTCTTGATGATATCTTGAGTGGTCTCGATGCATCCACGTCAGCGATGGTCTTTCAGAGGACGATGGGACCTCAAGGACTTCTCACCCGCAGGAAGGCTACCATTGTGTTATGTACCCACGACGAGCAGTATCTGAAATTTGCTGATTTAGTCCTAATGATTAGAGATGGCACTGTTGAGGAAGTCGTGGTAGCAGGACCTCTCAAAAATGAAATCCAAGGTGCTACCACTGCTGAAACACTTTTCCATTCAGAAGATGAAGTAGAGTCTTCATCACCCGACCCTGAGAGCTCAGTCGGCTGTGACAATACTTCTGAAATGAGTCCACAAAATCAAGCGCGGCAATTAGGAGACTTTTCAGTCTACCGCCACTACTTCTCCGCCATGGCGAACTGGGTTATCCTACTATTCGTTCTGTCATGTTGTTATTATGGTTTCACCTCCAACTTCCCAACAGTATGGCTGAAATACTGGTCTGCTGATGTTGTCAGCCCGAATCCTAGCCAGTCGAATGCTTTCTACATTGGCATCTACGCACTTCTTCAGACAACATGTTTGATCTCTCTCTCAGGCGTTGTTCTTCTCTGCACCCAGTCCATGATATCACAGTCTGGTTCTGTACTTCACAAGAGAGCATTGCAGACCGTGATGGGTGCCCCATTGCGCTTTTTTACCGTCGTTGATGCTGGCACCGTCACGAATCACTTCGCTCAGGACTTGACTTTGATCGATAGCGAATTACCTCTTTCTCTTATCAATTTCGCTCTTTCTCTCTTTGCACTCCTGGGCATGGCTGCTGTTATAGCGATCGCGTCGCCTTGGCTGGCTATTTCTTATCCCTTCTTGATTGGTGTCGTTTACTACATCCAGCTCTTTTATCTTCGAACATCAAGACAACTTCGATTGCTGGACCTGGACAGCAAAGCCCCTCTGTAGTAAGTTCACATTTCTTATAAGTGACCTTGCTAACGATGCTAGTGCACACTTCATCGACACTCTATCTGGATTGATCACGTTGCGTGCCTTAGGGCACGTTGATATTTTTGTTGCCACAAGTAACAAGCTACTAGACACAAGTCAAAGGCCCGCGTATCTACTAGCCATGATTCAGCGATGGCTTCAATTCGTCCTTCGAGTCATCGTCATGCTAATCGCCACAATAATTGTCACCCTAGCAACACAGTTACGGACCGATTCAGGGTTCACTGGGGCTACGCTTGTCACCTTGATGAGCTTCGGCGACATGCTGGCAACTATTGTTCAGTCTTACACTACACTTGAGACAAGTATTGGAGCTGTTGCTCGGTTGAAGACGTTTAGTTCAGCGACCGAGCAAGAGTCCAAACCCGAGGTTGAAGCTACGCTAGATTTAACATGGCCACAACGAGGTCACATTGAGATCGCGGGCGTGTCAGCAACATACGGGTGAGTTCATGGCTCCTATACGATATAGGCCTTCGCTCTAATTATTTCTGCAGTGCCAAAGAGACCTCAGACCAACAAGCGATAGCTCTCCGAGGAGTCACCATTACGTTCAAGGCCGGAGAGAGTGTTGCGATTGTAGGACGGACAGGAAGGTAAGTGATATGACGTTGACATTCGCGGAACCAAGTGGCTAATTGACCACGCAGTGGGAAGTCTTCTCTGCTTCTTCTCCTCCTCCGTCTTCTGGATCCTTCACCGACGGGCCAGAGAGGTATCATGGTGGATGGAGTCTGCCTTGAGGATGTAGATCGTGAAACCGTGCGTCGCCGTATTATCGCGGTTTCCCAAGACCCTGTTTTCCTCCCTTCATGCGCGGGATCAACCTTGCGAAGCAACCTAGACCCTTACCATGAGGCATCAGATCATGATCTAATCAGTGCACTGGCGCTTCATGGTCTTGAATCTCTGGTCAAGGTGGATGAGCCCACCGGAAGTGGACTTGATGGTTTGTTCACAACAACTTCGCTCAGCCAAGGTCAAAAACAGCTATTCAGTCTAGCAAGGGCAGTTATCAGACGACGTACAAGAAGCCAATCTGGAGTTAGAGGTGGAATTATTCTTCTTGACGAGGCTTCATCGAGCGTTGACTCGGAAACCAATGAGAAGATGTGGAAGGTCCTTCAAGATGAGTTTGTAGGATACACTGTCATCATGGTTGTACACCGCCTCGATTTAGCTATGAAGTGTGACCGAGTGGTTGTCATGGAAGAGGGTCGGGTGGTTGAGAGTGGTCAGCCAAGCGCCTTGCGTTACCAAGAAGGTGGATCATTCAAGGTTCTGGTAGACTCAATGGAGAAGGGTAATTCCGACGTGTAGTTGGTCACAGTCCTAGGCTAGAACTAATCCTATTTCATTCTACGCGGAATAAGGTTACATATTGAGTGAAATTAGCTTTCACTCACTACGCACAGGTAATCACGAAGAGAGCTTTCAAGGTTTGATAGAGGCGGGGTTGAGAAGGCCGGAGTATCTGCCTACACTTGACACCATGTCGCAGCTAGTCAGGCCACGTCTAACTCACTTCGTTCTAAAATCTCTCTGCATGAACACAATTACGCGGCATCACAACATTCCTCGGTCTTTTCCTGCAGCTTACTGATGCCATCACATCGTATCGCATCGTCAGGCCCAAGTAGGCAGGTCCCAGATGCCAAGATGCAGCTTATCTGGAGTACCCCTGCGGCACACAGGGCTGATACATCTGACAAGAAATATGCTTCTAACGAGGAAGGATCCGGCCCACTGAGGCACAGTTAGACTATGGAATAACCTTCCTAATTCTTGATAGTCCGTGGACGAAGCGGAGACGAAATTCCGATCATCTAGTTCTCTCTTTCGTGTTCGCCTACAGGCTAGTTATCATAGCTATCTATATCACAATCCATAACATTTTGGCTCGTATCTCTCCATCTGTTCATCTTTACGGACCTCTTTCTCAACATGTTGCCCAAAATGCCCATCAACGCATCATCAGGCTTTCGATCTATCACTCGACAGATGAGATGGGTATCAACCTCCAGTCCATCGCATGCTCAGCCTATCGAAAGACTTGTGATCCTTCCTGATATGCCCAACGTAGTAAGTCTACAACTTTCTATCGAAAGCACGTTCTGAAGCCTGACAACTTTCCAGCTGGCCCGTCGTGTCGAAATCCGTCCTCGCCACTCACCCAATTTTCTAAGACTGCATAATGAAGGCTACGTCTCCTGGGCAGGTATGTAAGTCAACGAATATGGAAGTTACACTATTCAAGGGACATTTTAGGACCTATTTTTGAAAAACATGTCGATGCAGACATTTCCAAACGCCCCTTCAAGGGCTCGGTGATGGTTGTCAACGAACGTAGCTGGGATGGATTTATGGAGAAGGTGGAAACAGATATTTACATCAAGGAACGTATCTGGGACTTGAACAAGACACAGTTTATCCCATTCCGTACTCTCGCTCCATTTCAATAGTTTGGCTTTTTAGTTGTAGATTGAAGACAGAACGATGAATTTGATTAAAACAAGTATTTTGGAGCAATGGGAGAAGGCAGCTGTTTCTACAGTGTAATTCCGTGTTGTGGACCCTTAATGTTTATGAGTCTCCTAGATTCGAGACCTCTGACTTTGGACTTTGGTGGGCGAGAGACTTCATGCCCTTAAATTGATACAGAACACATTTTATCCAAAGTCCGAGGGTCTACGTCGGACCTGGAGTCATCGTAGTTTCCGTGTCGCGTGTATCTCCACCAATTATCAGTTGCTCTGACACTCTGATCCTAATGGCTAGAATCCGATCCTCCAGGGCGTATTGACAGATGCCTATCAAACCCTGCCATCGGTTAAATAAGGTTGATTGCGAGATCCTTGTCTATTCTTCTTGCCCAGTATGGAAGGTCTGATCAGTAGTGTCAAGTCGCAATACGAGCATAAATAACCACGGAAGTTGAATCTTATTTTTGTTCAAGGTCTTTTGTATTACGTTAGAAACGAATCCGCTGTTATCATTTTGTCGTCGCCAAGATGTTGAGCCTTTCCCGCGTTGGCCGTTTGTGGAGAGTCTCACAACCATCCCAGATCCAGAGGCGGCTTCAATCCACGCAGGCCCTTCGAGAATAGTATGACGCCTAGGATGATAGCAAATTACACTGGAATATGCTACTAACTTCATATGCACAGCTTTGTCGTGGTTTGGGATCGACCTGGAGCAGATCGAACCCAACCGTTGACATGTGATCTTGCTCCACCTCTCTACACATACGCGGGAGAGTGCTTCAGCGAAGGAAGCTCGGACAAGCCCCAAAGCGTTATCGGTAATGGCTTCGCGTGTATGAGTAACAGTATCCAAGACGTGAAGAAGATGATAGAATCCTCTGTGTATGCCAAAAAGGCAAGTCAACTCATGTCATTTCAGCACGCCAGAATTAACAGGTTTCAGGGTATTTGGGATACGTCGTCGGCAGTTATTTCACCTCTTGTCACAGTGCACTCAACATACAATAACAACAACAAATAAGAAACAGAGGCTGGTAGAGAAAGATATATATAATGCGGAATGAGACCATATTTGCTTATGCTATCATGTCCACTTCAAAACTGGCTTCACTACAAGTCCGCTTTTCATATCTGCCATAGCCTTCTCGTATTCCTTTATGTCGTAGTAAACTATTAGCTTTTCCAGAGGCAAAAGACCTTGAGAATGCATCTCAATCAGTTGAGGAATCAACTGAACGGACATCAGTCAGTAAAGGTAGTTAATGATGGTAAGAAATTGTACTCACAGCCACTGGGTTACTGTCGCCTTCAGTGCAACCGACATATTCCTTGCCATAAAAAAGATGGTTCATGATATCGATCTTGGCATAGGCATTGCCACCAGGTGCACCGACTGTAGCAGCCCTTCCTCTCATTCCCAAAGCTGCCACCATGGTCTCTACGATAGATGGAACACCAGTACAGTCAACAGCGAAATCAACACCAAGCGGAGGACAAATCTCCTTGATCGACTTGATGATCTGCCCCTGATCAGGCCCCAGTACACCGTGCGTAGCGCCTAATTCTTTGGCGAGTTCAAGTCGCCCTGGCTGCAAGTCAATGGCAATAATTTTGCTGGCCTTTCGTGCTTTGGCCGCCATGACTGCAGCCAGACCAACCGATCCCACACCAAACACCGCCACGGAGCTCCCGGGTTTGACGTTCAGGGTATTGAAGATAGCACCAGCACCTGTCTGTATTCCACATCCCAGTGGTGCAAAAAGTTCAAGTTTTGTCTCCGCCGGTACCTTGACGAGACTTGACCGATGGACAATTGTATGGCTAGCAAAGGAGCTTTGACCAAAGAAGGTGCTGAAAACAGGCTTCTTCTGGCCGTCTCTCATGGTGTACATAGCCGTAGAGCCGTCTGGGCGCTTTCCGCCGAAGTTGTAATCGTTGAAGTTGTAGCAATAGGCTGGATGATCCGATTTACAGCCAGGACAAGTGCCGCAGAATGAGAATGATAAGAGAACCTTATCACCTGGGGAGACTGAGGTAACATTGGAGCCTACCTCGAGAACTACGCCTCCTCCTAGGGTTGGTCAAGAATGTTAGTAACTCATCTGCAAGACATGACTATGGGCTTCAAAGCAACTTACCTTCATGACCTAGAACCGCATTTGGAGCGCAAGGTAACTTGCCACTTGCGCACGAGAAGTCAGTATGGCAAACACCCGATGCGTGGATCTCAACGAGCGCCTCATCAGGTTGAAGTGTTTCCAAGTGAACTTCTTGGAGTTCGAAACTCCCGTCTAGAAGCGGTGCGACGAGGGCTGTTGTTGTTCGAGTCATGTTTCAATTGATACGAGGATGTTTCAGCTCAAAACTTCTCGAGCATGTCTTCTCAAGCACCTTTTAAAAGCTGGGGAACTTGGCTTGGCGCCTCGCGGCACGCCTCCGAGGAAGACTATCTATCTGCCGCTGAAACGTGCCGAATTGGAGATCATGTGGGGATGGAATCCGGGGTCGCGATGATGGATTTCCTGACAATTATTTCTGAGCATACGAATAAAAGCAGAAAAGAATAGCATTTTTTTTTTTAATCTTGTCGAGGCATTCACCTTGATTTGCGATATGTTGGTCCGAGTTCACATTTTGTCCTTGCAAAGCTAATCGTCATCCGTCAAATACTGTGCATCATTATACCATCGTCACTGGAGATACCCGAGTAGCGTGGTATTGATTTCTCACTACCCGTTGACAGATGCCGCAATGCGGGGGCACGCCAACTATGACAGCTAAGTTTGAGATAGGGAAAAGTCTAGAATGCACACTCTGCTGTACAAACTATTGTCATAAATTATTCTAGTGGTTTGAATAAAAATGCTGGAAATGACGTATTACTTGGTGAGTTATATGCGCGATACTTAGTAGGGCATCGTACTGGATTTTATAATAATTCTCTATTCAAAGATATAATATTTTACTGCAGTCCTTATTTTATACTCTTTCTCCTCATCTTCTGTATACTTTAGTGGCTTCTTTAGTTGCCTTTCCCCGCGAGGCATGGGTCAACGAATAATAGCCGTATTTGCAGATCAAGAGAATGCAGTGTCGTTTCGCCAATCAAAATGCTTCTACATACACAGCGACCCGCTCATTCCCTTACTTAACCTACATGCTAGTCCGAATTTATTCGGGAAGGGGGAAACAACGATCAACAACCCCACCCTCATCAGGAGCGAGACTCTGATCGGCGTCTTCTCGACACGAACCATTTCAAGATCCGAGGAAGAGAAGTCACAAGTGGTCAAAAGGCCGAGGAAGGCTATGAAGGATGTCCCTACTCCAAAAAGAGAGTAGTGAAAGTGAGAGAATAGTCTCAATTAAGAATTATGTATCTATCTAAATTTTGTAGTTGACTTTTAATTTGTCAACAAGAATGGCAATGCAGCATTGTTTCATCATATATACCAATACTATTCATATCTCGGAGGCAGATCGTTAGAATCTAATGTCGACAAGTTTAAGCGGTGCCCAAGAGCTCGTCGGCGATGCCAGTGACGGACTGGACAACGGGGTACTTGGGGAGGTTGGGCTTGTAGACCTATAGATTGTTAGCCAAGAATGTTTCAAAATAGATGAGGGAATGAATAGCACTTACCGACTGGCATACACCGTTAAACTGGCTTCTCTGGGCCTTGGTGCGAGCAAGCTCATCACCAGGAACGCCCAGCTTGACCAACGCATCAGACTTGCCAACGGTATCCCAACCAGGTCCAGCAGCGGGGTTCTTGATCCATGCAACAAACCACTTGTGGATAGAATCGGCAAGGGCTTGCTGAGCCTTGGTGACACCTTGGAGAGCAGCGAAACACTCGTTGCCACCGTGGAAGAAGGGGACTTCAGTGCCGTGAGTGGGGGCAGTGTTGGGAGGTCCGACGACGTTGTCGTATTTGCCGAAGAAACGGTACGCCCAGGTCTTTTGCTGCTTACTGCGCATGTCGAGGAGGTAGTCAACGGGACAGTTGAAACGAGCATCGCCGTACTGAGCGCCGCTGCGAAGAGACTCGCTGGCGTAATCAGCAGGCTTGTAGGCGTCGATGAGAGACTGATCGGGAATGTGAGCGCTATCAGCGTCGAAGGTGTTGATCCAAGAGCTGAAGTCGCTGTTCTCAGCACCGTAGACAAGACTGAAGATTGTACCCTCTCCATCCGATGTACCAGTCAACAGAGGAACATTGGAGGGATACTGTCCAGACTTGAAGCGGGCAGAGTAATCGGAGAAACGAGTAATGTCATCAACGACGGGAGTGAACCAGGTGTTAAAGGTGGAGTTGAAGTTCTTGGTCTGGAAGTCAAGCATGTCGATCTTGCGAAGACAGTCGAGTTGACCATTGCCGCCCTTGGGGCAGCCAACCTCCTCAGCGACGGCGTTGAGAGCCTCGTCGACGGGAGCATAAGCGGGGCCGGACATGGCATTGGCGCTCATCTCAACGGCACCCTTGAGGAAGGTGTTGGGGTTGTTCCAGAGGTAGTGATCGACCTGAACACCACCCGACGAGTGGCCTCCAAAGACGATACGGTTGGGGTCACCACCAAAGGCTGTATAATGTTAGCCATGTTTTGCATGCGACACAGTATGGTGCTTACCCTTGATGTTCTTGTGGACCCAGTCCAGAGCCTTCTCGACATCCAGGATGCTAAAGTTCTGTGTATCATCAGGATGAGCATCCTTCAACTCGGAAGAATGAGGCGAAGCGAAGATGCTCTCGCGGGTGTTAAAGTTGACATAAACAACGCCATTGCGAGCAAAGTTTGTGCCTTGGATTTGAGGGTTGCTGCTTGAGCCAGTGACCATGGCACCACCATACATGTAAACGAATACCTAGTGAGTATCAGTTATACATCTTTAGATTTGATCTGCGGGAGGGTAAGGCTGACAGGCATGCTGTTGCCCTTGGATGGGGCCCAGATGTTAAGGTTCAAGCAATCCTCATCTTGGCGCGTAAAGGCAGTGTTCGAGATGGCTTGAGGACATGTCGCACCATAAGAGGTAGCGTCAAACTTGGAACGCGAATTGGGAAGGTCTTGAGGCGCCTTCCATCTATCAGGTGTCAGTTTTGGAGCGTAACATGTATTCTTGAAACTCAGACTTACCGGTTCTGGCCACCCGTAGACGCAGCGAATGGAACGCCCAGGTAAACAGAGTTACAGTACTTGTCTCTGAAACCTTGGATATCACCCTGCGCAATAGAAGCATGCGGGATCGGGGGACATGCAGGCGTTGCCGTGACAGGCACAAGACACGTGGCGGCCAGGATCAAACCCGTCGCTGTGAAGATATTGCTGAGGCCCATGATGTGATGAGATGCAGAAAGAGGTGAAGATCGACTGCAAACAGAAGGTCAGGATGTGTTTTTATCACGAAAAAGGCGTCTGCTATGTTTCGATTCGCCTATATCAGAGACGAAGAATTTCCGAAGTGCGGCCAATTGGTTAGTGCTGGTCTCGGCAGTGGAGTGAGACAGGGGACCACGGGAGGGTCTTCTAGCCGGATATAGCAGGCCAGCCGCCAGGAGACGAACTATAATAGAGTTTGGCGGAACGTGCACCGGTCGATTTTGTCATGCACATCCGAGTCATGGATGCAGAATGCCTGTAAAATCTCGAACAGAATATCGGGCAATAAAAGGGGGCAGCACGGGAGGAGCGGGAGGCTGGGAAGACTATTGATTGTAAACGCCGGAAACACGCCGTAGGGCAGAAGATTTTTGAAGCTTCACGGTAAAGTTTTAGTCGCCGTTGAGTGACATTGCCGTTAAATGTCAGTGTGATTGAATTGTATCAAGATTGACAGAGGATGGATCCAACGCAAGGTCCGATCTCACGTCGCTTAGAGATTCAAATGACGGAATCTGTGGAGGCGACGAGATTGTAATTGTTCGCCAAGATAGGAATTGATCGGCGAATCTTGCCTCATCCTCGCTCAGTTCAGTTCGCCGACATTAATGAATCCCGGCAGCACGGATCTCATCATCTCACGTAGGATTCGCACCCTTACGAAGATCCTTCAAATCACCCCGAAAAGAGAAGGTTGCAGAAGTCGCTTCGGTGCCGAGAAGAACTTCCATGTGGATCAACCAATCCAGAGTCCATTATCAGATCAAATGAGAGTTATTCCATACTCAATTCCGCCCTCTACGCTTAGTGTCTTTAGTCATAATATTAGAAAACTAGCAACACTAGTGAATAAAATGAATAACATATTACGGAACCGACCCAATATATGATTCGACTCTTTGACATCGGTGGAGTGTCCACCACTGGGGCTTGTCACTGCTGATAGTTTACTTACCAATTCAGGTTCACATGTTAAACAGGAGCGGAATATTCACAGCATTATCCACTTGGTGTCCTTTTGACTTCGGACCTAACTGCACATCTGTCATACTCTAACGGTTTCTGGAATCTCAGCAACAAATTCGTTACAGAGTGAGCTGACACTGCCCCTGGTGATCAATCAAGGTCAGGGACAGGAACCAGATCATCGGTAGCAATAAGTCTGCGCCGCATCCTCCCCCTCCCAACTTGCCTTTTTGCTAGGTTGTTTGCAGATCAACGTCGCAATGGCTAAGGGTCTGGGTCAAGTTGTAAGTTTTGGCGATATTTGGAGATGCGATGAACTGGTGCTGACGGTGATAGATTTCGTGGTACATTTGTACTGTCATCGCGTGCATTTTCTTGATTCTTCGAATATGGATTCGTGTGCGCAAACTTGGGTTGCTGGCGATTGACGATGCCCTCATTATTCTTGCGACGCTTTGTTTGATAGGTGATTTGATCATTCAGCAACATATGTGGAATTTAGGTATGGCAGATATTGGGAATGCCTCTCGCGACAACTTTATCCAGATCATGAAGGTGAGTTTTGCATTTCCAAGCCTGATGTATTGTGTTTGCTAACCCAACGGCAAGATGATTGTTCCTGGATCAATTCTCTACGTCTCGTCGCTATGGGCTATCAAGATCGCCTTGGTTTTATTCTACAAACGACTCGCTGCGCCCGGAACGAAATTGCAAATGATCTACAACGTCACGCTTGGACTTTTGGTGACCTTTTGGGCGACAATCTTTTTCCACATCATTTTCCAATGCTTTCCCCACGATAAGCGATGGTCACAGGATCCAAAGTGTAGGTTCCGCCATTGCCGATGGACCGTTCAAGCTGACAATTAAAAACAGACCAATGCGATCCGAAAGAGGCAGAGAAGAATTATTGGCTGACCGTTATATGTATGCATTCTTCAACTACTGGAATTATTAGAGGCCATGCTAACTCTCAAATAGTAAACATCGGTACCGATGTCATCAGTATGTGAAAGAGACTGCACGCTTGACTACACCCATTAACAATCCGCAGCTATCAGTTTACCCATCTCAATGGTTCTCAAGCTCCAGATGAAGACGAAGCAGAAGATCGGTGTCGCAGCTATTTTCGCGCTTGGTTTCTTGGTCGTCATTGCAAGCAGTACGTTTCCTACCTCCCGATCACATCTTTTACTAACAATATCAGTTATTCGTGCCTACTACTCCAAGCGAAACGAAACGATGTTGACATGCACTGTCTCAATGGTCGAAACAGCCGTCGCCATCATCGCAACCTGTCTTCCTCGTATGTCCCCTCCATCGACCCAACAATATCCCACTAACCCAGTGTTAGCGCTCCGAACCCTCTTCCTCGGCCAAATGTCATCAGCGCGCTCAGGCTCGAACTACGGACGATACGAACTATCCTCGACGGGCCAGACCCGAACGCGACGAACGAACCAAAGCCGAATCGTCACGAATGTCATGGGCGGTACACAAAAGTTAGATAACGATTCACAAGATGAGCTGTTCAAAGAGACACACTCGACAGCAGGACGAAGCGCGACTAGTGATAAGAATCCTGGCATTACTGTCAACACTACGATTCGCATGCAGCATAGCGTTGAAGACGAGGCGAGGAGATCACAAGCTAGGCTTGATAGCTTTGCTTAATTTTCTTATGCATGATCTATATAATAATTTGTAATAAATACTTATGAAAGCTCGGATACTGATTACTTGCAAGTGAAAGACGAAGCAAGGTCTGGATCACCACCCATGTATGTTACCCGCTTCGGATAAGCACACAACTCAACAGCTCTTCGTTTTTCCGTCCCCACAGTCTCCGCATAAAGAGTCTCAGGAGCCTTGCCGTGTTCAACCCACTTCACGAGGGCATCAAAGCCACTTCCAGGATACCACCCCGAACCGCCTTGGCAGTGTTCAACACCAGGCGCTTCGAATAATCGGTAATAATCTGTCGCGTTGGAATCGCCTTCGAGAACACGTTTGTAGTAATCCACTGATCCTTTAGGCGGAATGAGTTGATCTGCTGTTCCGTGCCATGCGATCAATTTTCCACCCGCTTTCTTAAAGTCTGTAAGGTCGGGGTCTGCTGTGCCCATTACTGACGCGTAGCGGTTGATGGACTGGCGGAAGATCTTGCTGTACTCTGAGTGCGATAAGTCCTCGATACTGGCTGAAGGGTTCTCCAAAACGAAAGTGACGATCCAGTCCTTGGTAACAGCGAATGGGTTTGAAGAACAGTTTGTCGACGAAGTACATGTTGTGTTGGCAAGGCCGCCGAGCGGTGCACCACGATCAACGCCGTACCAGAGAAACTTGCCATCCTCTGTCTGGGGTCCACGCCATGTTGAGTAAGCAATCTTGGCTGCTTCTTCTGAAATCGTGATAGTTTCCCCTGGGGTACAGTCGACCGACTTTCCGACCACAGACTTGGGATCGAAGTTGCAGAGATCTGGGTTCGAGATAAGACCGTCCTTGACACCATCGAGAGCGTCGCATGCTTCTATGGCAGCCTTTGTAATGGCGTCGAGCTCGCAGATCGGAGGATAATAGCCTATGGTATGTTAGCTTGATGAAATCGCCAATCAAAAGATGTCGATAGTACCTAGGCTATGCATAACAACTTGAGGCCAGAACTCTGACGTGACGAATCTGTCCCAATTGAAAGCAGAGGCTGTGGCAAGAATACCGTTGTACTGAGTTGGATACCTCTGTGCCATCATATGGCCTTGTCGCCCGCCTGTAGAACATCCCTACCAAAGATCAGTATGTCTCACCTTCATGGATATATCGTGTACGTACGTTCCAATATGAATACTCAGGTCCCTTGCCATAGTAAGCAGCCGTGACAGCTTTTCCTAGAGTCGCCGCGTCATCCAAAGAAACAGCCGCAAAGTTCTGCAAAGCATGCCAGTTCAGATTTCCCTGGCTTGCGAATGCCCAATCAAGTTTTTGTCTAATCGTCAACGTATGTCCACCGTCTGTTGTGACAGCAGCATACCCCTTTGAGGCCGGCTGCGCAAGGCTAGAGATATCACCAGTTGACCAACCTCCACCACCGACTCCAACGAATCGCTTGTTCCAACCTGAGACCGGCAGCGCGACGTAAGTGTTGATGGTGTCATTCCATCCGGGGTGTGTGTATTGAACTGTGACTTGGCAAACCGGAAATGGGTCTGTTGAATTATTTGGCCATTCGTTTTTCGGGAATGGTGGGAGCTCGACATTTGTGAGATTGGCACTGATGGAGAGAATCTCTGCGCCATCGAGCTTGATGGAACTGAATGTAGTCTGTGAGCAAGAGGGCTTTGCGGATACCCCTGGAAGGCCTTGAAGCATCAAGGGCAGAAATATGACGTTTAAATTTGAGAGAAGCATGGTCACAAAGTGCCGCTGAGGCTTGGCACTGACGGGGTTGATCATGAATCTGTATATCAACTACAGAACAAAATGGTAGATCGCAATCCAAGCGGCGGTTTCCGCATATATATATATAAAACACCTCAAGACACAGCTGAGCAACCAATATCCTCAAATCCAGTCTATCCCACTTCCTCCTCCGCTAGGTGAGCATCACAAGCTCTCAAATCCTCGGAACTTCCAAGACTAACAACGATCAGCATCCACCATTTCCTGATTCAGCACATCGGCAAGTCCTCACGGGGATGAGTATCCGGTGTAAAGATACGCAAATCAGGCCTATTTCGAGCCATCCCCGAATTGTGTGGGGTAAATCGACCTTTGGTAGGATTCAAGAGTGTAACCTCCAAAGTTTTAACCTTGTTGCGGTATCATTTACCCCATGTTCCCTTTGGCAATGCCGCGGAGACTAGTCGACTTTCGGGAATACCCCGCGATTCGGCAATTGAAGATGATTCTGTTCAACGGCACATCTGGGGTAAAGGGAGTCGGCCGAGGGGTTTTTTTGATGATGGCTTGGTTTATATGCATCTTGACTGACTTGTGGCTGTATGTTCCCGAAGGCTCTGGTTTGGTGATAGCTCGGAAGCCGGCAAACGGGTTCTTACAGCTATTTCATACAAATGCATAGCGAAGGTTCGAGACCTCTGCTGCAAGACATCCATATTGTAAAATTCATTAATTCATGAATGGAAGTCATAGATATTGGATCTGGAACAGCTATATTGAGGATATCATCCTGTCAAGTTTTGTATCTCAGAAGCACTGCACTCCCACCCTCACAAAGAGCCGTCAAACATCCGACATTTGCTAGAAGAGATGCTGTTTGGACTAAAGAGAGCATAACCAAAATTCTTTACATTGAACATCGTTAGAATGAACCTCCATTCGCGACTATTCCTTCGGCTTTTGACCAGTCACTACCAAGCAATCAAACATGGGATGTACCGATCGATCCCGCGAAGCTTGTCTAACTGCAACATTGAAAACCTCAACCTCTTCCCGTGACCATCCCAAAACCTCAGTAAACAAAACCGCGGTGAAAGCAGCAACTCCATCGCGCATATTGATTCCCATAAGAGTACCAATTTCTTTAAGTCGCTCATCTTTCGGCCACGGACCAATTGGGAGCTTGAAGCGCTCTTCTTTGACACCACTGAATCCAGCTTCCTTTGCCCATTGTTGAAAAGATGGTGCTGGGTCCATGGTTCTTCCAATCTTATCGCAAGCGACCTTCAGGTGGTCCATCATCTGGACTACGGCGTTATCAGGCTTGAGTGAATCGTCCTCGGAATAGAGGGTATTGGCCGTTTCCTGAAGCTCGATCCAACCTCCAGGCTTCAGATTGGCATATGCCTGTCGCAGTAGTCTAGGCCAGTCCTTGATAGATCCAGCCATATATCGACAATGGATGTAATCATAGGGAATCGGCTCCACCCACTCTGCCTCCACATCGTCGACGATAAACTTGACATTCGGAGGAACCCAGTCTGGCTGAATCGGGCTAAGATCATTTCCAACTACTGTAGCAGAAGGATGATCATCTCCAAACTGAATGGCCCAGATGCCCGTTCCAGTTCCGATATCAAGGACATTGATTCCCTCTGGCTCGATCGGGGCCAAAAATAAGCGGTCCTTTACTGTACGACAAAAAACATGATGAATCATGTCCAGGCGGTCTTGTTCCTCATCATCGTTTGGGAAGCTATATTGGCCTGCTCGGTCGCTGTGGTATCGTCTTCCATGCTTCCATTTGTATTTAAGCACACTACTGGCAATGGAGGTGCTCCCTGCCACAGAGTCGGCGGTGAAGACAGACTCGGACGAGTCGGAGACAGCGTCATCGTCCACCTGGACTTCGGGGTTTGCCGGATTTTCTGCCATTGTTAAATTTGTTGGATTTTGGATAGAATTGGTGTTTGGTGGATGGTAGAGAGTGAGTTTGTAGACCTATGATATGATCATCAGGTGCTCAGAGTGGAGGTGTTGCAGATCCAACGTCAGCCGAGGTGTAGAAAAATCGCTCGCCAAGTCATAACATACAAGGGTGTCTAATCCTGGCACTAACGTAACTCTAGAGAATATTATTATAGAGAGTTGTGCGAGGGAGTATTAAATACTGCATTTCAGGTATAGTAAAGTTATTATAAGATTGTTAGTCCCACATCCAAGCACAGATGATCTAAATGTAGTAGGACATTGTATAAAAAGAGGTATTAGAACACATTCTTCCACTGATAAGATAAGACAACGTGGCCGAGTGGTTAAGGCGATGCCCTGCTATCTCTATGAGGCATCATAGGCATTGTGTTCGCACGCGTAGGTTCGAATCCTGCCGTTGTCGATGTGTTTTTTGTTTCTTTTTGTATCATATCATCATTTCTTTTTGTCATTTCGGCGTCAACTCATTATGCACAAGCTTGGCGAAGCCATACACTGTCCAAGTTGAGCCATCTTCAGGTAGGCTCACGCAAGACACATGAACTAAAAAGGAAGAGAAAGCCAATCACGGAGTCAATTAAATATAGAGAAATCAAGTCTCCACGGAAAACTCTAGCTAGCTGTCTTGGCTAAATATTCTCGAATACATTCCGTGTGTCCCATGGTCATAGACATAACGGACGGCATTTCTCAAGCACACGTAGCCGAAAAAGTAATCAATTGGGTAGAATCATCTTCGAAAATTTAACGCAGGTAGGATGTTCTTGCTCTTCTCGAGTGATGTTGTCAAAGCAATGCAGATTACCTGGTGCATGATGCCGCTGGTTTCCCGACAAAGGAGGTACGGTATTTGGTGTCGCCCCAAACACGTGTTTCGTGTCTGTAGCATTTCAAGGCTTGAGTTTCTAATGCCGGGACACTTTTCATTAATTATACGATTTATTATCTATATGCATAGAGTTCAGGGTTCGGGACTGGTAGGGTTGACGGCTGTCTCTGTGGTGTCCAGGGTAAGTGGACACAAAATATGTCGGAACATGTCATTATGAAGCTGTCAAATTCACATGAATGACCTACAGAGAGATTATTACTGTTCATTGAGTCTCTCTTTGTTCTTCTGTTTTATATGAAGTCAAAAAACTAGTCTCGTATTTCGTGCTTGTTGTTATGCACTGTTGTTCTGCTTTTGTAAAGCCTTAAAACCTTAGTTACGCAAAAGATACAGTACGGATTGAAAAGACTGAAAAATATATGTGTATTTTATTACCCACACAAAGACACGGACCAATGCCTTCAAAAATTAAGAAACAATATCTGCAAAAAAAAAAACCTGTATATTACAGGTGGCTGGATCTCTCCCG